>JAPQNM010000047.1:4331973-4399473 GCA_029783475.1 Metacarcinus magister
ATAAAAGGAAGTGTGATATCTTCTTGAATTTTAGTTGTGAATAGAAAAAAAGTAAATGACAAAAAAAAAGTTCCCTTTACTTACAGTCAACAATTCTCAGTTTTCTTTAAGTAATAGTAATTCTGGGTAACTACAATGCGTCATCAGAATACGTCACCTTTTTATTGACTACTTAACACGATAACACCTACGTGGGTCGGTTACTGAATGACGTAAGTAAGTAATAACCAAACCTGGCCTTACCTTACCTTACCTTACCTTACCTAACCAAACCAAACCTAACCTTACCTTACCTAATCAAACCTTACCCAACCTTACTATACCTTACTTTAACTTACCTAGCCTTACTTTACCTTACCTAACCTAACCTTACCTGTGACAGCAACAGCAATAAGACAGGTGGATAGACAGATTCACTCACATATTAACTGACAGGTAGAAGAAATAGGTACACGAATAATACACAAATATACCTAGAAGCAGATAGGTATACAGGTAGATGAATAAATAAATAAACAAAATAGATATAGGTATATAAAAAATCCTCCAATATTATGTAACTTTGAAATAGATAGATATAATTCAAACACACGTCGCAGAATTAATGACTTAGATGGAGTAGATAGACACGTATTCTGACCTTGACGTACAGGTTCAGTTTCCTCTTCATTAGCCTTACAAACCGCACCACACACACACACACACACACACACACACACACACACACACACACACACACACACACACACACACACACACGAGTCTCCTTAGCATTGAAAACCTGCCACAATAACCTACTACAAAACTACTATATATATAACTCAACATACGTCATCTTGTGGACCACGTGCAGAATCATCATTTTCTTTACGAATTTAAATATATTTTCTCCCCCTCCCTCTCTCTCTCTCTGCCACCTACACTTTCCCCAAATACCCACCACTACTACTAATACCCACCACCACCACCACACCACCACCTTCACCCTCTACCATCATCCCACCTCACCCTCCACCCACCACCCTCCACCCACCTGGCTCAACGGTAAGTCCTGAGGAGAAAGTTCTAACATAGACTCCACCATTATTTCGACCAATCTGCTGGTTAGTCTGGTCTGGTCTGGTCTGGTGTGGTATATTCTGGTCTAATCTGGTCTCCCTAATCTCCTAATCCATACCATTAAGAAATTCCATCGAATACTGATATAAGGAAGGGAAGTTATTTGATCCTCATTTAGTGGTATGTTGGCAATATGTTGGTCTGTCTGTCTGTCTGTCTCTCTCTCTCTCTCTCTCTCTCTCTCTCTCTCTCTCTCTCTCTCTCTCTCTCTCTCTCTCTCTCTCTCTCTCTCTCTCTCTCTCTCTCTCTCTCTCTCTCTCTGTGTACTATCATTTTTTTTATAAGAGAAAGAGAGAGAGAACCATTCATTCACTCTCCTCAATTTTCAACTTAACACACACACACACACACACACACACACACACACACACATACACACACATACACACACACACACACACACACACTGGTTCTGGGTATCTGTGGAATGTGTGTAGAATAAATCAATCTCGCCAAGCCTTGATATATTAGGGTAGACTAGTGGGTTTCTGAAAAAAGTGGATTAGTTTGGCTAACAATGTAATTATATCCATCTAACTGTCCTATTTAGTGGTTCAGGTTCTCTAGGTGTTTTAGGTGTGTGTGTGTGTGTGTGTGTGTGTGTGTGTGTGTGTGTGTGTGTGTGTGTGTGTGTGTGTGTGTGTGTGTTACATAAAGTTTAGTTGATTAATCCACACTATTATTCATGCTTTGTATTGGGCAAGATTGTTCTAATAACTCTCTCTCTCTCTCTCTCTCTCTCTCTCTCTCTCTCTCTCTCTCTCTCTCTCTCTCTCTCTCTCTCTCTCTCCTATATCAGTACTGCAGGTGGGTTACATTCGTCAAAGTTGTCGTCTTCTAACTGGATCAACCAATGGTAGGTAGGATGAGTTTAATGTGTGTTAATAGCTTCAGCTGTCACACTGAATTAGAGTCACTTACTCCTGCTCTACAAAGTTAGAGTTGGGTCCAGTTATTTTGGGCTTGCTTCTGTATTAGGTATAGCTTTCATCTACTACTACTACTACTACTACTATTACTAACAATAATGATAATGATACACTATACTATTACTACTATTTATTTTCATCATCTTTTCTCCTCTTCAAGTTTTTACCAAGAGCCACATAATGCTGCATCACGCTTATCTATATTTACCTAACTAGACGTGACTATCTGATGACAGGGTGGGTTACGGGAACTAAGAACAAGATTTGGTCACACTAGGCTTACCCAGGCTTGACGTAACCCTGCACTGGCTTATCTTGCTTGTATAGACTCATATTTTATACAGTGAAGTTAGTTAACCTTTGTATGTATTGCAAGGCTGAGGTTAGGTTGACTGGCTAAGCTTCCTTTCATGATCTCAGAGGGTTACTAGGATATATTGTATTATGCAAGGCTATGTTGTATTAGTTTTGTATTACTTAAGTTAGGTTAGGTTAGGTTAGGTTAGGTTAGGTTAGGTTAGGTTAGGTTGGGTTGGGTTAGGTTAGGTGAGTTGAAAGTTGGAATCAAACATTACATAAAAGCATGCAAGGAAGAGAAAAAATGTACAGTATTAGGGCAGCACACTAACCTTTGGTCATAAACAGGAACGTGTAACCCAGATTGTTATCATCCTTATTACTATTAACATTACTATTATTATTATGATCATTACCGTTGTTTGTGTTTTTGTTGTTGTTGTTGTTGGTGTTGGTGGTGTGGTGGTGGTGGTGGTGGTGGTCTAGTGGCTGTGGTGGTGACGTGGTGGTGACGTGGTAGTTAACCTATATTTCCATGAGTAGACTAGCAATAATAGTACCGGTATAGTAGTAGTACGTAGGCCTAGTTGACTTTAATGTCGCCTGAATAATATAACATTTTCATTATTCATTTATCTATATTCATAATTTATTCACAGTTATTGATTTATTCTTTTTGTTGGCCACACAATACAACCTAATTACTGTTATTACTTTATTCCATCATTAGTATTGCAGACGCGGCTATTGATGATGTTACTATAATTTGTTCATAATTAGTTTTCACCTGCCTCACCACCTGTGGCCTGGGAGTATGTAGGAGGCAGGCACACTTCCTGCTCCTCTAATTACCTCACCCTTCCCACACTCCCTCCACCCCTCCCCCACCTAGTCTTCCACACCATCACCTCCACTTCCTTCCACCTCTTTCCCAGTCTTCACCTCTCCACTTTCCCACACTCGAGCTCCACACCACGTAACGTCTGCAGTATCTTAAGAAACCGTATGAATTCATTAAATCAAAGAAATGGATAATATTGCAAAAATTTAAACGTAGAAATATATGATTGTAATTGTTCTGCTAAAAAGACATTAATAATAGTTTAAGATGGCAATACGTAGGATAATGTATTCACAGCTTATGTTTTCTTCTCTCACTCCTCTACTCCCCTCTTCCACCGTCCCCCTTGACACCCGAGGCAAGATTATTTCAAACTTTTATTCACCACCACAAGTCTTGGCCTCCACCTCGACCCTTCCCTCCCACTGCACCTCAAACTTCCTCACCTCACTCCCTCACCTCCCCTCCTGATGGGTGCCGTACCTGTGGCTGCAAGGTACCGCATATATACACACACACATAATCACGGTCACAGGGACACACACACACACACACTTACACACAAACGCGCACGTAATCACCCTCCACGATCCCTTGCACTCTGTTTACATTTTCATTACTGCAGAAAATGTGTAGCTCTTGGACTTATCATTAATGTTACAACTCTTTATGAGACACGGAATTACATTAATCATAAAAACAAAATAAGTTGGTCAATAAGAAAAGCAAATCTTCTTACGTCAAGTCCCTCCTCCTCCTCCTCCTCCTCTTCTTCTTCTGTTACACATCATATCATTACCTCTGTTATGTCGTCTCGCATAGCTTCCCGCCTTGATGAAGTCCGCCTCATCAACGCACGGGGCTATCAGTGTCACTCAAGCAATTAGTGACAGTGATTACGAGGCAGCAGCAGGTCTCAGGATTAGGGAAAGTGGCTTCAACAGACCATCATGCTTACACCGCCTGGTCGCTTCTTTAAATGAGAAGTCCACCACCGCTTTCTAAATCGACCGAGTTTTGTGTATTTTTTTGTAACCTATATTATCTGTGTTATTGTTTATAGAAATGTATCCCAAGCACGTGTGATATTCATTTAATGTAATGGTAATAGTAGTAGTAGTAGTAGTAGTAGTCGTAGTAGGTGGGTGTTAGCAGTATTTTAATAAGCAGTGTTGAGCACGAATTCAAGACAACGCAGTAAATAAAACAATGATATATATATAATTTCTCTCAAACGACACACACACACATATACACACACATGACCTGACACGCTCTGCACACCTCATGCCCTCCACTGCCCCTTCCACACACACACACACACACACAAGGAGGCTTCACTAACCTGTTATCGCGGTGAGATAGATAAACGATGACGATGAAGATAACGGCCACAGCGACACACACGTCAATTCTCTGCTTCCTCAGCCACATAAATACACTGCAGCCAGACAGTTGGTTCGGACACACACACACACATACACACACTCACAAACACACACAGGTTCCTCTCCTCACACGTTCATGGTCACAATTAAATGTTTCCAGCGACACGTACATACACAATTTTCCTTCTTTTTTTTTTATCTCCTTGCTTATTTTCCTGTTCAAAAGCGTGCACTTAGAAAACGTTATCTTTCATGACCTTTTTTTAATTATTATATCATCTAACGTTACTATTTGGATATTGATCGATGTTCTGTTATCTTTGTAGGCCAGACTGTCACACTGATTTCCTGGTGTAAGAACCCATGTACACAGTCATTTCTACAAACACGAGAAACGAAAAAAATATACTTATGGCCTCAAGACACCCTATCAACTCGTAATAAAATGGTTATCAGAAAACCAACACGTCACGTTGATTCAGTAAGGTTTCTAGGATAAAGGCAACTCCGTAATGACTCATGTTTAGTCTTCCTTCTTGAGCACCACGAGTATAAAATGTGAGTATTTACTGGGTTCAGAGTAAAGCGAGTCAGAACCCTCCCTTGAGACAGCTAGCGAGGCACTGGTCTTGGACGTGAATGAAATACTCAAGACTCGGTAACTCAAGTAAGGTAAGGTTGCCGCCATTCAATCGATATCTAATCTTCTCTTCCTTCCTTTTCTCTCAGGTGCGGCTCAGTTTTAAAGGTATTCTTAACATAATGAAGTACCAATTTCAAGGTATAAGATGGTAAGAATGTCCAGGAAGTATATACATCGGCCCTTATAGGAGATGAAGAACAGCAGCAGACGGTGGTGAAAACGGTTTTGTCTCAGCTACGGTGAAACACGCTTCTCACCTTTTTTTATTTTTTTTTATCTAACCTGCTCACTTGTAGCAAAGAAACTGATTTTTCTTTCATCCCTTGCAAGATTCATTCTATGACTAATAATTCAAATTGTATAACTATGATTGCAAATAATTGGTGTATGTGATTCAGATCTCTAATTTAGTTTTTGTATGACACAATCATCTTTACTTACCACTATCAAGTTCAGATATAAGAATTACGAAACCCAGAAGGATGATAAAGAAAACAAAGGTTGATTATTTTACTTTAGTTATATACTGTCAAATAAACTTTCCATGATCAAGTAACACATTTCCGGACTCCAATATACAATACCAAGCTCATGATACCGCATGTTACATTAGTTCTTTTTAAATATACAATACTTTATAATAAGGAGGCGAGTCAGGTGTGTCTAGCCTGCCCTGAACCTCAATTAAAACACCTGTGATGCCCCTCCCAGCTGACACCCTCAAGCCCCCCTGGGAGCCACACATGCACGACTCACTACATGAATAACGTAACATCAATTGTCAATTAATAACACATGGGCCTTACATGGTATGAGACACACCCCATTCTACCCTGTCAGATCTTTTTGTTATCTCAATCAGTGGCCCAACTTACATTACAGAAAGAAAAGTTCATAATGTGGTCAGCATGGAGACAGCATCACAGTTTTGTATGTCTTGCACTATATACACTATTTTTATTATTATTTAATGTTATTATGATTAATATTATTACTATTATTACAGCTAGTATTCCACACACAAAATTTTTTTGAGGAACCACAATGGTAAATCACAGATTGTTGTGTATATGTAGTTAATCAATCATATACGTCCTATACACTGACACACACCCGTCACACCACCACCAAGTAGCCACTCACTGGACAGTATAATTATACAACCGCCAAACAAATATACATAACATATCTGGCCTTTTTAACGCTATCATTCTCACAAGGAGAGGAAAGTTAACATACTACAGTATTTGGTTTCTTCGTAAAAAGGTGGCCTGCATGTATTTGGTGGCCATGTGGCAGGTGATGACTATTTGGCGTTGACGGAACAGGTGGATGACTGCATGTAGCTTACTGGGAGGTGACTGATAGCATGTCGTGGCCCCTTGGTGATCAAAGCTAAGACACAGAAGAGTATGCTCTGTGCTACGAGGTGCAGAGAAACACAAGGCAAGACTGCTGTAGGATTCGGATTGTTTTCCCTTTGAGGTTCGTTTGTCTAAGGGAACAAGGAGTGTCTTCACCTCCGCACAACCAGCAGCATCGGGTCACCGCACGCTACTACGTACAAGCTTCCTACAACTATACAGTTAGTCAGGCCTCTGTTAGCTAATGTATATACGTATATGTGTACTATTGTTCATGGTGGCTTGTTGACCCAGAGAGACACAATACAGGCAACATCAGAGAAAACCTGGACATTCCTTCCAATTAAAATATACTTTCGGTGGTAAAAATGTACAAAATAAAAAATATATATATAGAAATAAATGGATTGTTTGTCTATAGTTTGACATATACTGTATATTATTCATCATGAGCATTTTTATTTTGTCCTTACTCCAATCAGCTTGACTGACTAGAGACCAATGGAAAAAGACAGGAAGAAAATTTAACTATGTACTATTACCTAAAGCAACAAGTCAAGGGAGAAAGCTGCATCACATTTAGGTAAAACAAAACTGTGTGTGCGTGTGTGTGTGTGTGTGTGTGTGTGTGTGTGTGTGTGTGTGTGTGTGTGTGTGTGTGTGTGTGTGTGTGTGTGTGTCAGTGTGTGTGTGTCAGTGTGTGTGTGTGTGTGTGTCAGTGTGTGTGTGTGTGTGTGTGTGTGTGTGTGTGTGTGTGTGTGTGTGTGTGTGTGTGTGTGTGTGTGTGTGTGTGTGTGTGTGTGTGTGTGTGTGTGTGTGTAGCATAGAAAGATATATAAGGATGTATAGAGGTGGTCATATAGGGATGGAGAGTGGAGGGGAGGAAGCAAGGGCTGGGAAAGAAGTGCATCAGATAATAAGTAAACAACAAATACAAAAATATTTGCATAATCTTGATATAACTTGAAAGGGACAAGCTCTTAAGCTGGGAAAGAGATCCTTCAGTTTGTGTAAATATAAACATACTTATTAGTTACTAAAACTGGTTTAGCCTTTGGTTTCAACAACAAAGAAGAGCTGAATGATAAGAATACTAATTTATGGCATACAAAAAACTCCCTGTCCTGGCACAGCTAAATAAGCCACTTTGAATTTGTTACTGTGAAAAATTCTGCTTCTAATACATGAGAAAATGAAGAAAATATATGACAATGGATTACATCAAAAGATAATTACTTCACTATATACATAAGAGGCATGTACTGGGATATCAGCATCATTTAAGTCCAGAAATTAAATTACACTGTTCTTTGTGAGCAACAGCCTGGCCTGTACAGCCTATGTCCCCATCTGCTGGCCTCACCTAGGGAGGTAGAAGCTGCTGTCATTATAGCACTCCCTCAGGATATCAGATCACTACCACAGCCACTGAGGACACATGAAAACAGGTTTTCCGTAGGAGGTACATGATAATGAAATGAGAAAAGTTAACAGCAGGAGAAAATGTGATCAAATAACCTTTTCAGTATATCTACTGAGAAGACAAAAAACCTCTGGTTTATGTCAGTGTATTTTTTTTTATTTTTTTTTATAAATCATTATATTATCTTTTTTCAGACTATATCTGACTGTATACTCTGCATGACAATGGGCTGCTGTATATACTAATGTATGTAGAACAAAATAAATGATTGTTAAAATATGTACATGTAGAATGCTAGAAGGGTTTTTGCACATTAAACAAAGACGTACAAGACAGATCACGCCACTTGAAAACCAATGGACCATGACAAACAGAAAAAAAGGCAACAAGGGGAGACACGGGAGCAAAATCACAACAAAACCAAGACTAGGGTGAGGGACACTACGAAGGTTAATGGACAACATTCTTGCATCACGGTAAAGTTTCCTGAAGTAAGAGCTACAACTATGTAAGTCATGGGATAGACCTTCATACCAAATGGTGTATAAAAGGCCCAGTCAAGACAGATCACTGAGGTAGTCTGGGGATGGGTGGGTGTAGGGAGGTGCTGAACACTCAAATTGGGTGTCTTAACATGTATACATACATATGTACTGCCTACTAACTGTCACCATCAGAAGAATGAAGAAGTATTACTATCTGGAAGTGTGTGTGTGTGTGTGTGTGTGTGTGTGTGTGTGTGTGTGTGTGTGTGTGTGTGTGTGTGTGTGTGTGTGTGTGTGTGCGTGTGCGTGTGCGTGTGCGTATGTGCGTGCGTGTGCGCATGTGTGTGCGTGTGCGTGCGTATGCATGTGCATGTGCGTGTGCGTGCGTGTGCGTGCGTATGCGTGTGCATGTGCGTGTGCATGTGCGTGTCCGTGTTGAGTCAAAGTTGACCACACATACCCATACACTTCCAGAAACTATAAGCCACATGCTCTCACATTGTAAAAAGTCACTTTATGCAGACCAATACTTGCAATAGTTCTTAAAAGGCATCAAAGCTGGTCAATTTTGATGTAGAATATACATGCAAGAAAAATTTGCAGATAAATTAATAAATAAACTACACAAGTTCATTACTGCAGCTTCATTTTAGAACACCAAAAAAATATATATATATCATAATATATAGGCTAAAGATAGGATATTTATCTAGACAAACATGCAATTTATATGGTCCTTGTGACTAAAACACACATTTTTGTCACCTACAGCAAAGCATAGAACTATGTAATGTAGGCACCACAAAATACAATGCATATGCATACACTCAGAAAATGCTGGAGTCCAGAATAAGAGGCAGTGTATGCAAGTGAATCTCTAAGTGCTTTGGACACAGGAAAAAGCACAAACAGAAAGACAAATATGAGAACAGAAACAACTGTGCACCACTGCATGACATCATCACTAAGGGTACTCAAAGGGTGCACCTCCTGTGTAACACCAGCGTCACATGGAGCAAGTAATGGTGATTTTTTGCATTATGGTCAAAATGTATACATTTCTCAAGGCAGATGCAACCAATAGAAATAACACTGTTCTCATTGCTTTCAGGTACAATCTAATTCCTATGGAAATTACTGCAGTGCCTTAGCTGCTCAGTAGTTATCATGGGATTTCAACTCGGAAGACCACAGTGTCTGTATTATTTCATTAATTCATGCTTCCACCATACAACCTAACACCCTATGTCCTTACACATTAAATAAATAAATGTATATATATATATATATATATATATATATATATATATATATATATATATATATATATATATATATATATATATATATATATACACACATATACATATATATATATATATATATATATATATATATATATATATATATATATATATATATATATATATATATATTTACATTTATATATATATATATATATATATATATATATATATATATTTATATATTTATATATATTTATATATATATATATATATATATATATATATATATATATATATATATATATATATAAATTCATTTAGCTGGCACTGATGGGCCCACAACATATCGTACAAAAACTGTTTTGGAGTGTTGCCATAAACCCGGCAGATGACACAAGCCATTGCTGCTCACTCTCCTCCCTATCAAGTATTTCACTACATCCTTAAACTCATCAGGGCTTCTATTCATACTTATTGGCATATACGTATTCTGGCCCCAATGACAATTTGCCCTACCTATCAGCAAATTACATAAAAAATTATATTCAACTCAGTCCATAAATTAAATCAATCTTTTCACTATTCTTGAAAACACTGAGGGGTACAGAATCATGTTTTCCCTTCATCAAATGGCACTGCAGGTACATTTTTCCACTAACCTTTGAAGAATCTACACACTGCAGCATCCAATCTTCAATTACATTGAACACCCACAATATAGCCCAGCATATCTAACCCCTCAAGCCCCAAACTGTCCCAATAAACTGTCAGTATTGGAAAGGTACAAAGGCTACCATCCGTCAGCAGTGTTGGTTTCCCTGGTGCCTTGTACAGTGGGCTGCTGTCACAACACACTAGCCATCACCTGTGCTTATGGTGGGTGCAAGCTTACAAAATTAAGCTCCTACAATACAGCACGACTTATCTGAATGAAGCAGATCACATTCAGGTGATTATGTACATCTAACATGCATAATATGTGCACTACAACCTTCAGCTTTATGCACACCAAGTGACCAATCAAAACCGCACTACATGATAAATTAGAAATAAATATATAAATGCAGTGATATGATAGATAACTATTCAAATATTTCATCAATCATACAAGACCTCTGAGGCACTTCCAAATTAGGACAGACTTCCTTACACATGGCACGCTTTCAGAGCCTGCCACGCGTAAGCAATTCACACAGCCACGTTCCGGGACAGTGTCTTGAAATAAAAGCATAGGTGTAGGCAGCGGACCAGCAAGCCACCAATCAATACCAATGGAAGCACTACTGAAGAAGGGAAAAAGGACAGTCCTCTCTCCCTCCTTGCTCTATGTTGCCAGCCACACTAACACACATAAACCCAATGATATGCTTTTTGTCTCTTGCAAGAAGCAATTATTCTATCACTTGTTATTTATTGCATCTTGGATATCAAAACATTTTAACAAGCACCTGAAATTCTATCTGTGTTTAATTCAACAGAATTTTCCATTTAGTTAATCACATATTTGGTTAGAGTTGATATTTTAGGGAAGTTTTTTTTACACTGTGGTGATAAATCTAAGTTTCTTCAAAAGGCGTGAGAAGAGATAAAAGACCACACTGAAAGTTCATCAACATGATTTTGAACTCTACCTAAACAGTAATACTTCTGCAACACCTCTAAAATAACATTCTTACCAGCTCAGTGATAGTGCACAGATGGTAAGCAATGCATACTTTAACAACGTGAATGAACTGAACATCTTGCAAGCCACAAGCACACAAGGTCTTTAAATTTTCCTCTTTTAATTGTCCTGAACAGGAAACTTTTGAGGGTGTTCACAGTTCTCTTTGGTGATGCGCACTACAAAAATATAAGGTATGAGTATCACATCAAGCAAGTAGCCACACAAGAGTTGTTTGGTCCTCCAAGATAGGCTTTGTATATTCCACAAATGAAAATTAATAAATAGATACATAATTAATAAATAAATAAATACTATTATTTATCAAATTGAAGAAATCACAAAAGATAGGTGTATTTTGGAACCAAATTATTTTTATAATTTGGACGTAAAGCATAATTTCTGCATCTTTTCAAACAGTAGCTACTAAAATATATTTAGACAGTTGAATCATATCACTCATTATAATCGAAAATCTATGCACAACAGACTGAAATGGCCAAATACTTCACCTGTGAGTCTGTTCCACACCAGCCAAGCTATGTCGATAAAAAATATCTTAAAAATTTACTGTACTATCTAGATTCTAGAAGTACCAAAAAATAACAAATAAGGTGGAATGTAAAATTTTCAGGTTTGGCTTATGTGGGAGAGGTGCTCAAGGACTGACCTAATACTAGGGGAGAGCTGTACTCTAAAATACCATGTTCACCTGATGCATACATTATTATGCTTGGAAAATCAAATACAACACTATTTATACTTTGCATATGTTTTAAATATCAAACTCATACATCTAATCTAACCAGTTTCCCATTCGTGAAGATTCATTTTGTGAATCAATTTAAGAATTTCTGGCAAATGTCAAAAAGAGTTGAGCATTTCTTGCTGTCTGGCATCACAGTTACTGCACAAAACACTTGAATCCTAAAAACAATATCAGACTCGCGCCTCCAAGAATGAGAGACCAGTCAGTATGTACCATGTTCCCTTTAGTCTTTCACCACTACATGATTTTTGTGCTGTCTTCCATATCACCCAGTTTTGGAAAAATAACTTGTACATTCAAGAGAAAGATCACATTTTTAACAATGGTTACAGCCATGGTTCTCACCTTGCTAGTAATGGCACAAACAATGTCCACCTTGAGACATGCCATCACCATGTCAGAGGTGATAGTCCATAGTCTTGATGAATTCAATTCCAGCACAGAACTGTGTCCACCAATACTGGTCCTCACCCTTGAGCCGCTTCTCATAGAACAAGTTGACGTATTGCACTGTGGACAGCAGTGCTGGAGGGTTAGCCTGTAGAGGTGAGGCGGTGAGGTTTTGCAATTAGCTCATTAATGATAACGAATATCTAGGACATAAACATTAGAATCACATGCATTTTCAAATTTGTAATGGAGTGAATTCAAGATAAAAAAAATGTGCATGTAAATTCAATACATGTAGCACCAGGCTAAACAGGGCCACACTATGCAATATAGAGGCAAGAGAGACTTAAAAAAACGTATAAATTAAGCTATGAAACCTTAAAAAAAATAAAAAAGGGGACAAAAATGTCAACACACAGAAAGGGATGATAATTTTTACTCCAATACACTACATTCCCCTACCACGATATGAATCCAGAGAGAATATTACCTTGATAAGGACATAGACAAGCACCGGTATGAAGTCATCAGCAGCGGGTACTGACTGTTCATGGGCAAGGGACAGTAGGTTCATGATGGTCTGTGATGCCCTCACCACACACTGCAGCTTGTCATCAGGAGTCTTGTATGCACTGATGCTCACAATCTCTGCTTGTGCACTAGGCCAAGGGCACTCATACTGGTACAGCTGGCAAAGGGCAAAGGGAGAACACTAGTATCAAGATCAAGATGACTTTTACAAATGTACATTCATCTATCTATCTATATACCTGGCTTATGTTCCCCTTAATAGGGGATAGCCAAGACAAAGTGATTAGGGTTTGGGGAGACATTACTCTCCCTTCCCCCCTCTGCACTTTGTCTCTTTGTAGGAGAGAATACAGAGGAGGGCTTCCCAGACCCCTCGCTCTGTCACTTTTTGGTTGCCTTTACAAGCCACAGAGAATACGGCGGTAGTATTCTTGCAAGAGGCCAGTTGATGACCTACACAAGGCAGTTCCTTATCTCCCACCCAGTTGTACAGAATGTACAACTGGGTGGGAGATAAGGAACTGCCTTGTGTAGGTCATCAACTGGCCTCTTGCAGTCTCCTCATTTCTTATGTTCTTATGTTCTAACTGATGCAAAGACTGGTTAAAAAACATGGTCGTTTTACAAAAGGAGCAATATACTGTCACAACGTGAATGTATGTGTATCTATTTCAACACCCATAATTCAATTAGTCTGTACTAAATTTTTTTCACATTTTGTAAGTGAGCCCATCTTCCCAATACAAGTTTCCAGACATACATAGATTGTATACTTTGGGAGGAAGAAAGTGTTAAATTGGTGTATTCTTCAGCTGGTGCTCAGTATGTGCATTTGGCTAAGTAAGAACTTCAGGAAAGTCACTGTTTTTTTTAAATCAAGTTTGAAGGTGTACAGTACAGCAAGGATAAAGTCTGTAATCTGTAACTGCCTTGTTCTTAAGATGTGTTGTGGTGTTAAGTGATGCACTACATCTATGTTGATGGTTACTAGTGAACACACAGTGAATGTCTCTGCTCACCTTGGGTATCCTCAGATCCTTGTGTGTTGGGGTGATGACAACTGACAATTTTTTCATGTGTTCATGCAACACTCTGAAAAAAATTTTGGTAGATGTATATTTATGATGTAAAGAGGATATGAATATAGTATAACAATAAAAATAAGTGTAATAAAAAAAAGTATTCATATACTGGTAGAAATATGGCACCATAAAAGATAATAACTCACTGGTCTCTGGACACATCCCCGTCACCATTAGGATAGAGAGCATGAATGTAGATGTGGGACATGACGACACGCTCCAGCACCAACTGGGCTGCATCAAGCTGCTCTTTGGTGCTGCCTGTAATGAAGGGATGGGTAAGAGCCGTGATGGTATTTTGCAGCATTTGCTTCAACTTCAACTGATAGAGGGAGGGGGGGGGGAGTGTTTGAACAAGTAAGGAGAGCATTTTTGGATAGGGAGAGGTGGAGGTTCCTGTGCCATGGCCATCCTGTTGGGGGACGTTTCCAGAGGGAACGAGGCATCAGAAATTATAGATGAATAGATTCAATCATAAAATAAGGGGAGGAAATAGGGCTCATATAGTGAATTATACTACAAAGTGACAAGACAAAGAAAGGATCATCTTCAAAAATATAATACAAAGAAAAGCAGATAACACCTAAGCAATAATATGCAAGAATATGTTCAATACAAAACTGAGCCTAATACCTTGAAGATATCTTACTGTAGTTAAAATGTAAGGCAAGCAATGAGTTACAGAGTTCATGGTTCCTGTAAGAATAAATAACTGCAAATCATAGATTTCCCACCACAGACATGAACACAACCCAACCTGAAGACACTCACTGATCCACATTGGGTCACGCTCCAGCTCTGAGTACAGCTGAGTGAGGAAGTTGTCCACCAGCTGCTCCTTCTCATCAGGCACGGTAAGAAGAGTGAAGTCATGGGTGAAGCGACTGAGGCATTGATCTCGCCGCTCCAGGAACATACGTACACACACACCCACGATGGAGGACATCACCACCAGGGAGTCAGCCTTGATCCTTGACAACAGCCTGGTGGCCGGGAAATATGAACTATTATATCAAAGCTTACAAACTACACTTTTTTTCCTGGGAAAGATGGAGATAGTCACAAACAAAATATAAACATAAAAACAAAATTAGTTCATTCATTTTGCATTATAATTATGTCCTGGAAGAAGCAGATTGCAACGGTTTGGCCATTTGGAGGAAAACTAGTGAAAACTAGAGAGTGGCGAGCAAATAGAAAAAAAGAAAAAGAAATTGCAAAAATTTATTAGTTGAAAAGTATTCTTGTAAATATATTTCATATTTCTTTTAATATCCCTTCCCTCCTCTCTGACGACTGACTTTTTCAGGATGACAAAAAAATTAATTAATTAAATATTTAATTAATTACGTAAATTTAATAGATAAATAAAAAATAAATAAATAAGATAATAAAACATGGAAAATACAACCACATATCAAGATAACTGCCGGATAAGGATTATTGAGAAACAAAAATAATACAAGAAGTCAAAGCAACATTCACCATCACCTCCCAACACCTTCTCTGTAAGGCTTGCTCACCTGACACAGTAAAGTATGTACTCACTTTTCAAGGTGTGCTATGGTGGTGAGGAGACCCTGTCGGCTGCGCACCAGGTAGGCCACGTAGGGTGAGCGGGTGCGGTAGTCATCTATCAGACTCCTTACCAGCTGTTCTCTGCCCTGAGGTGTTACAATGGGAACACAGGATGGGATTAATCTAAGTGGTAATGCAGTCCCTTCAAGTGCAGCTATCTTTTACAACACACACACACACACACACACACACACACACACATACCCTGCTCAGGTCACTAAGGATTGTTCACTGACAGGGATCAGTTACTGTCCCTTTTCAGCAAGGGAATGGAGGTGTGTGATAAGTGAGAGGTCTCAGCCTTACCCATAAATCCGTCTCTATGAGCTCTTAGCTCTTTCAGGGAGGGTAATGGCTGACAATCATGAGTCCAGCGCATTATCCCGCAGACCATAGTGAATGGTGAATTACACACACGCACACACACACACACCTTTGCATCAAACAGCTGTACGCAGCGGAGGGTTTCATGTAGCTGTGCCACAAGGGAGCGGTCATGAAGGTTGGTTGCCTCAGCCAGCTGACACCGCAGCCAGGTGAGCACATCATTGTCACTACTGTTGGTGTTGAGAACACATGGTGGACTTCATGAGGATGGCAACAAAACAGACGTAACACAAATTGCATAAGCTAGTTCATATATGGTAAGTAGTTAATACAACCAGGTAAATATTCTAAAACATTAGGAAAACTAAATGACATTTACTCATTTAATATAGTTCTGCTGACTACCTTCCATCATCTTCCCTTACTCATATACCAACAATCATGAAGAAAAAATGTAACTATAAAATTAAACATTAAATTTATCTACTATTTTCATAGCTATGCATACAGATACATATTTCTAATATTCCATTCACTTCTATGTCAAAATCTCATTCTATCAGCAAGTCATAAGCCTTAACAAGCAAATATATTTCTATACTAAATAAAAATTGACAGTGCTTTCAGAAAGAAAGTTGAAAACACTTTACCAGAATATTACAAAAAAAAGTGCCTAACACTCACCACAACGGAGCTTCACATAAAATGGGACTTACTCTGTGTTGTTTGGCATCCATAACTCAGACACATGGGGAGAAATGGAGAAATCTGCGATGCTCAGCACAAGACGTAGTTTTCTTTTGGCATCCATGAAGGCATAACTCGCCTCTATATTAGATGGATCAATGTACAGCCTCTCATCCTCCTCAGTCTTGGGAACCTCACCGGCTGGACTGTGGGTTACCAGGACAACACAATTAATGTACCAGAACGGCAATAAAGCAAAGGGAGGACTACAGAATTGAACGTAACTTTGAGGATAACATTAGGCCTTTTAGATGATATTCAAAATTGTATATTGTCATAAAATCTTTACTTCCAAATTTGCTAAATAAAGATATGTAATAGTAATGAATAAATCTATATACCTATCTATACCAGGCCAACACCCACCAAATGGAGGGTAGCTGAGATAAGGCACACACACACACTCCCATGCACTCCTCTCACTTAACACCTAGGCCTTTGAGGAGAAGAAATCTGTCTCCCCAACCCCAATACACAGGGGTCATCCATGCAGTGGGGCCAGAAACCACTTTTGTGACAAGGACCAACACCAAGAACTGGTTTACCCTGGTCACTTCACACCCATGACCACCTCCCTCCCCACACCTGATCTTATCAACTGATCACAACAGATGAGCGGGAACCTCCTCCAAGGGTCATCAGGGTTCCATCCTTACTCATGCGTTCACCATCACTCTCCATACACTTTTATCACACGCAATCATTCTTCCTTGCTCCACAGACACTACTCTTTCATTCAACATTCTCTTCACACTGGCCATCCATCCCATTTGTGGCTTTCCTCTCCTTCTATTCCTCCTTTCACATTTGATCCCATTATCTTCTTCATCAACCAATCGTCCTCCATTCTTTGCATATGTTTAAACACACTCTGCTCTGCTCGACCAGCCAACTCTTTTGTAGCAACATTCTTGCATTTACTTCTCTTACCTCACAATCCATATAAATATTGAACCATGGTGACATCATACATGTAGTCCCACTCTAATGGGGAACCACTCACCTCACACTATTTCCTACTCCAACACATGCTTTACAAATCACATAGAAATTTTTCACACCACTTAAGCATGCTATCTATCCCATACAATAAATTGATAAATAATTAAAAGATCAGTGGTAACATTTTTCACCTGACATAATGAGCAAGACTGAAAAGGATAGAAAGGTACAATTATGATAGAACTTAATGGTGAGGTCAGAGCATCAAAAAGGCATCAGGTCAGCTGGTATTACACAGCTTATGAGGACAACAAACCAGTTCTCTCTACAGGGTCTGGTGATCTTGAATACAGTGAAACAACTACAGCAAACCACTGACTATAACGTTGAGGTCTACTAAAAACCTTAAAGTATCTCCCATTAATTACAATAAACTAAATTTGATAAACAAATAATCACTCACAGGTTATGTTGGTTGGCCATCATGTTGCCATCTGTCTCTGAGATGTCCACACTAGGCTTCTTGTTACGGTACTTGGCCAGGATGTCATCACTAGTCTCCTCAATGATGGGGGGACGATTTTCCTCTGACATTGTACGTCGGATACTGGCGTCCTGTCCTGCTATGCCAGCCCGGATGTAGCTGGACTCATCCCCAGACCGGCTGCCAGGCTTACGTCGTGTCTTGAACCCTGGAAGCTTGAAGTTCTTGAAAAAACCACGCTTGTGTTTGGCATCCGCATCCAGCAAGTCACGGTCACCCCGCTCGGCAGTCTTGTCAAAACTGATACTTTTAGGAATGGCTCCGGTGGCAGCCATACTGCCTGCTGGGGCATTGGGTTCAGCCACATCCACAGTGTCGGGAGCAGGGCTGGGGCCAACACCTGGAGCGGACCTTAGTTTTCCTGACCCTCCAACCACATCTGAGCCGGAACTGCTGGAGGAGGCTAGGCTGGTGGTGCTGAGGTGCAAGCTGCTGTCCTCACCAGAACCCCGGTCACTGGAGGGGGCCAACTTATGATGCACTGCCATGTGACCACCACTGCCACTCAAATCCATTAAGGGAGCACAAGATCCTCCTCTTCCTCCTTCCCCAATGAAAGTGTTTAGCAGCAAATGCTGATCACCAGATACAATACCATTGTTGGGCAGCGTGGATAAGTTAAGGCTGAGACGACCCAAGGACTGAGTGGCAGAAGCTACCTCCTGGTCAGCCTCAGATGTACTCTCCTGCTCTCTGCTATCTATAACATTTCTCTCCCCCTCCCCTGCTGGGTGGATGGGCTGGAACTCCACTCTTGGGGGTGTGGCTGGCCGTCCACCCCTGTTCAACACTGGGATGGGCTTCAGGATGCCACTGGGCATGACACCACTTGTCTCAGTAAGCTGGGGTGGTGGCAGGACAGGCACTGGCTTCAGTATTCCTCCACTGCCACTGCCACCCCCCATAGCTCCATCCACAGGGGAACGAGACCCATGAGCCCGGGGTGTAATGTTGTCCTCCTGAGGCAGGGGCTCTGGCCGCAGCAGATCTCCTCCTCCAAGCTCCACCTCCACTTCAGAGCGTCCGGTGTCATCTGAGCGAGCCACACTCTGGGCATCATCAGTGTCAAACTCAGTCATCCTTTCAGAGTCTGAGGCAAGGACATCAGTGCTCCAGGCTTCAGAGGCAGTTTCAAATGTCTCCCCAGCAGCATCACTCCCCAGGTAGTCTCCCTGCATTCGGTCCAGCTCTGCAAGGTGCCGATTCAAGAGTTGCTCATGGAATTGGTCCCCACGATCAGCCCGGTCAGCTGCCTCAATAGTCTCTGAGTCACTAGCCAACACGTCTGTGCTCCAGGTGTCTGAGACTAGGGAGATAGTTTCATCTCCACCAATCATGGGCTTGATCTCAAACCGGCCAAATTTTTCTTCAATATCAGCCCCAGCTGACTTTGGGACAGTGACAGGGACATTAGGACGGGGAGGCTGGTTCTCCTCCCCACCCCTGAGCCCAGCCTCCTCCCCCTCTGTCACCTGGGAGGAAGGAGTGTCCCGACCAGACACATTAGGAGTGCCACGGCCAGACACATTGGCAGACACCATGTCTGAAAGGTTGTCTTGCTGGTCCTCCTGAGGATCAATCATTTGTGAGAAGAGAATAAAAGAGAAAGCAAATATAAGTTATCAATAAAATCATTCATATTATCTGATGTTACAAAACTTTAACACTTACAGCTGTCAGTCTTTCTAGTATGCAAAATATGACAGTCTCTCCATACTCATACCAATGTTTGAAATGCATGAATAGTTAATAATATTGAATCTAGAATCACATAAATCTTCAAACTTGCAAACTTCATAAAATCTGAAATAATGTGGGACTTACAACAACTATCTATACCAGTCCCAAGCTACAAAAGATTGTACAGTAAATAATTGTTATACTATATCTATATATGTGGATGTATGCAGGTATACAGCTTGTCTTGGCTACCAACCTTTAAGGAAGATATAAGCCAGATAGATCGATAAATCTGCTCTTTATGTACATAAAATATTTACTTATTTTAATAGATTAAATTAATTTAACTTTCACTTGCAACAAACTGGTTTTATCAGAACAAAGGTGAATGAGTAGGCAAGTTGAACTCTCAATACTATTGTTAATTAGGGTTAAGTTTTGTGATTTTTCTATTAGATACTCAATATAGATGCAGTGAGATTCTGCTTGAAGGTATCACCAGTGTGTTGTTTAGTAATAACACCATTGTCTAATTGAGGCAACAGTCTTATGTGTAGTCATTGAATTTCTGGTCAACTATTCATGTGCCTTAGGATCAATGTGCTAAATGAAAAAGAAATGCCAACATCAAGTTCTATGTACAATACAAAAAAGTTACCCATCACTATTATAGACGCCATTCTACGGAGCAATACTCATATAACAATGGGTGGAAGGGAGGAATAACACAGCTGCCACCCACCTGTTCCACATCATCCAGGCTGGAGGCTACACTGTGGTTGCTGGCTGCCTCACTGATGGCTTCCAGGTTGTCTGAGGTGTTCCCGATGGATCCATCATCGTGGGAGAGAGAAAACCTTGTCCGCTTCTCAATGGTGGCCTCTCCCCCACCTCCATCCCCCTCATCTTCCACATTCATTCTCACCCGAGAGGTAGTCTTGGATGCCTAGGGGAGTAAGGATGACCTTCAACAAAACACACAACAATGAAGAACACTAAAGATATTGATAGCAAGTTGGTGAATGTATGAGTACATATATGACACACATTTTCCCTCAAGACTTACCTCCATTACCATTATCACCAATCCCACAACACATATACATATACATTAGAACTGTTATGATGCTACCAAACTTTAATATATATCATACATCATATATCACAAATAAATTTCCCTTACCCAAAAATATATGACTCAAATTTTTATTCCCACAAGATAAGAAACTAAACTGACCTGGACCGTTGACAGAACCTTTTCCTCTGCCATTAGTCCCGGACACTCAGGAGGACTAAAGGTATTGAGGGAGATGACCAGCACTGTGTCATAGTCCAAGGCTTGCTGCCCGGACTCCCCATCCTCCAGGCTCCCCTGACCCGGCAGCTGGGTGGAGCTTCCCCCTGTGGAGTCCTGCAGTGATCCTAGGGAGTCTGAATCCCCACTCCCCTCACTGTGACTCTTGTTGGCCTTGATCCTAAGTGGGGAAAAAACAGCATTGAACAAAATATAACTTCCTTACTAAATTCTACAAAGCTACACAACTGACCCTATCATCCACAATGTAGTGCACTGCTTTGCAACACACTATGATATCAGTACAATAAATCATGTGTAATCAAATAACACATTGAGGAACCCAACCCACCTGTTACTCTTGACACGCCCCAGCAGGTTCTTCTTGGTGGTGTTGGGGGTGGAGATGGCAGAGCTGGTGGAGGGGACTGGAGAGAGATGGGACGACTTGAGGCGACCAATCACTGACTCCAGGTCCTTACGCAGCATCTCATCATCAAGCAACTCACCCAATACCTGAGTGTTAGGTAAGAAAGGTGGGTTCAGAATAGTAAAGGTGTGAGTCTGATATAATGAAGTAGGGCAGGTGACTATTGGTGACTTGCCCACATAATATATAACAATAAAATATAAATCTGCTAAAAATTACTACTGTACAAAGAAAAACACATAGAAGTAATAAAAATACCTATTTCATACACCTGGTGATTTAGTTATTCATTTTCAGCGTGTTACATCAGTCTTTCCCAATTAAAATGGTTTGGAATGTTTGACCCACTGGTCCTTCCTAGCAGGGTGCAACCATTTTTTAGATGCACCCACTCTAACTCCCAAAGATGATATCAACAGATGCAGCACAGATTAAGGCCATCCACCACCACCCATCCACCCACCAAGCATCAACTTACAGAGTTCAGGAAGGTGACGAAGGAATGCAGCCGAGACTCAGGGATGAGGCAAGAGGAGCGAATGAGTGTGTTGAGAGGACTGTTGAGGCAAGAGGCTGGTGGTGGCATTTCCGTCCCTCCACCTTCTAGAATGCCATCCACCACACTGGACACAACCTGCACCACAAACACATCAATGTGGTCTCACCATGTTCTTCATTACCAATTCAACATCTCTATATGTATTTCATTCTGTAGTTCAACCTTCCATTCACATCATCTCATCATCAGTCTTCATTAAAAATCCTCTGCTAGACATAATTTCCCAGCTGACCTTTCTCAAAATACTTTTAAGACATACTACATACACTTCTAGTGATAATATTTTTAGTAAGTCTAAATCCATATTTGTCTGATTTTGTCTTTTTGTAATCTGAGCACTGCTGTGCCATTTGAATAGAAACTCACGATGAGTTCTTTGAAATGTTCATTGTAAGGAGTTTGGATGTGCTTCTTGTTTTACTCACTCAAAGGCCATTCTATGGTCAGAAAAAGTCATGCATTAGGGTTCATTATATAGTCAACATTATTCTCTACTAGATATGTAAAAGACCATAGTTGATTACCTTATTAAATCCTGCCTGATCCTATGGTTGGTTTTCATCATAACCATATATCTTCAACTAAATATCTCAGCAACCAAACAGGGGACCAGATAGGCACTTCACCATACTTATTCTTGGCTTGAATAAGAACTAAACCATGAATATAGACAAATCCATATAACATCTGCCTCACCAGAGATTTTATCTCCACACATCTCCATTGTACATGGTAAAGCTTTAATTGAGTGCAAGTTCAAATTCAGCTTAATTCACATTCTGGGAGCAGCAATGTACTACTACAATGTCCTTAAAGCCTCCAGCTGCCATCACAGCCAGTGGTGCTATATGGGATTGTTATGAAAGTGTAGATAAACAGCAAGGCATCTTGATAAGGTCCATAATCACATCATTGTAATCCTGTACTGGTGTATTTTGCAAAATTCATCATCAGGGTGTGTGTGTCATCTACAATTTGATGGTTCAGGTTACATTGAAGGGAACACTGTTTGCCCATGGAAAGCCATTTGACCATATCATAAGATACCACAACCAAGGTGATTCTTACAGATAGATACATAAGGACTTGCTCACCTCTTTATCAAAAAGGGAGTAAAGGTCAGACTGCCTTGGGTCATGAGTCTCCCATCGGCTCATTGCCAGGACTTGCAAAATTTGAGCAATCTAGAAACAAAAATTAAATAGAATAAAAAATTTATTGTTATTTTGCAGTATATAAGCATTACCAAAAGATAAATACATTTGTCCTCTATTAGGTATGTCAGTGGTGAAGAACTAACAAACCTGAGAAGATGGAAATTAAATTAAAAACGTCATAATATAAATCATAATTATACTCTTAAAAAGACAACACTCTGGAAAAGATTTGTTAAAAAGCAAATACTATGACTATGAATTTCCTTTATCCCCTTCCACCACACCTCTAGTATTACATTGATTAAAAATTATATATACTTTTGAATATATCACAAATATTTTCAAAGCAAAGTTAAACAGAAACCCATAATGACAGAATTAGATGGTCTTACCTGCATCAGATTAAAACTGGAAATGTGTGATATGGGAGCATCACAGATCCCATATGGCTCTGGGGTGACCAGGGCGGGGCAGAGGAAGAAGGCAAACACTAAGTCAACACAGATGGCATTCACCTCCCGGGTGTCCGTTCTCTTGGCTGTGAGGAGGACTTCATACAGGATCCGGACCAACCAGGAAAGCTGAGGTGGGAAGCAGTTCATCGCCTCCTTGATACTTTCTATGAACCTGTAGGGGAATTATTATCACTTGAATAAATATATCTAACCATCTATCTATAGTTTTTGATATCTCATTCTTTTTGGAAACGTCCCAGTATGAGATAGCCATGGCAGAAGAGCCTCAACCTTCCCCTATGAAAATACTCCCTCCTTACTTGTTTAAGCCTTCCCCCTCTATCAGCACCTCTTCCATGCATGTACTCCTTTACCCTATCCTTTCATCTTACAACTGGCCTTCCTCTCTTCCAAGGACCTTCAATTTCACTCACATACATTTTCTTTACAAACTCTTCACTCTTCTTTCTTTCAAGATGACCAAGCCACCTCAAAGTATTTTTTTCACCCATTCTACGACACCACACTTCACTCCTTTGTATAAGGTCCTATGCCACATCTTTCATACACACTTTCATAGTCCTCATCTTCCCATCTTGTCATGCCACTTGCTCCTCTCAGATAACTTGATTCCACAGTACACACTCTTGACTGCTGTGCCCTATGTATATGTATATTCAAATCAATAATCATCAAACTCACTTTCAATCTATTCATCACAATACAAATTATACAGCAAAAGCATTGAATTAGTATGCATAATTCAATACATTCAAACTTGCACATTCCATCAGTTTCCTTCCTTTCAAACCAGCTTTCCTCTGCCCTCTACCTTAATATGTATGTTCTGGCGCTCTGTTTACCTCTCAGTGATTTTGACAAGCTTGGTGATGGTCCATGTTCGGTACTTGGCCAGGGCAGCGTTGTACTCGGTGGTTCCCTCCTTCCCAAACCTTCGGGAGCGTTCCTCAGGCAGGAAGCGAACTGCAGCTTTGGCTGGGTCAATGTCAAGAAAGAGTTCATCCTCCATCAGGAGTTGCATGATGGGTTGGTGGAGGGCAGCTGTCAGGAAAACCTGCAACACAGAACCACATTTATAAGCATCAGGAAGAAATGAACATTGTACTCCAGACATTACGCTGAAACATATGAGAAGAGAAATAGATAAGAGCATAGTCAAATTGGCTATAAGAATATGTATTATGCAAAAAATTGAAATGGCTTTGAAAACTGTTAATTTTTTCTTTAAGCCATGTAGTTTACAGCACCTTGGCTTGAGGCAGAGAGTCCACATAGGCCCGGTATATCTGACTGAAGGCACAGGAGCCGTGACGCAGGAGGCGACGCGGAGTCTCTGAGGTGGCCAGCTGCAGCTCCATCAGGTGCCTGACAAAAGAAAACAAAAAGCACTGTCACATCTTATTCAGCAAAAAGACAATTTGACTACCAAGATTTTAGATCTAAACATCAAATATATTTAAGTAAGACCAGAAAGAAATTCCAGTCAATCTTTACATGGTAACTACTAAAATCAAACTTGAAATATCTGACACATTACATCAAATCACTGTAACTTCCTCATATATTGCAGTAACCACTTCAATGACTGATCATAAGAAACTGCTCTTTGTAGAAAATCTTGGTAAATGGCAAGCAACTACTCACTTCAGCAGGTTGAGAGTATATGTCTCATCATCGGGCAGGAGACAGTTGGCATAGATGGAGGCAAACACTGTCCTCGCTGCCATCTGCATTGCCTCCTGACTCTGCTTCTCCCCCAACACCAAGCATCTTGCTAGTAACCGAGGGTTTTCACGGAGGCCGGACAGCAGGTCCCCATACAGGGCCTCCTACAAAAGTGATGAACACAATGTCTTGTATCATCAAAGAAAATGTCATATATTCTCTGCCAATCAGTGGAACCCATAAATGAACCATGAAACCCATAAAAACTAGCTATTAATGTGTGTTTGTGTGTGTGTTTTCTAGTGAATACAACCAGTTACTCACATTGAATCCCAGAACCTTGTATCCATCAACAAACTTGATTTGGTTGAGCAGGTTGGCTCGCTGGCAGCAAGCAGGTGGGGAGGAGTGTGGCTGCAGCACCAAGTCATGGTAGTTTCTCTGTTGCTCCCCACGCACCCAAGAGGCATGGTAGGCCCGCTCAATGGTCTTCCTCACCTAGTGGAAAGTATGAAGATAGGTTTCTTTTACAGACTGGTTCCTGACTTTGACTTCATACCTATGTAGTAACAGGACAGTCAATGTTAACCAAACTCCACTTGTACCTTGGTCATCATTATGACCTGACTGGTAAAATGTTGTGTACTTTGAGTGTACTGTCAAGGGTTCCATCACCAGCCACAGCCCTCTCATGGCCACTAAATGTTTTGTCTTCACTCATGACCCCTCCCCCTTACCCTTAATGAACAAAATTTACTTTTTCCAGGATACCTTATTGAACCTAACTAATTACATTAAACTACATAAGTAAATGTTATCTAATGTAAACATGATCACAATTTAACAACTCAGAAGCAACATAATCAAACAGCCAGCAGTCCATCAGGTCAAATAGCATCTATCGGAAACCTTGTTGGAAGAGATGGTAGTCAATTTGAGTTTAAAGGCATTTATTGTAGTACACTCCACCACAAAAGTTGGGAGCTTATTCCACTCTCTAACAATGCTATTGGTAAAGAATAGTTAAGTGCAGACAAGAAGTGTTTGTCTATATCATAGTTTTACTCTGTTACTCCTCGTTCGTGATAATTCATCAATTTAAAACAATTTATTTGTGTCAACATTTGTAAAGCCTTTTTAAGTACTTTAAAACACTCGATAAGGTTTCTTTGGAGGCGACACTTCTCAAGAGAACATGTTTAGTCATGCCAGTCTCTGCTCAAAAGATTTATTACATAGAGACGGGATAACTTTTGTAGCCCTACGCTAGAGAGTTCTGCCTCGTAGGGTTCCTAAGAGGTTCTTCCCCTCAAAGCCCTTTTAACAAAATGGGCGTGTCGAGAAAGATCTGAATATAGTTAGTAAAATTTTTAGAGTTACACCCAAAAAATTAAATGGAATTAAGTGATACGGAAGGACCTCAGAGATCTACGTTTGCACACAAAGGCTGATGGAGACAAATCAGCTTAGTGAGCTGTCATTACATGCACAAGGCTGACACACACAACCATGTACGGAACCTTAAAAAATTATAAATGCATGTGTACACGATAAGTTCACTGATCTAATTTTTATAATATAGACATCTTATGCATGTAATGGAAAAAGTTATTCATCCTCATCTTACTTTTTCATTAAGCAGTTGTATCTGATGCTTCTCAGCCTCCAGGAAGAGTTTCTCCTGCTTCAAGTGGTGAGCCAACTCCCCAATGTCAGACTGAAGGCTTCCCATGCTGCTACACCTCTAAACGGAACACATGTGTCAAAGTTTAACTATTTTTAAAAGATAGAGAAAGAAGACCCTATATAAAAGTGTCCAATCATTTATTCTTATGATTAAGCTCCAATATGAAAAATAAATAAATAATGTTTCTACATGGATAATGCACACAAAACGTACATAACTAAATAACATGTATGACAACTAAATGCTCAAAGTCTACCTTTGTAACATTTTCACAAACTGTCTTTTTATAATCAATTGAAGTGACATAGCAAAAGGTCATAAGCAATAACACATTTGAAATTTACAAATAACATATTCAGTACACACACAGACTCTCACACAGTCTCTCTCTCTCTCTCTCTCTCTCTCTCTCTCTCTCTCTCTCTCTCTCTCTCTCTCTCTCTCTCTCTCTCTCTCTCTGAAAATACTGGATAGCTTATTATTAATACAATGACAATTATGTATTAACAGAACATAGGCCCTATTATTCTGTATTTAGGACTGGTTTATAAGCATTAAAATCTTTGCTATTTTTTTCTTATTCTGATGTAAAACAGCATGTATAAGGAAATAATTTGTATATAATAAATAAAAACTCAATAACTTAACAAAATCATTAATGTCATATAATGAAAACAATATATTGTTAAATATGGAATTCATGACATAAATAGGTACACATACACTTCAACCTCTTAGCAGCACAGCAACTTAACATGGTCATATTTTATTTAATTAAGTGCGCAGTAACGCAAAAGATGATTATATATCCTATGAGGTTAGATCCTAATGATGTCACACCCA
The DNA here is from genome assembly GCA_029783475.1 of Metacarcinus magister. Taxonomy (NCBI): domain Eukaryota; kingdom Metazoa; phylum Arthropoda; class Malacostraca; order Decapoda; family Cancridae; genus Metacarcinus; species Metacarcinus magister. Next base: position 4,360,074 of record JAPQNM010000047.1, read on the forward strand.
TAATATAACTGACGTGCTACAAATTACTGTAGTTTCCCCTGACCCTCACCTCAATCATGACAGCCGGTCACTAACACTCAAAATTACACATCACATACAACTGTCGCCCATACACACGATAAATAAAACTGATGACCTCGAAACTAAACAAGAAACACAAAAACAAACAAGAGGAAAACTTTTTATTTACGTTACTAGAATTGACAATCAGTAAATTAGTCTCCAGGCGAAAGTAGCAACAAACAGTAGAGAAAGTCATGTCAAAAACACTTACCATTACGAGACAGAGACACAGAATAGATGCACCATTAATAACCACAGCTTCCGTAGCCTATTTAACCTCACCACATTAAGTTACTACTATGGAAAGTCACTCCCCTTCAGCCACGACTAACACGTATTAACTCCCCTCACCCCGCCCCTTCCAGTCATGGCTAACTAACTCCACTCCTCCACCCAGGACACTCCCTAGTCACTCCACCACACATTCACCACCACAGACACACTCACCACACTCACCACCACATAACCACAGCCACACTCACCACACTCACCTCCCACCTCCTCCTTCACACTATTATATTTGTTTACCTTCACAAACCTTGGTCCTGGAGTAGTGTGTTTCAACTTTTAACTATCATCGCATGGAGTTGGATGCTGTTAACCTGTCAACTCCCTTACATGGTGTTAGGGTGAGTGTGTGTGTGAGTGTGTGTTCCTGTGAGTGTTGTGTGCATCGTTTCTGTGGTTTTGATGTCTATAGTTGTGGAGGCAGACGACCTGTGGGCACGTCCCTCGGTGTGAAAATATGTGGTTTTAGCTTTAGTGACTCTCCCCTTGGCTGGTCCCCTTAAGGAGGCTGTACATTATCCCCTTAACCCGTCCCTGCGCTGCTAAGGGGAGGGTTTCAGGGTGGTTAAGGTGCCTCGTCCTGGCTGCTGCATCACACACTTGGAAGGTTCGAAACATCTGTCTTAGTAAATCTGTTGAAATACATCTTCAATACTGTGTCCAATGGAGGTATTCGTGGTTAATGTGTAGTTATAACCAATCAATGAATTCCCGGTGCGCCGTGTGGGTCTTGGGTGGTAATGATAGTGAATAGATTGATTTTAACCTTATTTTCATTCGCAAAACTAGATTAATCATGTAATGTGAGATTGTATATAGTGATGTATAGAATATGTCCCACCTTGGAAATATCTCCCGTCAAGTTTTGGTGATTATTGAGATAAGCTTAGCCTACTAATTTTAAGACACTGACTTTATTTCTGGGCAGGATATCATGTTTTTTCAATGCTAACGGCATAACAGTTAGCATTTTGAAATATATGAAACCAAACCTATCCCTGCAGGGCTAATCTAACCTAACTCTAACCCTCCGTGGCTATATTATCCTAAGTTTTTTTTTTAATTGATGTTTTATGCATTATGAGGATTTGTGTTGGGGTTATTTTGACAAAGCTGAACTGATGTCTGTGAAATATATTATGATAGAAATGGACCAGGTATTTTACACTATGTTTATTATTGAGAAGTGGCACATTAATCATGAAGTGACACGTTTATGAAAATTTCTCTTTTTGGTAAAAGTGCAGAATAAGGCCTTCTGCCCTTTCTTTTTTCTCTCCTTCCCTACATACTATACATAGTGTACTCAAAACATCTGTGGAGTCACCATTATTTTCCTCGCCAAACGTCTTTGAAGTTATGTTAGGTTATGTTATGTTAGGTTGGTTAGGTTATGGTTAGGTTAAGTTAAGTTAGGTTCGGTTTTTTAAAGTTTTTACATTTTATTACCCAAAAGTTAGGGTTCAAACCGTTAGATTTTTTTATGGATTTGGGTAATAAAATGTAAAAATCTTATATAATCGAACCTAGCTGAACCGAACCTAACCATAACTTGAGGCACCTACCAGATTTTTAAAGAGCCTCTGTGGCCAAACTAAGGCCGTCCCCCAAATAAAGCCACCACAAACGTGTTGTGCATTACATTCCTTATCACCTGTGTCAATATTTTGGTGATCCGTGAGGAGATGCTATTAGTAAGATTTACCGCACTGAGAAAGGTAGAAGAAAGGTAGAATCTACAATTACAGTAATTAAACCATAATTATATTGTTTGTACACCCAGATGTTGATGTGTCACTTTTCACTCATTATTCTAGTTTGCTTGCTTCATTCCAATCACAATGTATTCAACAGGCAACAGAGCAACACCATTTTGTCAATATAATCCCATACAGATACTGATAACATGTAAAATCAATGAAAAGAAAGTTGTGTGGGAGATATTTAATGTTATAATCCAATTTACAAAATAGACAGTTAAGATCGACTTAAGCATGGAGCATTTCTTCAAAATTAACCGTAATTTTGGTATAACTTATTTTACTTCCAAATCATACACATTGCACCTTCTAGGTAGTTGTGAGGTTATTCAGCAACGTTAGATTTAGTTTAGATATAGCAATTTCCTGCGAATCTCACAAGGTCGTTGGGGAAGAAGGATGTCTAACGTGGAAACAAGATTTTTGCAATGTAAATGAAGGGTAAATGCGATTAATTCACTATTTTATTCAGAAAAATAAATGATGCACCAGAAATTTACATCAATTAGTTATGAAACTGCTCCTCTCTCCCAATATCATCTACTAACCTCTATGTCACCTAGTAACATGGTGCTAGACACTAGATATAAAGTTTTATCAAAGTCTTCGTAAACAGCACACAGTTGATTAAGATAGTGTGTGATTGCAGTTAATCAGTATGATGGAAAAAGGGAAAAATGGTGGACGACTTGTCTACTGAGGACCTGATTGAGAGGTTGCAGGAGGAGTCCCGCAGCTGCAACTATCCCACTGATGCTGCTGGTGTCAAGAAGCGCTACAAGGATACTGCCCTCATCCTCTTCAGGGTTTGTAATTTATTTGAGACAGGGAGGGTGGAGATGAGCCAGAGTGTGGGAGAAGGAACTAAGGTGTTGGGAGTACTGAGGGGAGATAGGAATATGTGGAAGCAAAAATGTGAATCTTTGAAAGAATTGTAGTACCAACTGGTGTATATGGTTGCAATGCATGGCTTTTGAAAAGAATAGCGGTGCTGGAAATGGAATGCTTGAGAACAATGTCAGGTGTGAGGTATTTTGATAGTATGAGGAACAACAGGGTCAGAGAAATGTGTGGAAATTGGCATAGCTTGCTGGAGAAGACAAAACAGTTAATGCTGAATTGATATGTTAGTATGATATGTTACGTTACAATTGGATCAGGTAATCTTTACTATTACTATTGACTGCTGTAATATGCTGAGCATAAATTACAATAGAATTACTTTGTGTCTATATTTATCTGGAGTAGAATGTAGTAGAGTTAACTATTCTTTCATGTAGGAGAACCTGGACGATGGCACCCTCAGGAACTATCTCACGTTTGGGACTCGTCGCTCATCATCTGTCAGCCAGTACGGCAACACCCCCGTTGTCATCCGTAGATCCCTCAGCTCCAATGGGGAGTTGACAACAGTAGCGGAACAGGTGTCCATCCTCCAGGGTCGGTCCACCAGAAGTAATTACACTCTGTTGGAAGCTGGAGAGGAGAAAGACACAGATTCTGATGATGAAAATTACCTAAAGGAAAGCAGATTTAACAGTGACGAGAGCTTTGCTGTCAATGAAAATAATGAAAAGTCCTCCAAATGTACAGTAGACTCAACTGAAAGTGTTCAGAAGAATCAGGAAGTCCAATCAGCTAGTAGTATTGACCCTCCATCTACTGCATGCCCTCAGGAGAGCACCTCAACCATTAATGAACAACAAAACCAAGATCATGATAACAAAAAGAGCTTCAGCCATTATGATCTTCCTACACAGCACTGCAGGGAGAGTGTTGAAAGGGACGCGGTTCAGCCGCTTGAAGAAGTCGGGAGTCCTGACAACAAAAGGATATCCAAAGACAGCAAAGAAATAACCAGCGAAGTCTCAGAAGTATCAGTATTTGATGAAAGCAAACAGCTACCTACAGAGGCCCACAAAGACAACATATCATCACCAAGCTCAAAACACAACCTCAGCCATGAAGTATCAGATGACATCCACTCACAGTCCACCTCTGAGGAGAAAGACACAAGCAAGACATTCCTACAGAATACCTGTGAACCAACACTCATCACTAACTGTGATAAAGTCCAGGACATAAGATCCACCTCTGAAATAGACCATGAAGCCATCCTAAGAAAATATGTGCAGGAGCCCTCACGACGAAGCAAGTCTCAGCTTCAGGGCAAGAGTGAAATCAAACCCTGCATTCCAGAGACATCCAAAAAGGAAGAACCAAATGATAACTTAAAACTTGCTGAGTTAAAGATTGTTGAGTCCAGTGACAGCATCTTTGAACCAGCAGACACATTGAAGACCCTCACCACCTCAGACATCCCTCATCTCAGTGATGATAGTGATGTAGTATTCATTGATGCTGGGTCACCCTCACTCTCTAGGACAAAGTTTTCCTGTGAGTCCTCCTCAGGGTCCTGTGAGGAGGTACTGCAGGACCATGGGAAAGGAGTAAGTAATTTAGACAAAGCTACAGACAAACCAGATAAACCTTTTATCACTCCTCAGACCTCAGAACCTGATACAGTCTCTAAAAATTCAGAAATCAGGAAGGAAGAGACACCTACATGCAAAAGACATGATAGCCGCAATAGCTTCAGAGATCTTCCCATCAGGAGTCCCACACCCCCAAGGAAAAGACCCCAGAAATCTCCCCAAGTACCTAAACTAAGGGAGAAGACTAGGCACCGGCACTCCTCACTGGCCCTCACATCTGATGAAGAGACTCAGGAGCTCATCACTAATGGCACACGGTCAGCATCACCTACTTCTAAGATTGGGGATTTAAGGTTTTTTTCATTTTCCCTGAAGAAGGAGAAGAGCAAGAGTGCCGCTTCCCTTGGATCCAAGCGAAATCGGGAGAGGGTGAGACTTACCTCGATGAAGCTTTCCTTAGAGGACCCTGGAGCAGTAAACCCAAAACTAGTACCTCACAAGATAGAGGATGGTCATCTTGATAGCTCAGGGAAAAGAGTCGGTGTCCGCAGCATGAAGATAGATGGAACCATCAAAAGAAACTTCATTGTGATCCATCCCTCTGATGACTCTGATACCATTGGCCTGGCTCCCATGTCTCCTCAGACTAGTCAGAAAGAGGTCACACCTGCCACCACTCCAGAGGCACTCTCCACGGTCAAGACTCGCATCACAGCCCCAAACATGGAGAAACTCGAGGTAGTGAAACGAATATCCTGCCAGGGAGAGCTGAAGGAAGAGCTCTCAGATATTTCTGAAAATTTGAAGGATGATTCTAAGGGAAGTTTTAGAGGATCCTTTAGTGTTTCTCAAATTTCTAAAAGTTTAAGATTAAAGCAAAACAAGAAAAATTTGGAACATCAGTCCTTAAAAACTTCTCATAGTTTGTCCAGTGAGCCAGTCTACCCTAGTCCCTCCAGCTCCCAGATGCTATACAAGTCTCCCTCATCTCTGTCAAGAGTGGACTGTGACTCTCCTAATGCTTCAGCACAAATTCATCATGCAGGGGAATCCAGGACTGTGTCAAAAATGTGTGTGGTCATGTAATGGTCATGATTATTTGTTATCTTAAATGTGCTCATCAGTAATAGATCAACAGGAACTGTCTTTTTGACTGGCAGCTACACTACACTCAAAATGAAGAGGTGCCACATTTTTTCCCTTTTCTTCTTTTTTAACTGAACCAAGCATGTGTTATTGTTTCCGAGATGTGATTTGGCTGTGAATGTGTATTCTGGTAAATATGTGAATATATGGAGAATAAGGACGGTGGCATTGGACTGAAGGTGGACAGTCAAGGTACTTTTCACCTGAAGACCGTACATGCCGAAACAGGAAAATTAAGTTGTTAAAGTGTACTGTTGCTTGATTTTGTTCTAGATTTAATGCACTAGTGTGCCAAGATTGATGAATATTTTACAGTGATTCATAATGCTGTCCCTGAGGTGAAAGACAAAGCTTCTTGAAATGACATGTGTACAGTATTTTTCTCTCATGGTAGTCTTACAGTAGGCATTGGACGTAGCTTGTAGGATGACTTGAGGTGGAAAAAACACATCTGTCAGAGCCAGATATGCAACACTGCAGCTTTTACTGGGTTGTGAACATGAGGCAAGATGTAGGATTGTTATGTTCAAGTGGCTTTCTAAATGCTTTTTATACAGAAAAGCAAAACAGAAAGCAGTTAATATTTCATTACATCTGTGCAGAAGTAGCAAGTATCACGGCAGAACAATGTGTGTATGTCACTTTCCTCTTCCTTGAGGCTCGTACAAGTGCCTCTGCATACACCACCAATGTCTCTTGTGTGATCTTTACACACTTGATTGTATTATTCTTCCACAGAAACTAAGTTTTACTTTTTAGATAAGTTCAGTCTTTATGTTAAGGTTCATTTATACCATGTCATAACATATCTTCTCTCTAGTCTCCTATAGCTTAACTTAACATACCATAATTGGTGTTCATTTAGAATGACATAGATGACTTTAGTCATACTCAAGTGCTGTTTTCAGTGACCAACTTCAGTGTACCTCTCTCTCTTCAGTGGTCCAAGTACTCTCTAGTAATGACACTGAATCTTCATTGCCACAAACATGACAGTGCTGAAGTTACATATATATTGAACTCAATGACAAATATGGAGTTGAAATTGTAAAACAAAGTTATTTCTTCAATGTAGCTTTTGAAGTTTTCTCTGGATTATTTGTTACACTTAAACTATATTTTCAAGAGTTTTCAATACCATTTTAACTTCCTTGGTCAAAACAAAATATGAGACTAAGGGCAGCCTCCATTTTGTGATAAATTCTGTAGTGTATCCTGTGTGCAGCACACTGGTAATAAGGAAATATTTTTGTACATGTGTTGCTTCTATATCATAAATGAAGCAAGTCAACCCATCCCCGTCACATTATAGTGTCACTTCCATGTGCTACTTCCCTGTGGTGCTCATCCTGCTGTGCTCCTTTGACAGAACATGTCACACAGTAACTTTGTACACAAACCACCCAACCCCCAACACACCCGGCCCAGTGTACCCTGTGTTGGTGTTGGTGTTGGTGCCTGGGTGCTGGTTTCTGCCTTGCCCAAAGCACAGCACACTTTGGGGTCTGTGTTCACTGTCATGATTAGCTTGGTGTCCTAAAAGGGTATGAGAGTGTGAATATTTTTGTATGATGTATGACATATGGTTTTTAGTTTTATATGCATATCTACAGTTACATAGATACGTACAGAGTCTTAATAAATCATTTAGGTGCGAGTGTGTGTGAATGTTCCACATTTATCCAGAGTGAGAGAGCCCTGTGTGTGTCACTTCCTGGATATATTGTATGCCACACACCAAACTTTTTTTTATATACATTGTGCATACAATTTATTATATTTTATATAATAGTGCAGTATATACAGTAATTATTAAGCAAAAATATCCGCAGTGTGCATGTACCATATCAATGATGAGTCTGGCTAACAAGATAATCTCAATGGCAGTGGCAATGATTTTGGTATTCACTCTGATTTGTCACAAGCAGATACATATGCTTCCACACACCTCTTCTTACATTATCTAGACTGCCCGTTGTTTGATTCTTCCATGTAGATATTCTATAGGTATTCTAATTTTCATCTTACTCGTGTAATGATTATAGTAGTAAGTATAGATACAGATCACCCCTCCGTGCTGTAGCTCCATACTGCTTGGACTGACTTGTTGCCTAGTATATCTGACTGTAGGGTCGTGCGAGATGCTATTGTAATGTATTGGAGCACTATGTGGCTGTTGGGTTAACCACTTGAAAACTTTATACATTTGATGGAAGAAAAATGGTTTCCTTGATTTAACCATGTGTAAAGAACGAGAAGTAAATGCAAAACATTTTTAGCAGTGGAGGTTGAAGGTAAAGCCAATAGAGAGGTATAAGGTTACATGAGTTGATTTCCTGAGGAGGAATCTGGAGACAAGAATTTTACAAAAAATGTTGTCCACATGTGTGCACCTTGGTGGGATGCTATTAGATTGACCAATGTAAACATGAAACTTGCTTTGCAAAATAATAACAGCAACAGTGATATATCCAATAACTTTTGTAATAATCCTTATGGGAAGGACTGGTGTGCATGCCCTTTCTATCCGACTCCCTATGGTACCCCAAAAGCCTTTAATCCTGATAATTTTCATCAGAATTTGAATATGTAATCAGCATAATTTCTTTTCCACATCTACCAACTGGATTTGGTTTACAATTCTATACATTTCAGGTGCACTAGTCAAGGAATCATCCCTAATGTTATCATTGTATTTTCAGTACAATTTGCAAACTTTAGAATACATGGTCAGTAAAGAAAGTGTTAATAGCATTTTAAAATGGCAAAGTTTTCCATGAACTTTGTAATTGTTTGGTGACCTAAGTGTACAGTATTGATTATGCAGTACTTATATAAGTTCCTTATATAAGTATATATTCAACTGAATAAGCAAAATTTCTTAAATCTGCATAATGTTCTACTATATTAACATTCTTAATGTTTCCACTTCATTCTTGTAATGGTCAATAATTTACTCCTGGTTGTTTGTTAGATATCAAAGACTATATGCAGTATTGTATCTAATTGATGTAACTGTGATCCTCAGGTGATATGTTATGTCGAGGACACAGCTGATACTGAATTGTTGGGTGCAGGTCACCAGCCTGGTGCTGCCCTATTTTGATACTTTTTTTTTGTTTTTATCTATTGCTAAGTTCAAGCACCATACAAAGGTGTTCAAAATAAATTCCAGTGTTAAGTTAAATGTATGTTTTTCCCTAAACATTTTTATAAGAAGCATGTTTTCTGTAGTGTTATGCCATGGTCTATTTTTTCTAAATTTCACAATTTTTCTTAAATTGCTGCTTGATCAGTGAGGATGGTAAGGATGTAAGCTCACATGGTGCTCGATGCAGTGGGCCATATAGTCAGGCAACATGAGATGAGATGGTGCGCTAAAATTTGTTGCTGAAAGCCTGGATCAACGGCAAAAGTTTTTTTGGCATTTCACCCAATTGCACCAACCAACCAACCACCATGTTATCAAACTGTTTGACCAGCCCACAAATTCCATATCACAAGACTTTCATCTTTCTACAGATGGGCTTGAGAACATAATACAATGCAGCACTATTTCAAATAATAGCCAGCTTTTCATCAAGTGATGAAAATCGCACAAGCTAGGTAAGTAACACAATATAGCTTTAGTTAAGGAGAGTATTTTCCCTCACTTAAAAGCTGCTATGAAGTAGGATCGAACTCTACCAATATCTGCCATGAGCTGACCACTACCACAGAGTGATCTTGTCATTACTGCAGCATTGAATCTAGCCATAACAGAATGATCACCAGCATCAAGTTGCTGCAGATGAGACATTCTAAGATGGCAAACATAATAACTTTGAGGAAGTTGGATGAAACTTAAGATGGAAGGAATTAGTGATATTCAAAACTCGTGGGTCTTTTAATAGGAAATGCTAGTCCCTCCAGTAGTCTTCAGATTATGTTGCGAAGTCTCTATTGTAAAGATAATTAAAACCATAATCAAGCTACAGTTTTATTTAAGATACATTAAGAGTTGGTTAAGCCCATAATAATATAAATAGATGTAGACTATGTACACGTTTGTAATAAAACTAACATCTTTCACCTACAGTACTCTTAAGTCTGGACAATTGAGGATTTGTCTAAAACTACAGCGAAAGACTTCCTTTTAAGGAGTTACAGCAAAGACTCATCAGATTACTGGATCCCAGGATAGATTTATGCAAATATATGACAAAAAAAAAAAAACTTCCATTTCAACAATCAATGATGAGACAATGCATCCTTATGGTAATCATATAATCTATTATAATTAACATTCACTGTACATTATTTACATTTCAAAGTTAAAGCTGAGAAAAGGAAAGACAAGGAGGAAGCTTTAGACTTACATGATGCTACTCCTTTCCAGCCCCATCCTAGGTGAGGACAGATTCTTTGTAGTTTAAGCATCACTTCTTTTTAATATTCAACTCACAACTGCTGAAGTAAACAAGTGTTTCCAAGTATGCTTGCTTAAATATTTCTGTATCCTGAGGAGCAGCTAAACCTTTTTTCAATGGGATGGGGCTGTGGTAGCGATGGACTCAATGACCTTAGATCTTAACCGAGTGATGTAAGATTCTGTCTGCACTGCCATTTCACATTAAAAAGCACCTAAAGGAAGAAGTCTGACTGGAATAATACTACTTTGATATGATGTCACCAGTTGGGAAATAAATTATATTGATAAAACTGCAGCTTAACTGAATAATTGTGATTTGTAAAATTTCAATATATCTTTACTTATTATACAGTACATCTATACAAAAAAAAAATTATATAAAAGGGAGGCAAAAATTTGGTCTCACATGGAAGGAAGTGTTGCATTTGTGTAATAGAGTAGCTTAGTGAATAGTAGGTCATAGTTTTCAGATATATTTTTTAGCAAAATTTTCCCAACTTGCAATACATAAGTCACTAAAGAAATATTTTCCATAACAGCTGTAATATCATTCAAAATATTTGTAAATAAAAAAATTTACTACAGCTTTGCATCGGATAAATGCCACTGTTTACTAAACACATGTAATCAACACAAATTATTTTTTCAAAAGAAATAAGTGGCCCTGTGTGTACACAAAGGCTCCAATAATTAAATGCACTTTCATACTTTGCAATACAGTACTACAGAAATCCCCAGTCAGTGCAAAGAACCAGAATTAGATTATTTTGTAACTGAGCAATGAATCCACATTTAAATTCACCAGAATCCTAGTAAGAACTTTGAAAGAATCACACATAGGCATTTAACATTACTTCACATTTTGGCAGCCAGACTAAAACACAATCCATGACTGGTGGGTTAATCAACTCAACACTGGCACATAATAACTGTCACAAAGTACAAGGAGCCTCAGCTTCAACGTAGTACCTATGTACATGAAAATTGTGCGTTTAGTCACTATTAAATTTTTAGCTTAGTCTTTCTCAAACATTCATACCTGACAATCCTGAAGATCAATTCACTTATACTACTTAAGCTTTTGGCATTTCTGAATAATACCCTTTATTCAAGCATGAATGAATCTCACTATAATTCATTTTGATATGTATGTGTATCTAAATCAGGTTTATTGTGGTCATGTATCTTATTCTTTTTATGACTTGGAGTGGTGAGCTACTGTCCCATATATATATATATATATATATATATATATATATATATATATATTTAGAGATAGATAGATAGATAGGTCGGAATGGCAGAGAGGAGGATGGGGGGGGGAGTATTAACTCATGTAATAACAAACACAAGAGAAATAGGGAGGGGGAAAACAACAGCAGCAGTAGCAGGTGGAAGACTAGGAACAGGAACTGGAGGAAATCTAACATCAACAGCAGCATCAGGGGAAACAGAGTAAAGAGAAGCTGAACCAAGGAGACAAGAGATGAGCCACCTCCTGGGTACACACAACTTCCCCCTACCCTCATGTACCCGTGTGGACTAGCTGCCCTTCATGAAAGATGTCCAACACAAAAGAACAGAAGGTGAAATACCCATGGGGAAATCCAGGAAGGAGAACAAGGAATGTAACGCATATAAAATTTCACCAGAGGAAAGAAGAAAACCAAATGATAATTGTCAGACACATTGATGTGGTGCATTGATTCTATATCCGACTAGGTCTTGTTTTTAATTTCTTTTGATGGGATTCTGTTCATCTTTTGCACTCATGGGGTCCTGTTCTTCAGCTAGTCATGTGTTCTATATGATGTGATGGTCATGTACTTAATTCAATGTTATGATGGGATCCTTGCTCCATCTAAGCCAGGTGTTGGGCAATGGAGTACTAATATGCCTTAGTGATGGTCAGTGACTCAAGAGAACTTCTGTATCTATATATCTATCTATATACCCAGCTAATAATTCCCTTTCAGGGAGATAGCTAATACGAACATAATTTACGTTGGAAGATTCCAGTTCTTTAGAGGCAGTAGTAAAAAGCAGAGGTGCATGGTTATGCTGTGGGGTTATTAGTATACTTAGGTTCCCATAAGGGTAGTGATGTTCGCAATTTAGTAGCATAACTTTCTAGTGAAGTCTGGCAGCATTACTCTTTTAAAACTTTGAATCTAAAGTGTATGGGGGTACATTGTTTTTGTAATATAGCTATGTGAAAAGTTTCCCAAACTCAAAACAGTTCCAAAGAAAATAAATGTCAACGCATTTGAAAACCAAGGATATGGCAAATCCCTTCAGACAACAACCTTCAACTAGGCACACACTCGAGCCAACAGGAACATTATTTCCTTCCTTCCTGAGGCCAACACTGAGGTGGATCTAATGCATCTGCAGGCATCAGGGTACTAAGTAATGATGGGATATTGAGTGTGCCGAAAATATCAATGTTATTAAAAAATAAATAAAAGTCTTATAATATTCATGCCTTACCAGGAAATTTTGTGGCTAAATTTTTTTATTTTTGCAGTGGCAAATGAATTTTGTAGTGTATGTACGAGGAGGAAGCTAAAAGTGAAAGCTGGGAAAAGGAAGGCGATTTTTTAAATAAATAAAGTAAAGGTGGGTGACTTTTGTATGCTTTATTGGGCGAGTGTGTTAGCAGTAGGAAGGAGAGGTAGTTTTAGGAGAGAACGGAGGAAGTGAGAGTTTAAATATTTGGGAGCAGGGCTATGCAAGCATGGAGAAATGAAAGGAAAAATAAGAGAGGCTACGAAAGGCAAGTGTGTCCGAATCATTTGCAAGGGTTACGAGGAAGGAACGTGTCCATGGAGGTAAAGAGAGGTTTAAGGAACAGTATTCTCCTGCCAATATGGATGGCAGTATGGATCAGAGACTTGGATATGGAATAGGGCACAGAAGTCAAGAGGGCATGGTGTGGAAATTATTTATCTGATAGGAGCATGTGGCGTGATAAGATGGGAAGGTGAGAATGCATGTATGAAAGATGTGTTATGGAAACTTGTGCAGATGGAGTAGAGTGCAGTGTATTGGAGTGGGTGAAAATAAATACTTTGAGATACTTTGTTCATCTTCAGAGAATTAAAAGAGTTAGTGAAGAAAGTGTATGAGTGAAATTGAGGGTCCTAGTAGGAGAGGAAGGCCAGTTGTAAGATCGAAGGATAGAGTAAAGGAGTAAATGCATGAAAGAGGTGATGATAGAGAGAGAGGGCTTGAACAAACAATGAAGGAATGTATAAATAAGAACAGGTGGAGGCTCTTCTGCCATGGCCATCCCAATAGAGGACATTCTAGGAAGGAATGTGCCATCAGAAACTATAGATAGATAAAATAGTCTTCTATAATATGAAATCCAATTTAGATTAAGATCTTAACATACAAACAAAATTAAAAGCATCTAGTTTCCATAACACATCAGCATCATGTTTACAACCACACTAATCATCCACCAATTCCATTAAACTGTTGCAATTCTGAAGTTTTTTCTCCTTATGTAAAACGTTGTGATTCATTACATCCTTTATCCCATGCAATTGTCCGTTTGCTCAGTGTCAGACACAGGCTCCAGGCTTCCCACAAGGCCTCACAATGGGGTAGTGTGGTTAAGACCTCCCATGTGACAGTATATCACTAATTCACCTTCAATATATTCTAGTGAAACATCAGATGCTAAGTTGATTTTGAAAATTAAACAATATTTAGAAGTTTTGAAGGATGTGAATATATCCTGCAGATAGTATGTATATATTATGTGATATATAATACATCTCTCTATATATAATATAGTCATGCAATCTCAGTAGAAAGAGATTCTGATCACTGGGGGAAGGAGGCATTACAGACCAAAGCCACCAAAGGGTGAGCAGCTTATCATATTCTCAAACATTTCAAAAAGTCCAACATTAAAAAAAATATACAATACAGGCACATTAATGAATATTGTCATGCAATATTTATTATGATATTTCTGTACCAAACTTCAGGATATCATTCTTCAAGAAGTTTGTCAATTCTTTTGGTATACAACTACAGGTCATCACAATTTGGTACAAAAATTTCAAAATGAAGATCACAGACTGATATTACTTACTAAATCCGTCTTAAGTAACAACTGAAGACTTGAGGCAAGTATTTCAGTGTTTTCATCTGCAAGTTCATTAATATATTTGTAAATCATCTGGTTACTTTTATGAAAAGTAACCACAGCAATGAAAAAAAAAGTTTAAACAGAATTTATAAAGATATAAGAAACCTGGACACTGATCATCATTACTACTGAAATATATATTACCAATAAAAACTCAAAGGATGCACCATATGAATAACTTATATGACAGAACAAAGAAGAGCCAAAACAATTTGAAACCCTTCACAAAACTACAGTGAAAAACGGTTGTCAAAACTCAACCGTAAGTTTATCACATGACTGAACAACAGACTTAAAACAATCTGCATCATTTATAGGCAATACTGAGATCAACTATCATTATTCATAAACACTATCACATGTGCAGATAAGTCATCTCTTGCACTACTCACAGGCAGTGGTCACCTGCATGCAGCTGGCTGCTGCGGTCAGGCTCAAGTCTCTCTTCCCACACACATACCCAAGCTCAAGTCAAGCACACAAGTTGATAAGGAACTTATAGGTCACTCAGACTATGTCAACACCTGGGAAATTACTCATGCATTTTCCACTGGTTGGTTTTGTCCACATTCAACAGCTCATATTGGAAGCATTAACTTTGCATTGTATATGATTTTAAAATATGTTAGGTATCAAATTCTGGAAGTTATGTCATTATATATTTTACACAATATATCAACCAACTTCCTTATACAAGAATAAGATAGGAATAAAAACTACTGTTAAATGCACCATATGCCCATTATCTAAAATAAGGTGTTTTGATAAATTTCTCTCAAACTGTACCTGTAGTTACCCTTAAAAGCAAGTACTTTCCTTAAGTATGTGCTAATATTTCATACCATTTGACGAGAGGCCCGGGTGGCTCTCAAACCACATGCACCATCCCTTAGCAGACTGGAGGAGAGCCAAGAGTGTGGCACTTTCTTTACTTCCTTGGAGAAAATTTTGGGTTGGTTGGGCCATGGGTGAAAGACCGCAACTCATAGGGAACACTAGTTTTGTGGAGGTTGGCAGCATCAGCATCACTCTTGCGGAAGATCAACATGCGGATATCAGTGTGGAGGTAGATCTTGCCAGACTTGGAGCTGACGAACCTGTGAAAAATCAGGGATATACACACGTTTCTCTATTTATATGCACTATTTATATTTATAACCTCAAAAGCATGGTAGTTGAAACAATGTGCACACACACATACATACACATGCACTCCTCTCACTTAGCCCCTAGGCCCTTTATGGAGAAGAGATCGGTCTCCCCGCCCCCACTACAAAGATCATCTACGTGTGGGGGCAGAGATAAATAAGAATTTTAATCTTTCAATTTCAATTTACCAATGAGCTACAAGTTTTATAAATATAATAAGTTGGTCTCAATTTTGATCTAAAATCAAAATCATTTAAGTCTTGAATTGTTAAAAATAATACAGAATTAACCCTGGCAGCTTCCTACTGTACCACATCAACCTCAAGATACTTTCATCATCCTTGTTCAACCTACTACTTGACTTTAATAAAACTTTGATGGGAGAGTTATGTCATTCATTCAATTATTGATATTATAACAGGACAAACTATAATCATTACCATATTTCATGGCTAGCACAACACTTGTATTCCTAAAAACACCTTGAAAAATGTACACAAGTCATGACGACCAGAGATTTGACACAAAACCAAAATGATACCCAACTCTTCCATCCTTGTGTTGACAATATTCCTAAAGAACCAGAAAAAGCTACACCATGTGGTGTTTTGTGGTTATTATGGTGTCAATGTAAATATTTAAAACAAAAGTAACCATCACTAAAAGGTACCTGAGGTGTATGAGGTAACGCAGCCACTGATGAGCATTGGCGTCAGAGTCAGTTGCCCCAACTGGCATGTTGAGAGTACGCTGGCGAACAAAGGTACGGGAGTTGGGTGGCATGTCTGACAAGTCGTACATCACCACAAACATCTTCACCACAGTGCCATGAGGGTTGAACAGAGTAACCTGCACCGTGCCTTTGTTGGGTACATGGTAGCCCTTCTTTCCCAGGTTTATGTGACCCTGAAATAAATTTATTGAAGAATAAGATAAAAGAATCTACAATATATATATATATATATATATATATATATATATATATATATATATATATATATATATATATATATATATATATATATATAGGTGGTGAGAGGGATAGCACTCGTTAACCCTAGCAGAACTATATGATCTATAGTTACCTAGCTCTGTGTCATTATTTGATCACCTTTTTTAATAAAGAAGGAAAAGATATGTAATGCAGTTAATTGTATATGAGTACTAATGCTCCAGCAAACATCAGACAAATCTATCATAATAACATCTAGGTCTTGCCCATGAAACTAGATAGCACAATGCATTAATCTAAACTTAAAATAAAACTCATATAATACCATGTAGGGAGATGAGATCTGGTCATTATCACAGAGGGTGTAGAAGAACACAGTGACAGGCTTGGTTGTTCGTTTGGGACAGAAGGCTCCAGAGGCAGCAATCTCTGCAGTAAAGCCCTGTACGGTGGACACTGGCTCTAGTCGACCATTCAACACGCACTCCTCAAAGCTGCCCAGGAGGTTGGAGCAGGTAACAGTGGCAGGGGCTGAGGTGGACAGCTGGGTGGGTTTGTAGGCATTGTTGTGCACCTCATGGTTGGCACTCATCTCCACAGAGTAGTTCTCATCCTCTTCATTATCGCACGTGTACAGAGCACTGCAGTGGAACGATGTCGATCTAAAATTTTTTTGTGAAAAGGTCAGTCAAAATACAATATAGCATAAATACAGAACCTAGACTGAGGTGATGAAAAATTGTCAAACCAAAAATGTTGAACAAAATTAATGTGGCCAATATAAATTTGAAGTGTAATTTGGCAGTTCATACGTCTTTTTTTCTATTCAACTTGCCTTATCCTGCATATGCAAGGTGGCAGCCAAGAAAGAAAAAATTAACAAAGCTAAAAACAAAAGGATTAAAAATAATATTTCTACAGAGAAATTAAGTTTTCCCTTATATCTTTCTCTATTGTTTTCTCTTATTCATTTTCATTTTTAAAAAATCATATTTTCTCGCTATGATTTACCTGTCATCTTAACATTTCCAAGACATTAACTTTTTTGCCTTAGCCACTTCACAACACAAAGTATCCAAACTGTGACTCCTCATCCACCTATAAATTATGTCATTCCAACTAATTATATTTTATATATGCCTTTCATTCCCTCGGATGCTTAAGTCTCTATATTTCAATACAACCATTCCTATATCTTTACCTAGGTTTCCTCCTCGTCCTTGCACTTTCCACTTTAGACCCATTATTCCTTTTAAATTCTCCTCTAACATCCTTTGGTACTGCCTTGTGTTTTGAAACACAGAAATTGATCAAAAGGAATAGCCATGAGAAGGCTGCACCCAAGGACAGAGTCTCTGACAGTACAGTCCACGTATCATCAAGGTCCAAGTGGAATCTGGTCGACATTGACTGTTCCATCATTAAATGGCTTTCCCTCAATTTGTCAATTTCTGGTCTTCCTAAATTTTCCCTTCAAACACAACAGGGACTCTTCTACTTCCTCTAATCTTCTAGTGGTAACATTTTCTGCTTTAGGTTTGTCCACTATGTGGTACATCGTACAACCACATAACTATCGCTGCAGATCTCAGCGCTGCTCATCACTGTAATACCTAACTAACATTTTGAAACAGCGAAACTGATCTAGAGGAGTAGCCATGAGAGGGATGCAGCCGGGGATTGAACCCCTGACAGTACATTCCACACACTGATGCCTTTCCAATCAGACCATAATCATCAGCAACGTCCAAGTAGAGTTAGGTTGACGTTGACTATCCCGTCACTACACTTTTCATGTCAAAAATACTCAAACAACCACTTTACTTACTTTAAAGTTCTCAATACCATTCAATATATCTACCAATGTTGTTCTCTCATTGTTCATATTTCATCTATCAATCTATCTATCATTTAGCAACTTCAAAATATTCACCCCATCACTTTAACACTACATCATTGCTCTCCACTATTCTTTTGCTCCTCATATCATCTCTTGACACTTGCTGCCTTTACTTCTACACTTCCTTCAATAACGTTCATAAGACTAATATCCCTTACATAAGATTTAATAATAATATATCTTTTATCGATTTTTCTTTAATAATTGGCACCTTGAAATTTTGAAATAATCCAGACCAAAGAAATATGAAAATAATCTTAAGCAAAAAAACTGAGTAAAAACAAAAATAGTCTACAGTAGTCACCTTCCAGCACCATTGTGATGCACTCACCTCTTGATTGCAGCAACACAGTTCAAGGTGGAGTCATAGTCAAAGCGTTTCCCTTTTCTGAGAGGCGCTGGAGATGAAGTGAGGGGCAATCCAGTCTTGCTATGGAAAACCATGTTGGTGGCAGAATCCAAAGACCTTCGGAACTCGGCCTTGGCACTTGCAGAAGGAATTGGGATGCCTTTCTCATTGCATATTTTTTCAACTTCATTATCAATATAGTTCTCGTGGTTTTCTAACCCTTCCATCTCCTGCGTTTCCAGCTGCTGCTGTTCATCCAGTTCCTTCCAATCCATGTCATCTTCATCAAGTTTAATTTGTTTATTGGCCTGAGTGATGTCCTGAGTTTGATGATGACCTCTAATAATCATTACGTGTTTGAGTAAACTAGTGCTCTTCACAAACCCTTCACGAGTGTCCCGCAAGGATCTGTCTGCGTCTTTGCCATTATGCACCACAACATTTTGGCAACCTACTTCATTTGTGGTCCTTTCTTTGCTAGTGATGGTTACACTGGATTGACATTCAGCTTTTAGTCTTTCCTCAGACTTTTGAACTTCAAAGGTTAATGCCCTTTTGACAAATTCTTTTCCAGCTAAGGAGGATCTTATTTTTCCAGTTTCTTGACAATGACTTTTATCATCCTCCAGGACTCTACTATTCTCTTTTTGAATACTTGATAAAACTGCACTAAATGGACTTTTAGCTAGTGTTTGTGAAATCTGCTTCAGGGGCTGAGATATGACCGGTTTGGTTGGCTCACTACTGGCAGTGAAGACACTCATCTTCTGAGTAACCTTCTTGGCCTCAACACATTTTGTTTCACTCGATGATTGCACACATTTTCCACTGACATTTTTTGTATCACATTTGCTCATCTCACTGGACACACTTGTATTCACATTATCACAAGATACCATACTGACATCTTTGCACACTCTGGTCCGATATGATTCACGACTACCAACTAAAGTCTTACAGCTAGGAATATCACAATGCTTTTCACCACTACGGGTTATAGCTTCAAGAAATAGGTTTTCAGGACCAGAGGGAAGCTCTTGCATACCTTCTCTCCCTCTACTCCAATTTTTGTTATGGCACCTTTCACTTTGTTGTCCTTGAGAGCTTATGGAAGTAGGAAATGCTGGTTCCACTTTTCTCCTGCATTCACTCCATGATTGATCAGCTGCCTTTTCTTCTCTCTTTTCTAGATTGTCTATATCCTTGTTACCAATGTGTGACAATTCATATTGGTCTTCTTTCCAGCACTTGTTTTCAACATTCTTTCCTCTGTCTTTAAGAAATTTTGAAAAATAACTTTTATTTTCCCACGACTTGCTGCCGACACTACCATCACCAACGAAGCTTGTCCCTTGTGTCTTGGTTTCTACAGAGCCCCGTGGAGACACAGCCTCATACTGTCCCCTGTGCTGATCCATGCGCAGGGGAGGGATGGCAGATGGCTGCCGCAATACACTCAGTATCTCCATGGTCTCCTTTGGAGTCAGATCAAAGTTAACCTTTGCATTATAGAGCTCACTGGGGCTCATATCTCCTCGGTGCTTCAGTCCTTGTTTCAACTCCTGAAGAGGAAGAGTACAGATGATGGTGTGGATAATAATAAGTATGTATGAATGTCAAATTCATGGAATAAGTTTTATATACTAGCTGTAATGCAGGAAGGAAAAACTATAAGAAAGCCAGATGCATTATAGATATGCAAGAAGCAAGGTTTGCGTATGGAGAGGCAATAATAGACAGAAGAATGAGTACATTTTTCAAACTTAGTAAATACAATATGTAGTACATCTAGTAATGGAAAAGGAATAAATTGTGAAATGAAGACAGTTTGAAGAATGGGTCAAAGTGAGATCATTGAAAGGGTATGCAAGAGTGGAAAAGAAAACTCTAGGTGTAGGAGGACAGCCCTTTAAAGTGGGAAGATCGCATTGGAGTTTGTAAGTGAGGAGTCATCAAATTGGAGACTATTTTGCACTGGTCATTCACAGTGTGTTCCCAGGAACTGGTATTTGAGATTACTATAATAAATTCTAAGTCACTAATCTATCCAATAGTTAACATAGCAACTTCTGAATATGTACAGTATGAACACTAATTAATATTGACCATTTGCAAAGTCCAAGTCAAAAATTTCCACCGACATGAGCTCAATCTGACTCACCTTAGGACACAGATGTGCTGATATATTCTCCTCTGTGCTGCCCACCTCTGTTAGGTCTTCAATGCTGGAACAAAGGTGCTTGCCAGTGTGGGAACAGCAAGGTCTCATCTCATCATCTAATACCTTGGGAAGCTCACTATCTTCCTGCATTGATCCACTCAGTCTGCTGGAATCCTGCTTCATACGGGTGCTGCACTCAGCACTCCCCTGATCCCCACTGTGCTGGGACACCTCAGGAACAGGCAAAGGTTTATGAAAATACTCTCGTTTGCACGTCTGTTCTCCCTGGTACTCCCATTCACTCAGGTACTCTCCACGTCTCTTCACTCCCTGATCCCTGCCACCCTCCTGAGTAGTGCTGCTGCTGGATCTTGAGGGCTCACTCACCATCCTGAGACTGGTGTGTGGGCGAGGCTCCTGGTATTCCCCTACAAGCACTCCATCACTATGGCTATCCAAGGGCTCTGGGTATTCCCCTGTCACAGTATGGGCATCAGGCTGATCAAGAGTCTGGTACTCCGGATAGTGCTGGTATTTACCTCCCCTCGGAGACACCGGATTCAGAGTCTTTTGGTGCGAATTGTAGCTGCAAGGGTTCACCGAGAGGGGAGTCTGTTGGGGATGGAGTGTCACTTGCTGTGGTTTATGCTGCATTACCTGGTGTACCTGTGGCCAACACATTTGTGGTCTGTTGTACACCAGCTGTGGTCTGCGATAAGGCTGGTAGGTACCTGAGAAGTCAAATCCAAATGAATTCTGTGCCAGTTGGTGGTGGTGAAGTTGGTGAGGATGAGGGTGAGGATGCATCACATTACCACTCGGGGAACACATGGAGTCCATGGAAGGTTGGTGGATAATGGGGGCCAGAGGATAACGTGCTTGAGTCCATGAGAAGGGGTGTGAGGTGGGTGCAGGTCCGATCATCATGCTGACATCAGGAGGCCTGGTGTTCTGTGGAGCTGGGGGTCTGGGGCGGCAGATGAGGTGCTCGGGCGTCTCCAGAGAGGGAGAACCTGAGCGGGAAGGAGACTGGTAGCGACGAGGAAAGCGAGTGAGGGAATGAGGGGGATCCAAGAGAGATTCTCCGAGCTGAGTGTCTGGCGATTCACTGCGGCTGACTCGGGTGTTCTCTGCTAGTTTGGCCTTCATTACACTTCTCCGAAGATCATCATCACACCTGATGGAAAAGAGAAAATGCATGACCATTCTATACTTGGATTTCTGTGGTTTTCGAATTTCTAAAATATTCACGCACACCCACAAACATTCACCCTGACAAAACAGCATTATTCTGACCTGCTGCTGTCTGTCCTGGTCTGGGATGAGGAAGAGCTGGTGGTAGTGGTAGTGTTGGTGGTGGTGCAAGAGGAGGAAGAAGAGCTCCAGGAGGAGGATGCTGGGTAGGTCTCTGGAACACTGACACCAGCTTCCTGCTCCCCATGTGACTCAGGACACTCCACCACCGGGACCTTCTCACTGCGGGGAAGCGACCGCACAGACACCTGTAATAAACACACACATTAATGTAAACACCAAGTTCTGGTTTCAGATAAAACTTTAGTTTGCTCTCACACAGACGTTCAAATGGAAATTTTTTTAATAGTTAATTTTCAGCTTGTTAACCTCTGAATCCTCAGATCACTATTCTATGTATGGTCACTGAAAAGTAAAATAAAACAAGCTCAAGGGGATATACATTTCAGGACTTATTTTAGAGTCATGGACCTAGAAACCAAAGGACGACTGACAAGGTGTACATAATCTTGCAACATAAGCTGTCATCAGGTGACAAAAGTTGGCCCAAGTTAACATAGAACTTGCCTCTCAAAACAAAGATCATAATAATGGAGAAATGAACACTATCTAAAATAACAATAGTAAGGTAAATGAATGGATAAAAATGATGACTTAGATATAAATGAAACACATTGATGTTATGTGTGCAAGGTAAGGACTCCCACTGAAATGCAATTATAGTGCATTTCTATGAATTGATATTCATCAACAAAAATTTTCTTTTGACGAAATAAAAATAAATAGGGAACAAATATTTAACACAAATATAGTAATGCAGTCAATACCTTTTTAATACCATACCACAACCAAATCTTGAGAAAAGCCCAGTTTAACCTGCGACACCAAAATACTCTGCCACATAGCTTGACATGGAGAAGCCTATCTTGTGCCCACCTTGATGGAGGTGTCCTGTCCCATGTATGTGATGGGAAAAACGTGTTCTTCCGCCTCTGCCGTGAACTTGGAGCAGAATACCGGCGAGGTGACAGTGAGGCGGTAGAGCACGTTGGGTGGGCGGCGACCCCCGGACACACTGAGCCAAGCAGAGAGCTGGGAGAAGTGTAGGAAGGATCGCACAGCTGCCATCAGGGACCAGCCAGTGGTGGTGGCTTCAGGCAGCCTGGGAGAGGGTGGAAGAGGTGTTACGAACATGACTAACATTTCAAGGAGTTGGGGCCTTAGTATTACAAGGTTCAAGAAATATTTTTGTTTTCATTAATACTATCTCATTAGTCCTTTAAAAATATTTCATAAAATTTTATTGTACAAAAGTTTCCTCTAAGGGTGTTGTCTTTGTAGTTTTGATAATCTAAGCTAAATTCAATACATCTTCCACTAAACATTATTTGAAGGTAAAAGTTAATAAGGTGCACTTCACAAATTACACTATAGATCCACTTTCTTTTAATATTTTATCCAGTAGTCATTCACTATTCAACACATACACTTGACCCTGACATTATTATACATACACCTCAAATCATGACGTTCAGCAGCACACTGCAAAACTACATGCACACCTCCCATGGCCTTGAAGAGATGCATGCTGAGATTTTTTTTTTTTAAGAGTAAGCTTGGGAGGGATTTGCTTGCTTTCTGGGTGTGCTAGTATCTCCTGCTATTGCCGAGGATGCCAACATGGGTAGGAAGGAACTACAGCAAGAAATGGTGGGGAAGAGAAAACAGAATGACAAGAAGCCACCAAAACAAAATTGCATATAAAAAAAAATATCAAAGGTATACAAATCCATATCTTTTCTAAATTAAATCTTCTGTAACCCAGAGATAAGAGAGATAAGACAGAGAGAGAGAGAGAGAGAGAGAGAGAGAGAGAGAGAGAGAGAGAGAGAGAGAGAGAGAGAGAGAGAGAGAGAGAGATTGCAGAGGCTAGTGTAGTTTCAACACTTAACTAGCCTCAGTTAAATGGGTACTTGTGGTGCAATGACACGTGTTGGAAAGGATTCACAGACTGGGTTGGGATTTACTGAACCACATGTGTTAACGAAGGTACAACAGGTCATCCATCCTATGTCCCCTTC
Organism: Metacarcinus magister; assembly: GCA_029783475.1. Taxonomy (NCBI): domain Eukaryota; kingdom Metazoa; phylum Arthropoda; class Malacostraca; order Decapoda; family Cancridae; genus Metacarcinus; species Metacarcinus magister. Next base: position 4,384,188 of record JAPQNM010000047.1, read on the forward strand.
AAGGTGCTATCAAGTCCTTACCTGCGATCATAGATGGTGAAGTTCCATTGTTCGATGAGTCTCAGGTTCTGGGAGGGCGCGGTGGTAGTGTCGAGGGTGGTGGCCAGTGCTGCTCCATGCTCACACTCAGGGGCCACCAGCACCTCCAGGGTTACACCAACCCCCACGCCCCACATCACCCGCAGCTGCCGCACCAATGCACTCGCTTGCATACACTGGGGAAAAAATTCAGAGTCAATTGGTTGGCTATCACGATTCCAATATCTCCAGAAACAACCTAATAACACGTTGAATACAAAAGGAAATTGCAATAGTGTAGTATTTACTATATACAGGTAAATTAGGGTAAGTTTTGAGTGGAAGAGTGGTGTAGTGTGTGGGGGAATAGCTTACCACGTGATGGTTGAGGTCACAGGAGTGCTTGTGTTGCAGCTGATGGGGGAGGGGACAGTGAGGGCCAGCGTGGTAGCCTCGCTCCCCGCCAGGCGTCCTCCCCTCCACCACCAGGATGGCCAGCGCCGTGAACACCTCCCACGGGTCCCCGGGCCCATGCCCTCCCACCTCCTCAACGCTACTCGACCTCATCTTTCTGTTAATAAAAGAAAACATACATTAAAGGCTCCCGTCATCAATCAGGCAAATTCATGACAAGTTGCATGAACTTTGTTGCCATGGTTCCGGGTTCAAAGTTCGAACAAGCATTATTCCCTTTAAACCTACACAGACCAATGTTACCATCGTGCCTTCATTAATTTAAGAAGCAGCCGTGTCTCCTCCCCACCCATAGCCCATCCACGCCTGTTCTAGGCCGCCACAAGCACCTGCAGGGATTATTGGATGACGTGACTCGCAGCCTCACAAGACAAAGCTGAGAGAGGCAGCCGCCGAGGGGTTCAAAGCAGGACAAGTCGGCGGGTATGATGAGCCGCTGCGCCGCTGTTGCCTGGCCATGAACCTGCGGCTGGGATGGTCACCTCCCAACGACCTGTCCCTGAAAACTGGCGGCTGACGGCCCAAGGCTCACGGCGCCGCCTACATATGGAGCACTACACACACACACACACACACACACACACACACACACACACACACACACACACACACACACACATTAACCTTTCACGCCGTTTAGGAGGATCAGTGTGACACAGTTACCTGGATAAGTTGATTCGGTGATGTGTTTACCTATTCCACATATCCCCTGCCCCTTAGCTTCAGGACGAGTGATCCAGCCAGTGGCTAACCTTGGCTCTACCTCATTCTGACATAAGCGAGGAAAAACAATGCATTCTGGGTCATAAAAATCAGCACGGCATGATATCGATGTCTTAGTGTTTTTCTCCATTGACAGCAGCAGCCGTGCCTGACTGCACCACCCGCCACCTACACCACACTCACCCACGGGCCTAGCTGCCGGACCCACACACCACCACCACCACCACTACTTCACCTGGCCAGTCGATAAGTCCTCCAATCTGCTCCTCTTCCACACCACCACCATCACACCATCCCAGCCCGATTCTTCCATGGTCTTGTTTCCCAACCTGGTAACAGTGGCCTTAATAATATTGTTGCTGGAGATACCGGGTGTTCCATTGATCCTTTGACATTCACAAGTCCGGCCCAGTCCAGGCAAGTTCAGCCCCGCCTCTCCAAATAGACCATGTAAATCCCTGACCCAACCACCGTAACCCCTAGTCATCTCATCGAGTCTTATGGGACGAACAGCAAACAAAGTCACATCAACTAACTGTCAATATATACAATGACCTACAAAAATGGCGGAAATCGACGTCCGTAGTTCCAGTCATTCATACTGTACTTAATGTTTCCGGAGTGCAACAAGTTAAAGAGAAAGACCCAAAATCTGCTGGAAAATTTATAAGCAACTCTTATAAAGATTTGCTTGCCTGTCGACCAGTCAGCTGATATCTCTCTCTCTCTCTCTCTCTCTCTCTCTCTCTCTCTCTCTCTCTCTCTCTCTCTCTCTCTCTCTCTCTCTCTCTCTCATGGTGCCAATTATCAAACAACTCACTCACAATCACCTCCCACCCCTCCACCCACTTTCACCGCTTGCATTCGTCCCCTGCAAGACACAACTATAAAAAATATATAAAATCTAGAAGGAAAATTCCAACAAAGCACGAAAGAATAATACAAAAAAGTAAAGGTTGCACGGGCGGGCGAGTTGGCAACATTGCTTCCCGTGGAACCAGCGCGGGGCGGCGGGCGTCCCGTCAGGTCAGTGGCAGCATGACCGTCCATTCCCCGGGGCAAGGCGTTGACCTGCACCTCAGTTCTCCCCCTTGATGTAAGTACTACTCCCTCTCCGTCATGCAGCAGAGTCGTATGCTCTAAAAAAAGCAGTTACATTTCCTTTCATCATGCAACTCAATTTGCGCAACAAAACAGTATGATATCAAGTTAACAAAAGTGAGGGAAAAAAATGCAATACTCTTTAATCATACGCGCGAAAATTATGTTGCAGAAAACACTATCAAGGTTAAACGTCGAATGAATAATAGGCACCATATTCTTTCTTTTACGTGATAAGAACGTCGTAAGAATAAAACCGGTGAAACCAAGAAATAAGATACAAACTTGACGCATGATCTTCTCAGCCTGTAACCTGATATAACAAGGTCTGCGGTGAGGGCGGTAACCTCGGCAAATGTGGAAGCTAATGAGTGCGAAGAGTGGCCGGCCAGTGTTAAAAGGAGATGCAATTATCCATTTAGCCATTGCTTCATTCATTAGTTCTTGACCAAACATTACTATATATGGTGAATATTACTCGACACCGTTTGGGAGGTATAAAAATAAGGACTTGACGGCATGAAACTACAACCAACGCAGAACGAATATGAAGTTGAAGTAAATCGCTGTTATGAGACTAAAAGAGGAACATGAAACAAAAACAGACCAAAAAGTTTAACCAATATTACATCCTCCTCCTCCTCCTCCTCCTCTTCTTTCTCTTCCTGCTTCGGGCATGCTAGCAGTACGTACTATTTATTATTTATCCCAAAATTCCCAGTACTCGCGGCCATCTAGATAATGACTCTGACACTATCTAATCCGCCAGCCAGGACCTAGCTATTAGTTGCTGTCAGGATAACGAGCTACTCCAAATTAGTGTAAAGTAATGGTCGTCCAGAGATACAGAGTGGCAGCTGAATGTTCAAATATAACACGGCCATCTCCCGCAGCCACCACGAGGAAAAACCGGTGCACCCACTTTCTAAAGACGGAAAAAATAAAACACTAAACCGTAATGATGATGATAATAATAATAATAATAATAATAATAATAATAATAATAATAATAATAATAATATCAAAATCAAGTCACCTCTATAAATATTTTGGCATTGTGATTTTGACTTTTCTTTTTAACCTTAATTAATGGGGTCGTAGTAAAAGGGAATACTTTTACCTTCAATTCTAAGCTCCTGACCTGTCTTCGTCGATGCAAATAAAACAGTAATAATAATAATAATAATAGAATGTGCCGCTGCGCTGATTAAATTTACGATAAAACTTGAAAAAATGTAACTAAAACCTTTTACTTCGCTTAAACATAGTAGAAGTATATATAAAAAATAAATAAATAAATAAATAAATAAATAAAAAAAAAATTATAAAAAAAACACCACGAGAAGTTACAGCCTCGTTATGTGCAGTAGGGCTGTTGCTGTCCGTTCTTCCTTTGTATTCCTCCCAATGCTAACAACAGGCAAGGAATACAAAAGTGTTCTAAATCTAGGGTGTTACCGAATATAAACACTAACATTAGCACAAAGAGAGAGAGAGAGAGAGAGAGAGAGAGAGAGAGAGAGAGAGAGAGAGAGAGAGAGAGAGAGAAGGGGGGGGAGCCTGCCTTGGGTGATGATAAGAGAAGTCTATCGCTGGTGTACCCTGCTTGGGGCCATTGCCTGCCTTCCTGCCTGTCATTGATCAATATTGTGGCGCAGAGATAGTGAGGAAGGGAGAGGGAGAGAGAGAGAGAGAGAGAGAGAGAGAGAGAGAGAGAGAGAGAGAGAGAGAGAGAGAGAGAGAGAGAGAGAGAATGCAGCATAAACCACTTTCTCTTTAATATTCATGATAATACCAACGTATACACGATACACTAACTCAACTATGGTATACAATCTCTCTCTCTCTCTCTCTCTCTCTCTCTCTCTCTCTCTCTCTCTCTCTCTCTCTCTCTCTCTCTCTCTCTCTCTCTCTCTCTCTCTCTCTCTCTCTCCTAGGTCATGGCTGTTTACGTATTCACACAAGTAGTAGTAGTGGTAATAGTACTTATTAAACATACTAATAAGGTAAGTTCGACTGACCAACTGACTGACGGGTTGACTGACTTACTTCTCCATTCTCCCCTTTCCCCTTCACAAACCTACCTGACTGACTGACACTTCTCCCTCTCTACTCTACACTTCCCTCTCCTCCTCTCTTCTCTCCTCTCCTCTATCAAATCCATCCTTTAGACAACAGAAGCAAATCACAAACATCTCTCCATTTATCACTCCCGTCCTTCTGAATGACGCAATCCTTTTTTGTGTACTTTTGATTGTTTCTGTGAAGGTGAGAAAGCCATTCTAATGATGCTGAGAGGTGACCTAGAGACGGAAGGAGGTTAGGTGGGCAAGAGGTTACGGCGTGTGAGGTCAGGGCAAGGATGAGGTAGGAGGAGGGAATGGGATGGGGGGAAGGGGAGGGAGAAGGTGAATGCTGATAAGAGAGAGAGAGAGAGAGAGAGAGAGAGAGAGAGAGAGAGAGAGAGAGAGAGAGAGAGAGAGAGAGAGAGAGAGAGATGAGGAGGAGAAAGGGTTACGAGGATAGAAGGAGGGAGGAAGGGAGACAGATAAGGAGAGAGAGAGAGAGAGAGAGAGAGAGAGAGAGAGAGAGAGAGAGAGAGAGAGAGAGAGAGAGAGAGAGAGAGAGAGAGAGACGTTAAGTAGGCGAATGCAAGGCCAGGTGAGTAAGTAAGAAGATAGAACATAAACAAAGGTAGGACACGTGATCCGCCTCAAAGGAACATCACCCGTCATTCACATGCATGAATAAATAAACACACATAACCCCGATGTCTCTGCAGATGAATACTTACAGGGTCAGGTAGATATATACTTTCAGAACACAGACCCCCATCATCTCCCATATCCTCTTCCCCTAACACGTACTCACTCCTCTCTCACATACGGGATAAATACTACCTCATGTCACCTTACTCCCCATCCTACGCTCAGTTTTATCCTACTTTCGATCACTACCCAAGACTTCCTCACTGAAACTCCTCTATAAACTATTATAATAACCTTTTCCCCACACCATGACCAAGCCACATTTCACCTTCCTTTACCCTTTCCCTACCACGCCACACAAGCTATAGAAACTCCTTCGTTCCAGCCTCCACGACCCCTGCCCTACCACCACCACCACCACCCACAACCACGCCCCTTCACCCATCCCCACACCCAGCTACACATTAACACACCAGGTAAGTCTGTTGGGTGTCAGTACTTGTAAGAACTGGAATAAACTGTTGAAATAAAAACTGGACTGAGCTAACCCACAATACAGTACATTTTTCGCCTCAATTGAGTGAAAGGTTACGTTTGGGAGGCTAACAGCACTTGCGTTAAGGAGAACCTATGACTGACCCTAATTCAGCAGATGAAACGAACACCCTGACGATGAGGGACATGTACAGGAAGGCGAGCTAATGAATTCCTGCAGGCTATGTACTTTTGTGTTTATTATTTTGCGCAACGAGCTACTAACACGCCAAAGTACAGCTCTCTCTCTCTCTCTCTCTCTCTCTCTCTCTCTCTCTCTCTCTCTCTCTCTCTCTCTCTCTCTCTCTCTCTCTCTCTCTCTCTCTCTTGCTACACTGGATCAATATTGCGCGAGAAACAAAATATATTAACAATCTAAGTAGAAATGACTGACCAACGAGACCCAAGTCCTGTTCCCGCGGCACGAGACTCCCAGACCACTTATTGAGGCTCCGGGAACGTCTTGAGAAAATGAGAGGGTGGAGGAACAGACGAGGGAGAGGAGGAGTGGAGGAGAGAGAAAGAGGAGTGAAGGAGAGAGGAAAGGAGGAGGGCTGAAGGATGAGAACGAAGTGAAGAGGTGTGGAGGGAGGGAGGATGGGAGGGATGAGTATGTATCAGTGAAGACTAAAAGGACGATGGAATTATGGGCGAAGATCGGAGAAAGTTTGAAAGCTCGGCGAAAAAATACGGAGGAAAGGAAGAAAGAAAAAGAAAGAGAAAGTGCTTAGTAAGGCGCTGAAGAAGTGGCGAAGATGGTGAGATAGGGCTACCTCCACCTCCACCTCCACCTCCACCTCCACTCAAAGCGATCACAGTACCCTGAACCACACAGCTTTGTCAGCCTAGATTTTCTCGTCTACAGATCAGTTAATCCCCCCTCCTTCCTTTCTCCTCACCCTCTCCCCTTCCTTCCTCTTCCTCCTCCTCCTCCTCCTCCCTTTCTCCTCTCCCGCCTCCCTCCTCCTTGGGGTTGGGGTTGCCTCCTGCATCTGGTCGTCCCCAAACGCATCTTGGCAACTCACTACTCTTCTCATTTTCTTTATTGTGAATGTGGCCTTTAAAAGTTTACTGTATACTCTCTCTCTCTCTCTCTCTCTCTCTCTCTCTCTCTCTCTCTCTCTCTCTCTCTCTTCCTATGCCGTCACAGGAGGGAGGCTGGAGAGGTGACAACTATTTACAAGTACTGTGGAGGCCTGCCAGCCAGATGCCAAGGCTCTCAAGTCCACCACGACTCACAGTCCTCCAACACAACATTGATGCTGCTCCTCCTCCCGCTGATAACACAACCACTTCGGCATCACTCATTCATTCGGCTCAAAACTAAAAATTATTCCTCATAATCAATCTTCCATGTAGCTAAATATGGACAACGGACTATCATTATTATTATTATCTTTATCATTATTATTACTATTATTATTATATTGAAGATGGAGCCGAGAGGATATAAATGCCATATTTACCCTGGGGTCGTCAAGAGTTGACCGCCGGGGTGGCAACACTAGCCTCACAGTCTCACGTGACCAGCAGTGTTGCCACCCTCCCCACCCTCACCTCCCCAGCGTCACACTGAGCTGTACCTGAAACACAAAACACACAATGTAAGCAACACCAAATGGATGAACACTAGAATATTAAACAAACACACCATCCTTATACAAGCATACACCTTAATGAAAGTACAAAACACCACAAATGGTCATGTGATATTTACTTAGCTATCTGACACCACTTAAATGTATGCATACAAACATTAGGCGTAAAAACAAAAGGCGACAAAACAACAACGGAGAAACCAACACACAACACCATTACAACATGAAAACACACCCCGAGTAATGAAAACACTCCAGAGAAAAGAAAACAGAACACAGAAGAATATTAGAGTAGCAGCCAACACAGCCAGGCAGCCAGCCATTCCGTGACGCTGCCTGCATTCAACATTTTTTATTTTTTTTCTATTTTTAACTGTCACAACACTATCCCCTGCCACATCCACATCACGATGCAGAGTGAACAATGAACAATGCATACTACCCTGCTACCCCCTACCCTACCACCCCTTCCCTGCATCTGACACCCTCCCTTCCCTTCCACCATTGAATGAACAGCCAGGAGAGAACAGCTGATACACCTCCCAGCTGTTTTTCAAGAGTTGCCTAGTGGCTTGTTTTTTGGGGGTGGCGAGTGAGCGAGTGTGAGCGCGGTGGTGATGGTGGTGGTGATGATGGTGGTGGTGGTGGTGGTGGTGGTGGTGGTGGCGAGCGATTCTTTTGTTAGCCGATTCTCGAAATAAATAAAACTGCAGGTGGTAGCGATGTACACAATTTGTTAAGGTGGATATTCAAATGCATAAAGTGAGAGAGAGAGAGAGAGAGAGAGAGAGAGAGAGAGAGAGAGAGAGAGAGAGAGAGAGAGAGAGAGAGAGAGAGAGAGAGAGAGCCACAACACGAAACAAGCCTTATCAATAGTGTTATCATGAGTTGACACGTGGTGAGGAGAGGATTAAAGGGGGTAAGGGAGAGAAGGGATGCTAAGAGGAAGAGCTACTGGGAAGGGAGGAAGCATTGTAAGGGTCAGAGAGAACTCACTACCCTCCCATCTCTCTCTCTCTCTCTCTCTCTCTCTCTCTCTCTCTCTCTCTCTCTCTCTCTCTCTCTCTCTCTCTCTCTCTCTCTCTCTCGACGTGGCAACACAATCTCGGACACACACACACACACACACACACACACACATTACCCCTAATCCCCAGGTCCACACTTCCACCCATTACACCTGCCGCACCTGTAACACGTGCACCATGATTGTACAGGTGTGTCACAGGTGTGAGAGGGCGCTGCGCCACCATCCCTCCGGCAACATCAATCAAACAACAGCACGCAAGGAAAGGAGGAGAGAGACGAGGAGGATGGTGATCACTCTTTAAATGTTGCAAGATAGCCAGGTAAGATTTGTATTCTCAGGAGCTCGATGAAAACGCAACACGCTATGCACACCTTCACTTGTTCGTTATATTTTTTTTTCCTTCTGTGCAGCCTTGAGTTTTGTGTTTCTCAGGTAATCGTGTTCTTATGCTCCTCCGCAAGTGACCTTATTCTTGCGTTCACCAGGTAATATTGGTCTTCTATTTTGTAACTTTTTTCTTGTTCTTGTTCTTGCGTTGAGTAGAGTGGTTAAGTTCGTCCCCGTGTTCTGTGGTTAAACCCTTTCACGTGGTTAGAAGGTGACCTTGTTATCGCTTATGTTATTGCCAGCGTTATCGTCTTTATGCTTTTTATTTTATTCATTCCTCTCTACCGATGACCGTGCTGTTTAGAGTGACAATAAACCTGTTCCACGTGCGTGTTCTTATCCTGAAGATGTGGCCCCGTGACGTGTGACGCAGCCTGAGTCACCTGACGCTACATAAACAGACCCTACACAATCATCTCGACTTTAAGAACCGGAGGACAAAGGTGAAGGAAGGACCGAGGTGCCTCTACAGCTGACTTGGTAGCACACGTGGCAGTCACCACACACACACACACACACACACACACACACACACACACCACACACACCCATATATAATTGTGTTGTCTCGCCTACTCTTTGAAGTGTATCTGGTAACTACCCACAGGTAACAAACACCCCAAACACCTTCACCCGATGCTCTTCACACACCGCCAATTACTTCCTACGTGTACATACAAGACGACGCTGATCAAAGTTTCCCGCTTGACATCTAGGTCTGGCTCAGCACACAAATAAAAAGAAGGTAAGTGATAAGTGAGAACAAGTTAAGGTAACAACAGAACAGCCTCCACAGTGCAATTACCGTTTTAACAACCTAATCACCGACCATTTAATTGAGTCATTGCCATTGATTGCATCGAAGAAGAGAGTCACGAGGGCAATTTTACTCTCCCTCTCCCTTCCGTTCCTCCTCTCACCCTTCCTCTCCCTCCCTCTATACAATTTTTTTCCAAGTCAATAATCAGAGTGGCCTTCTCTCCTTCCTCTCCCTCTCTCTCCTCATCCTTCTTTCTATTCAGGCCTCGTCGTAGCCTTCTCAAGACACGTCCTCGAAGAGCACGTCGCAGCCCCACCCACCCTCAAGGCAGCTGGACATCCCATCCTGCTTATAAATAAATCTGTCAAGTATCATCATCATGATAAAGAATGATAACACAGGCATTAGTTAAAGACGCCCCTACATCTCTCTCTCTCTCTCTCTCTCTCTCTCTCTCTCTCTCTCTCTCTCTCTCTCTCTCTCTCTCTCTCTCTCTCGACGTCACGTGTTGGGCGCCTTGGCATCTGTACTTATTAGGGGGTGAGAGGAAGGGAGGGGAAGAGGGGAAAAGAGTTGGGATAAACAACAGGTGGAAGGAAGATGATGAGGGAGTGCCAGATTTGAGTACGTACACACACACACACACACACACACACACACACACACACACACACACACACCATAAAAAAACACCCATTTCTATATTTTTTTTTACTCCCCTCAATCATATTACATCACCAATACATGCAACTCATTTTCCCTCCTCCCCTCCCTCCTCCTTACCTTCCTAGAGCGTAAATCTTTTCTTTTCTCTCCCCCCTCACCCTACCTGCCTCCCTCCCACCTGTCTCCTCATTCTACAAGGCTTCTCCCACATTCTCCTGCGTAATTTTACAATGTTGCCAACTCTACTGAGAGAGAACAAAACATGTGGAATTACCATAAGTAGAAAACAATGTTACGTTAACTCCATATTCTAGTCTAGTATGCTCTCTCTCTCTCTCTCTCTCTCTCTCTCTCTCTCTCTCTCTCTCTCTCTCTCTCTCTCTCTCTCTCTCTCCACTAACCTATTTTACTCTCACGTCCTCATTTCCTTCATTCACCATCTCCTTCCTTCCTACCTTCTTCCTTTTCCTTCATTCAGGCCGACAACAAATAAACATACATACATACACTACACTACAACCACCTTCACCACTAGCCCCACAAACGCACCCCATCTTCCACCCACATCACGCCCACTTCTACCACCACCACCACCACCACCTTCAGGTAAGCCCCATCCTCTTACTTTCACTGCCTGTGTGTCACCTTTGCACCTTCTTCCCACCCATTCTCTCTCTGGCCTACAAGCATGCGAATCCCACACACACACACACACACACACACACACACACACACACCTTTACTTTCTACTATAATCCTCTTTCATCTATATGACACATTTCTACTACAGCCTCTAACACACACACACACACACACACACACACACACACACACACACACACACACACACACACCTTTTTCAATCTCTCAAGACACACTTCAGATTGCTACATCTTGTAAAAACAGTGAATTTTATATTTTTCTTTCAATTATTACCTTCACTTAATTGTATTGCGTCTTAATTTGGGGTTTTATGTAACCTTAAGTCCACCTAATGACGTATAAGGATGGTGTTTGCGCTGCGAAGAGGCTATGTATAATCTTCGAATTAGGCAACCTTTCTCCTATCAACACACACACACACACACACACACACACACACACACACACACACACAAAGACGCACACCAAACCTAGTTAACATGTGTGTGCACGTCTAGAGACAAAAAAAATCGTGTATATGTGCGACGATAAATATATATGCTACATATTAGGTGGTCAGATCAGGTGCACACGATTTGCGTGCGTGTGTACGGCATGACCATGGCGACGAGGACGACGAGGAAGAAGCTTATAGTGATGTAAACAAGGTGACGTCAAAGTTAAAACCGAATGTGATTGGCGGTTTCTCATGAGACTTAAAGATGGCAGTACATCTCTCTTTCTCTCTCTCTCTCTCTCTCTCTCTCTCTCTCTCTCTCTCTCTCTCTCTCTCTCTCTCTCTCTCTCTCTCTCTCTCTCTCTCTCTCTGTGCAAGCGCGCACGCACATGCTCACATTTCCTTTGTTAATTCCAGGAAATCTCTCTTGCCCTCTTTTGATATGAGAAGCGACAGACTGACTCCTCTTCCCTTCTCCCTCCCTCACATCCTCTCTTCCTCTCGTCCTTCCTTCCACAACGCACACTGCAACAATAACATTCACCTTTACGCTCAACGTCGCTAGAGGGCACGTGGGAGGCAGTGTGTCCGTTCAATCCGTCCTGTCTGGTAACAATTCCTGGGCAGGCGAGGCGGACACGCAAGAACAGTGGTAACGGATGGCTTTTTTTTTTAACTGTATAAATCGTTGTTGAGGGCGAGGGAAATAGGAATAGATGTTGACAGTTTGTATGACTAAACTGACTGTTGCTGCCACAGTCATACAAACTTTTTCTTATCTTTTATTTTCCCATTTATCTCCCTCTACCACATCAGCAGAGCAAACTTTATTCTTCTTATCTTATCGCTCTAGCCCGATGCAAACGTCGATTGTTACCACATTTATATTATCAAAGGATGAGAGGCATTATCAGTATTTGTTGGGGAAATACAAAATACAGTGAGGAGTTACGTTGTAGCATATTTTTTTTTCAAGCTTCAACATAACCGTTATAAGCATGAGGCTACAATAACAGACTTGCACGTAGAGAGACTGTCAATTTCACTTCAGTTCTATGCAACGATGTTATGGACGAAAATCAATACAGGAGAAAAAACAAAGTAAGTTAATAATGACATGCAAAATATTACCAGCGTTAACGTAAGTGGTGTAAAGGATTATGAAGGCAGGGATACATTAGCACTAACACCACAAGTCACTGGGGGTACAGATGATCAAATGGGAGCAGTCATTATAAGGTTGAATTACCGCTAATATCAGAGTTAATATATGCAGGGGATACTACTTTATATTAATGATCACTGAGGAGGAAAGGAAATGTTGCAATTAGACTAGATATCATTATAAAATCCACATTGATTGATATTTTTTTTCTTTTTGAGGAAGAGAGAACAAGAGGAAAGCACAAAGAATATTCCCTCAAGGTGTTCAATGTCTCTCTCTCTCTCTCTCTCTCTCTCTCTCTCTCTCTCTCTCTCTCTCTCTCTCTCTCTCTCTCTCTCTCTCTCTCTCCCCGGAACAGATTGAACCTAACCTAACAATGCATTCCGTCACGGGTTCTTTCGTCATCCAAATTGGTTTCCAAAATACGGTTATGAAAAAAAAATGCCGAAAACGTTGCAAAACCGAATTCGTAGGTCCAGTTTCGCCTTTACCTACTATGAGAGAGAGAGGAGAGAGAGAGAGAGAGAGAGAGAGAGTGAGAGAGTGAGAGAGAGAGAGAGAGAGTTATGCGAGACGAGGAAGTAGAAGTGAGGAACTGTATAAAGGGGAGGGAACGAGGGGTGAGGGAGGTAAGCTTGAGGGGAAAAAGAGAGGGGAGAAGCAGAGTTTGAGAGGAAGCTGGCAGGCGAGGCGAGGAAGAGTGAGATGTAGGAAGTGAGGGATGAAAATAAGGGAGGCCGGAAAATGCAGCAAGGGGGAAAAAAAGAGAGGGGAAATAGAGAAATATTGGGGAAAAAAAGGGAACGTTGATGAAGGTGAAGGGAAGGAGTAAAATTAGGAAGGGATGAAGGGAAAAAAAGGAAGAGGAAGGGAAAAGAAGGAAGAGGAAGGGAGAAAAGAAGAAGCGAGAGGAAGAGAAGGAAGAGGTGAGGAGAAAAGAAAGAAGAGGAAGGGAAAAGAAGGAAGAGATGATGGGAAAACCAGGAAGGGATGAGGGAAAAACTATGAAAGGATGAAAGGAAAAAAAGGAAAGGGTGAAGGGGAAAACTAGGATGAGATGAGGGGAAAAGGAGGAAGAGGTGAAGAAAAAACAAAGAAGAAATGAAGAGAAAAGAAGGCAGAGGAAGGGGAAACAAGGAAGTGGTGAGGGGAAAAGGAAGGAATGAGGGGAAAACGAGGAAGGGATGAGAAATGCACCACCACCACCACCACTACCACCACCACCACCACATATGTGCCACCTGGCTGGTAAACACACAACTTTGGCACCCACTCACCGCCCCTACCTTGGCACCTAGCACTAGCCTTCTGGCCTTACCCTTGGCACCCCGCCCCGCCCCGCCCGCATAGAGTCACGCCCCTCCTTGCCTGTCGAAGTGGGCGCCGAGGACACTATAACTATATATTGAAGCAGGTGGGGGCGTGTGTACCTGCATACGTGCGCGCACACACACACACACACACACACACACACACACACACACACACACACACACACACACACACACACACACTTTAGCTCCCTCAATGCAGGGTTTTCATAGCTTAAAACTACATAAATAAATAAAGATAGGAAGAAAATAAACTTGCATAAAATAAACTAAGCGAATTTCTAAATATCTAGAAAAATTAATGAATAAATAAATACTTAAAAAAATTATATAGAAGTAACGTAAGGAAATTTTTAAAGCTTCATCTGCACCGTCACCACTACATATGATGACTTGACAGCTTGACTTGAAAGATGATCACTAAAAGCTTACAGATCACGAGCTATGAATAGACACGAAACCGTACGAGTGAACCAAGGCAAGAAAATGTATTAAAACAGTTTTCTCAAGTAAGGATAGGTTGAAATATATCCATAAGGCTTCACAAAACTTCTCAATTAAAGATGTATACGTGCACACCTAAAAGATTCTTGGCATATTAACCCTTGACCTACGATTCCTTTTAATCAAGTTTTAGAAAATTTCATCAACTCTTCGTATAGAAATGTTGAAAAAGATGCACACATACTCGAGTGATTCCTGGTTAAATGAAGACTCTCTCTCTTTCTCTCTCTCTCTCTTATTGGACACATACTCTTTAGGTGGTGAGGAAAACATTAAAGTTCTCCAATATGAAAGGTTGTTGTGAAGGGTTATCGACACACAGGTAAGCAGTCCAGGTGTGTGCGGCGGCAGGTTATCGAAGCTCAACATGTGTGTATTGTTTTGTTCAAGCGCAGGTATTGATATTTCTTAAGGTGCGTCAGGCGTGTGGAAACAAATATGAAGCTAATAATTTCACTTTTTTTTTTCTCTCTCTCTCTCTCTCTCTCTCTCTCTCTCTCTCTCTCTCTCGTCTCTGTCTGTCTGTGTGTGTGTGTGTGTGTGTGTGTGTGTGTGTGTGTGTGTGTGTGTGTGTGTGTGTGTGTGTGTGTCAACTCTCGAGACTCAACACACTTAATGCGACACAGCACTTCAAATGTCCCGGAACACACACACACACACACACACACACACACACACCACACACACACACACACATAACTAACAGCTGGTGGTAATTACGATACTAACTGAATTGCCTCTCGATCCGTCAATGCACAGAGGTCAAGGAGTGTCTAGAGTGGCGGTGAGTGCATCGGTGTGAGTTGGATCTAGTTAGTAGTTAAATTGAACATATTGCGACCGTGGAAAACAAATACAAATAGCCAAAAAACTTAAGTCAATAAAGAGAGTTTTACAGTCGGTTAGATTTAGTCACCCAAAACCTGGCGTAGGTATAAAAAACAGGTGAACATCGAGTTACTACTTATGGGTTTGTTTACATTCCATCATCTGTTGGGGTGTGTTGCAAGGCAGTGGGGGAAGGGATGGGGGAAGGGATGACAGGGGAGGGAGGTTGGGGTTGAGAAGGAAGCAAGGAGAGAGGAGAGAGAACCAAGACAGGGCAGAAATGGTGCTACGATTACTGAAGAAGGGGATGAAGGAGTGCTATGATAAAGATAAATTATAAGTAGAGTAGTAAAGAATGGA
>JAPQNM010000047.1:4404473-4409473 GCA_029783475.1 Metacarcinus magister
CAGCCCCTCCAATCTTACCCAATCCTACTGAGAGAGAGAGAGAGAGAGAGAGAGAGAGAGAGAGAGAGAGAGAGAGAGAGAGAGAGAGAGAGAGAGAGAGAGAGAGAGAGACTGAGACTGACACGCACACAAATACACGTAAAGGCAAAGGAAAAGACGTAATAAAGGGAGGGAACAGTGAGAAAGAAGAAAAAGAGTCAGGGATTGGTGGCTTGAACACGACTCAAGGCCAACTGAGGCGTCCACCACCACAAGAAGAAGAGGAAGAGGAAGAGGAGGAGGAGGAGGAGTAGGAGGAGGAAATAAAAGAAAAGAAACCGTAGAAGACGTTTTGCTGGCAAGAAAGAAAGAAAACAGTCCACTTCACCCACAAAGAGAGAGAGAGAGGAGAGAGAGAGAGAGAGAGAGAGAGAGAGAGAGAGAGAGAGAACGTTCTCCCTATTATCGGCACACGAGAGGGTTGCGCAGCGGAGATTATGTTTCTTAATTCCTCCTCACTTTATCTTCACGTGTCCCCCCCCCTTCTCCTCCTCCTCCTCCTCCTCCCCCTCCTCCTCCTCCTCTTAGCATACCACACGAGATGATAAAAATAAACCCATAAAACACACAAACAAATAAACAAATGGACACAAAACAACTGCCTTCTATCACCTTTCTTAAACAACTTGCAACACACACACACACACACACACACACACACACACACATACACACACACGCACACACACACACACAAATAGAACGACGACACAACGACCCCCAAAGGCCCTTACGAATCTGAATATAAATTTTGAACACCACCATAACAAGAATGCCTCTCACCACCACCACCACCACCACCACCATCACCACCACCACGTCATCACCTTCCTCTCCCAGCTAAGTGTACACCAACCCCAACAATGGTCTTTGGTGTCCAGACCATACCCACACCTACACTGGAGATGGGGTGTAGCAGGGAAGGGGAAGGGGGAAGGGGAAGGAAGGGAGAAGACAAAAAACGTGAAGGTGGTTGATGTGGAAAAAGGAGGAGGAGGAGGAGGAGGAGGAGGAGGAGAAGGTGGAAAGAGAAGGAGGAGGAAAGGTGTCAAGTCATGATCTTTTTCCTTATTCACCTCTCCTTTCCTTCCTTCCTTCCTTCCTTCCTTCCTTCTTCACTTCTTTCCCTCTGTTAATAGCTAGCATTCTATTACTGCCGTTCATTAATAGCAAGTGTCATATGTCTTCCGGAGAGAGAGAGAGAGAGAGAGAGAGAGAGAGAGAGAGAGAGAGAGAGAGAGAGAGAGAGAGAGAGAGAGAGAGAGAGAGAGGGGGCGTGTATGTCCCTTACAATCTCGTGCCAGCTGCCCTCTCTCATCACGGGTGTATAAGCGAAGGGAAGCGTAAAAACCCTTCACTTCCCAAAAACGCAACCCATCACTTCTAAAAGGTCAGAGGCACACACACACACACACACACACACACACATGTAGAGTTAAAGGTACACATCGTAACAATAGCATGTAAATATTCCACACGGCAAGCTTATATAACACACACACATACATACATACACACACACACACACACACACACACACACACACACACACACACACACACACACACACACACACGCACATCAGGTAAACAATCAAGCAGAACACAGGTAAAGTAGAACAAAAAACAGGTGTTCAAAGGTGTTGAGGTTCACTAAAGGGATACAGGTGTTACAGGTGAGGCACAGGTTGACTGAAAAGTAGGTGGTATAAGGAGGCCAAAGGTACAAGGACGAAGGGTGAAATGTGCAGAAAAGAGGGTGAAAGGGTGGTGAAAAAAAGAGAACAAGAGGCTAAAGGTGATGGGGTGAGTAAGGGTGATGAGGTGGCAATGGGGAAATGGTACTAAATGGGAGATAGGGAAGAAAGTATAGAGGAAAAATGGAAGAGGGAGGAGAAACAGGTATGGAAAGAATGAGAAAATATATTTGGCTGGGGAGGAGAGAGGAGGAGGAGGAGGAGAGAAAAAAAAGAAAGGAAAGGAAAGTGGGGAAGGATTACTGAAAGAAAAAATAATAATAAAAAAACGAAAAATACAATAAAGGTAAATACGACATACACTATACAACGGTACACATAGAATACACGATGATACACGCACATGAAGGGATACGTACACACTACCGATAAAAGGTGTACATGAGGGGTGGAGAGGGAAGGGGTAATACACACACACACACACACACACACACACACACACACACACACACACACACACACACGGCAAGGAACTAAATACGTACACAGACATAACACAGAAACTACGAGACACACACACACACACACACACACACACACACACACACACACACACGTCCCCTAAAACTGGTCATGAATCTCCATGACCTCTACACACCCTCCCCTCCCCCTCCCCTAGTCGCCATGGCAACGCCCGGCGCCTCCCCTTCCTTGGCAGGTGTAAGGGGAAGGGCAAGGGAGGGGAGAGGAGGGGAGAGGAGGGGAAGGATGCAGAGGGTGAGGTGAAAAAAATACAAAGCAAGAATGTGAGGATTACAAACACAATTCACTTTACTTTATTTAGTTTCTCTCTCTCTCTCTCTCTCTCTCTCTCTCTCTCTCTCTCTCTCTCTCTCTCTCTCTCTCTCTCTCTGACGTGATACTATTACATAAAAAGGTTGATGCGCACTTAAAGACACCATTATCACCACTACACACCACACTAGTCCCACAACACCATCAACACCACATCACCAAGGACATCACCACCAAACCTTCCCAAACACGTCCATGCATTCATCTCGCATAGAAGCAAACAAGTCAAACAGTCAACACCACACCACGCCATGCTACGTAAACAAACGCACAAACACCACACACACACCACAGGGACACGTGCCCACCACCACCACCACCACCACCACCACCACACACCACAAAGCGAGGAATGACGTGGAAGGACAAACACCACATGAGGTAAGGAATGAGGGGAAATAATTAAGAGGAAAGATGTCTAGAGAAAGATCAGGCAAGCATCCAAGTGAAGGGTGACAGAAGACGACCATGTGTGTGTGTGTGTGTGTGTGTGTGTGTGTGTGTGTGTGTGTGTGTGTGTGTGTGTGTAGGAATTCCAGATGGGAGGGAGGAAGGGAAGGAAGCTATGCATAAATAGGCAGTTACTAGTGGGAGGGAAGGAAGGAAGGAAGGAAGGAAGGAAGGAAGGAAGGAAGGAAGGAAGGAAGGAAGGAAGCAGCAAGAAGGAAAGAAGGAAGAAAAAGAAAGGAAACAACTCACGTGCAGAGCTAAAGAGCAACACGTTGAGAGAGAGAGAGAGAGAGAGAGAGAGAGAGAGAGAGAGAGAGAGAGAGAGAGAGAGAGAGAGAGAGAGAGAGAGAGAGAGCAGACCAGACATGAGGACGTGAAAAGGTAAACAAACAGACATATTGGTAGACAACCATAGACAACAGGTAAAAGGAGGAGGAGGAGGAGGAGGAGGAGGAGGAGGAGGAGGAGGAGGAGGAGGAGGAGGAGGAGGAGGAGGAGGAGGAGGAGGGGAACCAGGAGCAAGAAAAGACGTGTTGTGGTCTCTGTCTCCATCTCTGTATCAAGGACATCACCCCCTCCTTCCCCTCCTCTCCCTCCCTCTCTTCCTTTATTCCTCCCTCTCTCCCTCCTCTTGAGTGACTGGTATCTCCAACACAGGTTATCGCCCTCCTCCTCCTCCTCCTCCTCCTCCTCCTCAATAATTCTCCTCAGGCGTCCTCCTCCTCCTCCTCCTCCTTAAGACGAACAGAAAAATGTGGAAAGGGGATGAAGAGAGGAATAATAAATAATAGGTAAGAATAGACACAGCTTGGAAGAAAGGAAGAAGGGGAGGAAGAGGAAGGAAAATGAGAGAGAGATAGAGAGATTAAAGGAGAGACAGGAGGAAAGAGAAAGGAAATATAAAACAAACAGGAGAAAGAATAAGAATAAAAATGAGAACAGGAAACGGAAGAATAACAGGAAAGAACACATTTGTATGCCAAGGAAGAGAACGAAGAGAAGAAAAAAGATAAAGAATGGATGTGGAAAAGGAAGAGGACGAGGACGAGGACAAAAAGTAGAATAACAAAGGGAAAGGGTTAGGGTGAGGAGGAGGAGGAGGAGGAGGAGGAGGAGGAGGAGGAGGAGGAGGAAGGAAGGGTGATGCGTGGGCCTGCGTTCACCACCACCATCACAGTAACTTAACCACCTTCACTTCCTCCGCCTCCAGGCAACTCCTACTGCCCACCAACACTACCACCACTGCCACCATCATCACCACCACTATCAACACCACCACCATTACTACACCAACTCAGCAAAACTAACATCTCTTTAAATCAGCAATGGCAGGAAGCAAGAACACACACACACACACACACACACACACACACACACACACACACACACACACACGCACGCACACACACTATAATATTTCACGGCACGTCACCACGATAAGAACAGAGGAAGTGGAGAGGAACAACAAGGAAGAGGAGGTAAAGGAGGAGGAGGAGGAGGTAAAGGAGGAGAATGAGGAGGAATTTGTAAAAAGACATTAGAGGTAGAACTAGTCACAACTTTTCATGTGTTTGTACGGAGTCACCATTCTCTGTCTCCGTCTGTCTGTCTCTCTCTCTCTCTCTCTCTCTCTCTCTCTCTCTCTCTCTCTCTCTCTCTCTCTCTCTGAAAATCCAAAGTCGTTTCAACTTTTCCTTTCCCGTAAGTTACAAACGAAGCCAATCAAAAAAGTAACATAATAAAGATGTGTGAAGGAATGAAGATAAGAAAAGAAAGAGGGAATAGAAGAAGGAAGAGAAAAAACAATTTGACTGATTTAGGATGCATAAGATGATAAAATATGGAGGAGTTAATAAAATGAGTTTCAAATACGAACATACAATGAGACTGAAGAGTGGAGCAACAGACAGTATAAATAAATAAATACTGCAGGAGTGAATTTGGAGTGAATGAAGCAATA
>JAPQNM010000047.1:4414473-4426973 GCA_029783475.1 Metacarcinus magister
GAGAGAGAGAGAGACTAAAAATAAAACATGATACCTGCTATAACCCAGATTTCCCTCCCCCCCCTCCCCAACAGTGTACTTGAAGGAATTATTTACCCCCCCCCTTCCCCTCACTCCTCCCCTCAACACCCCCCCCCAAAAAAAGCATAACTATTTTCCCACGATTATCCTCACCTGTAGCATAACGAGTGAGGGGACTTGAGAGAGAGTGAGGGGAGGTGAGGGGAGAGAGTGAGGGGAGGGAAGGTTAATTTCTCACCCCCTTAAGATCGACCTTCTGCCCCTCATTCACTCCCCTTGACGGAATGCAAAGGTGAGGGGAGAGGAAGGGGGGGGGGGAACGAGGGGAAAATTGAGAGTAGAAGGAAGGCGAGAGGAGGGGAAAGACTGGACAGATGAGGAAGGAGAAGAGGGGAGAAAATGGAGAAGCATGAATAGGAGATAGGTATGTGTAGAATAGTAGATAAATGAAGAGGAAGAAAATAGAGTAGCACTATTATCATTATTATTATTATTATCATTCCTCCTCCTCCTCCTCCTCTCTTCCAAGGTAATATAAACAAGAACATAGATGCCAAATTCACTACCGTGTTCAATTAATCCTTAACAAAATAAAATTAAATAAAAAATACTAAAAGCTTTAAAAAAAGAATTGAAAAAAGTTAAAGAAAGAAAATGCAACTCATGGGAAAAGTTACTGTGGTTTTAGCATTTTTTTCCTTGTTATTTTTCGATCTATTTTTATCTTTATTTTTTTTCTATATAAATGCGTACTTGTAAATGTTGAACAAAATTTGTCAAATAAATATATAATAGCACGAATGCATGATAATGCGTTATACATGCGTGTCTGCACGCGCACACGCGCGCACACGCGCACACACGCACGCACACACACACACACGCGCACACACACACGCACACACACACACTTGTTAACATATTCCTTCCAGCAGTGTGTATGCATATGCATACGAAAGAGAAAGAAAGAAAAAAGAGAGAGAGAGAGAGAGAGAGAGAGAGAGAGAGAGAGAGAGAGAGAGAGAGAGAGAGAGAGAGAGGCCCTAATTTAGCCCATGCCTTAGTCCTGACATACGATAGCATCACCACCAGCATCTTAGAGAGAGAGAGAGAGAGAGAGAGAGAGAGAGAGAGAGAGAGAGAGAGAGAGAGAGAGAGAGATGCAGGAACCATAAAAAAATCTACAAAATCCAGGGGCAGAGGGCAACGGGGCAGGGCAGAGGGGAAAGGGAGCGTGACGGGGCAAGGTGAGAGAGGCGGGGCGGGGCGGGGTGAAGGGATGGGGGTGTGGGGGGACGCGAGGTAATGGGGGGGGGAGGGAAAGGAGAGGTAGAATGAAGATTTCCTCCGTTGGTGTTGAAATGTCGTGTCTCATGTATTTTTTACCCTCTCTCTCTGTCTCTCTCTCTCTCTCTCTCTCTCTCTCTCTCTCTCTCTCTCTCTCTCTCTCTCTCTCTCTCCTTTCACCTACTTTCCCCGCGAATCACCACTAAATCTTTCTTTTTTGCTCTTCTTTTATTTCCTTCCAACCGCAAAGAATATTAAAGAAAGAAAAATAAATAATAATGAGAGAGAGAGAGAGAGAGAGAGAGAGAGAGAGAGAGAGAGAGAGAGAGAGAGAGAGAGAGAGAGAGAGGGGAAGTAAGAACAAGAAGCCTCATCCAGAAACCTTGAACGACTACCAACAGAGGGTGAGGGGAGAGTGAGGGGAGAGAGAGGGGAGAGGGGAAAGAGGAAGAGAGGAAATACAGGAAGATGAAGGTAGGGAGTAAAAGACAATGAGACAAAGAGGGGAGAGAGTGATTGGTTTGGGGGGGGGAGTGAAAGGGGGGGGGATAATGTGGGTTACGGCCAGTAGTTAAATTACTCTCTCTCTCTCTCTCGTGTCTGTCTGTTACCGAGTCTTCTCCCTCCCACCCTTTCATTCCTCCTCCTCCTCCTCCTCTTCCTCCATTCACTTAAGCGTCCTTCAGGAACAAGAACTATTGCATTTGATTGTCATTACCACATCCGCAACCATCCATCATCATCATCACCACCACTACCACCACTACAACAACAACTACCACTGCTACAACTATTACTACAACTACAACCACTACTACTTCTACCACAGCTACTACTATCACTACTAAAACCACTAACTTTTTTTATCGCTCTACACTTTCACCTTAACTGGCCAGAAGATAATATAAAAAGATGTAGGAGGAGGAGGAGGAGGAGGAGGAGGAAAAAAAGTTGGACATTGAAGTGTTGGAGAAAGGGAGAGATGAAGCAGTAGTAGGAGGAGGAGGAGGAGGAGTCTTAGAAGAAGAGGAGGAGGAGGAGGAGGAGGAGGAGGAGGAGGAGGAGGAGGAGGAGGAGGAGGAGGAAAGAGAAGGAAAGAGGAGAACATATGCAAGAGAAGAAGACAAGGAAGTAAAGGAAATGAAATAAGACTGCGAAGAGACGGAAGGAAGTGGGGGGGAAGGGAAAGGGAAGAGGGGAAGGGAAAGGGAAGAGAGGGGAAGGGAAGGGGAGACAAAACTTGACCTACTTTCCTCGCACCTTAGGCCCTTTTTCCTCTCTCCTCTCCTCCCCTCCTCTTCCTCCTCCGCCTCTCCTCCCTCCACTTAAAGCTTAGATGGCCGTACACTCTGCAACACACCTCTAGTACTACACACAAGGGACCTGAGGGGAGGGGAGGGTATGTGTGTGTGTGTGTGTGTGTGTGTGTGTGTGTGTGTGTGTGTGTGTGTGTGTGTGTGTGTGTGTGTGTGTGTTTAGAGTGGTATTCAGTGATCTTGTCTATTGATCTTCTATATGTTCATGCTCTCTCTCTCTCTCTCTCTCTCTCTCTCTCTCTCTCTCTCTCTCTCTCTCTCTCTCTCTCTCTCTCGAGTCAACCACCCCACATCACCTAATTCTACACTTGTGCATAAATTCTCTCTCTCACTCTCACTCTCTCTCCTTCCTTCCCTCCTACTCTCACCCTCCACACACACACACACACACACACATATTTCCACAAACAAACAGCTGATTCCGTTCATTAACCACAAATAAGTATAATTCCTAACACCCCACCACCACCACCACACACTACCACCACCACCATCACCACCACTACTCGTAATCCTTCCACTAATGCTCCTTGAGTGTAATTATTCTTTTTCATCACTTTCTTTTGTTTATACTTTAATTAAACGTTGCTTCGCCGGTTTGATTGGAAGTCTAATTTGTCCTAATGTATAAGAGATTGTTAAATGTTGATTTCAGGTAATGTGGGTGTTTTTTTTATTATGATTATAGGTGAAAAAGAAAATATATGTTGTGGTTTGTAAAGTAATAGTAGCAGTAGCAATAGTAGTAGAAGTAATAATAGTAGTAGTAGTAGTAGTAGTAGAGCGAACAACCCACAACCTGCTATGCAACAAGTACTTATATACACACTTTCTACTAACCTCAAATACAAGGTCTGGAACACCCCACCACACTCACCCCTCACCCTAGTCACCCCATCCCTCCCCTCACTTCCTCTCACTTCCCCTCCC
The DNA here is from genome assembly GCA_029783475.1 of Metacarcinus magister. Taxonomy (NCBI): domain Eukaryota; kingdom Metazoa; phylum Arthropoda; class Malacostraca; order Decapoda; family Cancridae; genus Metacarcinus; species Metacarcinus magister. The sequence continues at coordinate 4,418,028 of JAPQNM010000047.1, forward strand.
TTCCATCTGTAACCCCAAACCGATCTCCTTCCTTCCTCCCTTCATCTCATCACCTCACCCATTCCACTCTAGTGCACGATCATCATCACCATCACCACCACCATTACCTAAACGTCCTTCAAAACATCACCATCAAGACTACAACGTATACACCACACAGTCACGTACGTACACAAACACACACACACACACACACACACACACACACACACACACAACAATTGTATCACACACAAGGCCTACTCCACCGCAAAGAACCTTGACACACACGAACAAACACACACAGATACACAGGAGAGAGAGAGAGAGAGAGAGAGAGAGAGAGAGAGAGAGAGAGAGAGAGAGAGAGAGAGAGAGAGAGAGAGAGAGAGAGAGATTACTGCAAACAGAAACGTAAGTGAGCATTTATAATTAGAGGCATGAAGGAAAAAGAGCAAACATTAGGGAGGAAGACAATAAGAGGAGGAGGAGGAGGAGGAGGAGGAAAATAAAAAATATAAAAACCTGATTTCTACTGATGGAAGGAATGATGAAAAAAAAATAATAAAGTAAGAGGAAGAGGACAAGAGTAAGATAAAGAGAGAAAATAATACGTGGGAGGAGTATACGAGGGGATGAAGGGAGAGAATAGAGGGAAAAAAAGGTAGAGTGGAGAGTATGATTCTGGGAAAAGAGGGAGAGGGAAGAGACATTAGGGACAAAAAGAGGAGGGAGAATTGGGGAGGAGGATAAGAGGAAAATGGGTGGAATGTCAAACTAAAAGGGGAAATGAGAGGGAGGGATGAAGGTAATAACAGGATGACTCACCAAAGAGAGAGAGAGAGAGAGAGAGAGAGAGAGAGAGAGAGAGAGAGAGAGAGAGAGAGAGAGAGAGAGAGAGAGAGAGAGCGTGTTATTGATGCTGTGATGGATTATTGATAGTGATGCCTGTTTCAGTTGCGCTCTCCCTCCCTCCCTCTCTCTCTCTCTCTCTCTCTCTCTCTCTCTCTCTCTCTCTCTCTCTCTCTCTCTCTCTCTCTCTCTCTCTCTCTACCCCCCCACACATTATCTTACCCCTAACCCCCCTCCCCTAATCCCTACCTGGCCGGACCCCATTCCCTAATACCACTTTTGCTCCTCAGGTTAATTAGGACGGTTTGTCTACCTGTGTTTGAGGCGGCCAGGTAAGGGTTAAGGTATGGGTGGTTCATTCTTAATTAATCTATATGGAAAGGTGTTTTTTTTTATCTAGAGAAACATGTGTATTATCTGGTTGGATTAGAAGGAGTAGTTTGTGTTTTGTATTGGTGTAGTTTCATGCGTGTGTGTGGAAAGAGAAAGTGCATTATAGTCTCTCTCTCTCTCTCTCTCTCTCTCTCTCTCTCTCTCTCACACACACACACACCTGTAGCGGTAACTCTTTAAGCCAACCTGTCAGAGTAAGCCATGAAATATACCCCTTCCCCCCCCCCTCCCTTCCTTTCCTCCTTCTTCTTCTTTCCTCCAACCCCTCCCTCCCTCCCTCCCCCCTATCACCTGGGGACACCTGTTGGTTCACTCTTTCGTACACCTGCCACGTCTTCCTGTCTTCCTCCTCCTCCTCCTCCTCCTCCGCCTCTTTTTTTTTCTTCATTCACTGATTATTATTTATTTTTTTTATAGTCTACCTTGCTATCTACGTAATCAATCTATCTGGTATTGTTCCCTCACCGCCCCCTGCAATTATTTTCCGCCCCCCTCCCCTCCCCGTCAATTATATACCTTAAATGCAACTCCTCCTCCGCCTCCTCCTCTTACTCCTCTCTCCCGTTCCTCATTCTTATCATCGTCCTCTTCTCTTTATCTAACTAGTTTTCCTTCATCATGTTGTTTCTCCTCCAATTCTTTCTCCTCCAGCTGATACCCTCATTACAGACCTATGTTATCCTCCTCCTCCTCTTCCTCCTTTCCCGTTATCACTATTCTCTCCTCCTATCTCCTCCTCCTCCTCCTCTTCGTGTCACGTGATACTAGGCAGTGACAGGTGGCCAACTCACGCCTTTATCAAATCACCAGGAGTACCAAGGAGGAGGAGGAGGAGGAGGAGGAGGAGGAGGAGGAGGAGGAGGAGGAGGAGGAGGAAGTGATGATCGTGGTCATAGTGGTGGTAAATGAGGCACTGAAAGCGAGAAGGAGGAGAGAAGACAAGGAGGAGGAGGAGAGAAGACGAATCAAAGAGGTAAAGGAGTAGCATGGTAATTTAAGGACGGAAATGAGGCCAGTGGAAGAGGAAGAGGAAGAGGAAGAGGAGGAGGAGGAGGAGGAGGAATGATGTGACTGTGGCAACTGTATCTTCCTCTATCCTCAAAATTATCATTCGCCTTCCTTTTCCTCTACCTCCTCCTCCTCTTCTTCCTCTTGATAACGTATCATGTGAACACACTAATCTTCCGATCTACTTTCTAGTACATCTCTTCTTCCTCCTCCTCCTCTTCTTCTTCTTCTTCTTCTTCTTCTTCTTCTTCTTCTTCTTCTTCTTCCTCCTCCTCCACCTCCTCCTCCATTATAACCACGACAACTTTGCAACCCACTCGAGGCAAAGGAAATGGAACACGCGTTAAAATAAGCAACTCAAGAAGAGAGAAAGAAAGAGAACAAACTAGTATGAAAGAAATAAAAAACCGAGGTAGCAAATAGAGAATAACAATTAACGCGAGAGAGAGAGAGAGAGAGAGAGAGAGAGAGAGAGAGAGAGAGAGAGAGAGAGAGAGAGAGAGAGAGAGACTACACAACACATTCCCAGGTGTGTGTGATGGAAAGGTAGACTGCCTGGCTATTTAGGTGAGGGGAAGGGAAGGGAAGGAGGGAGGGGAAGGGAAGAAGGGAGGGGAGGGGAAGGAATGGAGGGAGGGGAGGGGAGGGGAAGGGAAGGAGGAGGAGGGAGGGGAAGGGTAGAGGAGGGAGGGGAAGAGTAAGGTAGGGACGGAGGGAGGAGGAGGAGGAGGAGGGATGAAGGGGCAAGGAAGGGTACAAGAGTGTCACAACAAGGCATTCCGGCAAAGCTATCTCTCTCTCTCTCTCTCTCTCTCTCTCTCTCTCTCTCTCTCTCTCTCTCTCACCCATACTCACCCCTCCTTTATCCCTTATTCCAACCCATTTATCCACCTCCTCCCCCTTCCCCCTCCCACCCACCCACACTCCACCATTCACACTTGGCCCTCTCCTCCTCCCTTTTCAAACTAGTCATGGTTCTTTCTTCCACTGCTACGTAAATCCTCCCTCTCTCCCTCCCTCTCTCTCTCTCTCTCTCTCTCTCTCTCTCTCTCTCTCTCTCTCTCTCTCTCTCTCTCTCTCTCTCTCTCTCTCTCTCTCTCTGGTACTGTTCACACGCAATATTTATCTACGTCAAAGCCACCGCCACCCCACACACCCACACACACACACCCACACACACACACCCACACAGGCAGGGTTACATACCTAGGTCATGTTGCGGAGGTAAGTCAAGATGAGAACTAACAGAAAATTCAATATGTAAACAAGGAAAGACTTACGAAAGAAAATTACAATATTACATCACGTGACTGAAAGGAGGAGGAGGAGGAGGAGGAGGAGGAGGAGGAGGAGGAGGAGGAGGAGGAGGAGGAGGAGGAGGAGGAGGAGGAGGAGAAGCAAAACAATATCACACGACTTTAAAAGAAGAAAAAATACGCGAACGATAAATTGGTGTTGAATAGTGAATTGGTGGCGATGGTAATGGTGGTCACGTGATGCGGAACAGAACAAAGAGACCAAGAAAACACACGTAAAACATTAATCATCCAAGGCACCACATCAGGTACATCGCGCTGGGTGTGGCGGGGACGGGGACGAGGACGACGAGGAGGAAGAGGAGGAGGAGGAGATCGATATCCAGTGATGGGGAAGGAGGAGGAGGAGGAGGAAGAGTTATTCATTTCTCCTTATTCCATCATTCCAGCAAACACGATTTCCAGGAAGAGTCAAGACTGCTTTGCTCTGCTTCTCTACTTTTTTATTACGTGTGTGTTTACCTTTGTGTTCACCCGTGCAGCTGACAACACTTGGGGCAATGTTTGAGTACAGTGTGTGTTTGTGTTCTCTGGGAATACTCTTCTTTGTGTCAAGGGCATGTTGGTGTCTTCCTCTTTATATTCTTCCTCGTTCTCTTCTCTTTGTCTCCATCTTCTTACTCCACATCCTCTCTCGCTTATTTTCATCCCCTCCCTGCTCTTATTTCACACCCTCCCTTGTTTTTCTCCTTCTTCTCCTCCTCCTCTTCGTCTTATTTCCTCATCTCGTGCACTTTGGTACATTCACCCTTCCTAGTGTGTTCTATTTCTTGTACACAAAGAGGAACACACGCTACCTTGCCAGCCAACACCACCACCACCACTGCACCAACGACACATACTCATTGCTACATCACCACCCCCTACCATCTTACATAAACACCACTACCACTACCACTTCCACCAGCCTCCCTTCCCCCCCCAAGTACACCCCAACCACCAGTACTACATGTTAAAGCCACACCCACACCCACCACCATTGAAATTTACACTCCACGAAGCTAAGAATGATGAAGGAGGAAGAAGATGAGAGAGAAGGAGTCAGTGAAGAGATTAGGAGTACAAGTTAAGGTTTGATGGAGTTACAGGAAAGCAGTACAACCTATACACGAACTACTACAAGAGATAAAGAATGAGGTATTATAGTATGCAAGAGTAGTTTTCTATGATCATTGTTATCATCATCAAGTTAGTCACAATATAAGCATTCATAACGTACTGGGAAGTTCTCTAATACCTTATTTTTTCCTTTCAGAATTTTTTTTTCCACCGTCAAGGGAAAAAGTTTTAATGAGGCACAGATTCCTTACTCCACATCCATTATACTTATACCTGCTGTGTCATATAGACTAACCCCCCCCCCACCTCACTCCACCACCTCTTCTTTCTTGCACATTCCTCCCTTTCTTTACCTCGTCTCTACCATTAACACACTCCCTACGGCCTCACGCTAACACCATCAAAACTACTCCATTCTGCCTCACATTCACCCCATCAACACCACTCCGCACTCCCTTCCTTCCAACTCCACCCCAGAAACAAACGTGGGAAGGAGGAGTGCTAACCTGCTCCCCTGACAAGACAAAGAGGTCAACTCCTGCTAAGGATGTAAAGGACTGTACATTATTCTTCTTCCTCAATTTAATATCATAACCACCACCACCACCACCACTATTACCTCTTCCTCCTCTTCCATGACCACCACACATATAGTCTTAACTCCTTCCTCCACCCCCAGTAAACCCCAGTATCACCACCACCACCACCACCACTCAGGCTTCCCAGTTCCCCCAGTCGTCCCTCCAAGCTATGCACTCCTCCCTCTCCCACTCACGGGCCGCCTCAAGCCTATATAGTTTACCTGCCCCTGGTGTCCTCTATATTGCCCCAGGACGCTATGTTACCCACCCCGACACCCTTCCTGCCCCAACCACCCACCTCCCCTCATCGCTCCACTAACCTACTCCCTACTGCCTCCTCATCATCCTCCTCTATCACTCTTTCCTTCCGTAAGTATGACATCCTATCAATACTCTGTCGATACTCTCTACCTCACGCCTTAGTCCCCCTACAAAGCCTTCTATGAGCCCAGACTGAAGAGATGTGGGAGGAATATGATACAAATGAGGTGAAGGAGGAGGAGGAGGAGGAGGAGGAGGAGGAGGAGGAGGAGGAGGAGGGATGGCAGAGTTACGTGTTCGAGTACAGCAAAGTGGTAGGCCTTGGAGGAGGAAGAGGAGAGAGAATGGGGAGGGAGGAGGAACAGGAGGGAGGGAGAGAGAGAGAGAGAGAGAGAGAGAGAGAGAGAGAGAGAGAGAGAGAGAGAGAGAGAGAGAGAGAGAGAGAGAGAGAGAGAGAGAGGGAGAAGGGAGGAGGAAGAGGAGAGAGAGGGGAGGGAGGAAGAACAGAAGAGAGAGGGGAGGGAGGAGGAAGAGGAGAGAGAGAGAGAGAGAGAGAGAGGGGGAGGAGGGAGGAGGAAGAGGAGAGAGAGGGGAGGGAGGAAGAACAGAAGAGAGAGGGGAGGGAGGAGGAACAGGAGAGAGAGGGGAGGGAGGAAGAACAGAAGAGAGAGAGAGAGAGAGAGAGAGAGGGGAGGGAGGAGGAAGAGGAGAAAGGGAGGGAGGGAAGAGTGGAGAGTGGTGGTCTACACGTCCTCTTTACTCCTCCCCCCCCCTCCCCCCGTCCCTTCTCCTTGCAATATTACGGTGGAGACTTGGTCCGCCCACGCCCGTCGCCTTCGTCACGTGAGTCGGCAACCCGGGTGTGCTTTGATGTCAACAGGAAAGGGTTAAGTCACTCACCCTGCAGACGTGTGTGTGTGTGTGTGTGTGTGTGTGTGTGTGTGTGTGTGTGTGTGTGTGTATGTGTGAGCCTTTCAACACTCAAAATAATCACACACACACACACACACACACACACAGTAAACTACCTAACTACACCCAACTATAAAACTCCAACAAACCCTAATATCATAATCATCATCAGCAGTAACAACATGAACAATACCAACAGTAACCTCTTTCCCTCTTCCACAGAGAGAGAGAGAGAGAGAGAGAGAGAGAGAGAGAGAGAGAGAGAGAGAGAGAGAGAGAGAGAGAGAGAAAGAGAGAAAGAGAGAAAGAGAGAGAGAGAGGAGTAAGAGCTGAGCATTAAATCAACAGCCTTCACTGCCCTCAGGTTTCAAAGCCGACAAGACCCGGTACTGCTATAACACTAAGCTACCGGGAATTATTAGAGACAGAGAGAGAGAGAGAGAGAGAGAGAGCGAGAGAGAGAGAGAGAGAGAGAGAGAGAGAGACTATAATAGGCAGTGTGGTGGGAGGAGTGAATGCATTAGTGAGTGAAGACAACTGGTGTGTGGATGGATAGGGAGCCTGGCCACTAGCGTTGGGTGGGAGGGACCGGAACAGTGCAGTACAGGTTTCAGGTCGAGTGTGAAACTTAGAGAGAGAGAGAGAGAGAGAGAGAGAGAGAGAGAGAGAGAGAGAGAGAGAGAGAGAGAGAGAGAGAGAGAGAGAGAGAGAGAGAGAGAGAGAGAGAGAGACCAAACACTTTCACAATAACACATTGGTAACACTCAGTCACACACACACACACAATAAAGGAGGATCCCGAGATGGCAACGCGACATCCGTCATAATGTATTGCCCGCACATGAAACAAACCAAAGACCCCCCCCTTACCCCTATGGTCCAGATTTAAGGTGCACACACACACACACACACACACACACACACACACACACACACACACACACACACACCACTCAATTAACAAGAAAATTAAGCTAGTAGCACTCAGAGCACCATTGAGAGAGAGAGAGAGAGAGAGAGAGAGAGAGAGAGAGAGAGAGAGAGAGAGAGAGAGAGAGAGAGAGAGAGAGAGAGGTAATGGGATGGGATGCGGAGGTAAGGTGGGGTAGCAGCAGGCAACCAGCGCCCCCCCGCCCCCAGGCAAGGAGGGCTTCGGAGGCAGTTGGGAAATGACTAGGCTTTGTAGCAGCCCAACGCTCTGTCATGACGTCACTAGGCCCTTGCTCCCTTGCTCCCCTAACGTCCTATTTTCCCTTTGCTTCCCTCTCCAGTCTCCCTTTTCCCTTCCTAACACCCTCCTCTTCCTCCGCTATTAACCTCACCAAAAGGACACATCACAATGAGACCTGGATAGAAACGATTCCCAAAAATATATGCGTTTTTCGCCCATACAAGTGTGACAACTTTATAGTATTCTATAGAAACCTTACATGTGCGAAAATGACAGCTCTAAACTTTAACTACTAAGGCAACACCACCTGAATCTTTAACGACCTTTAGACACACACTCACAAAGGTAGTAGTAATAAAGCAGGTATAGCTAAAAGTTATATAGCGATAAGAAGAAATGGAAAAGAATAATGATAGATATTACAAAGTGTGCTCTGCCAAAATCCTGACGGCAAAAAGTCATCGCGAGAAATAAGACAACAACAAAAAATGGAAAAGTCAGGCGATCACAAAAGTTCACACAGACGCACAAAGAAATAAAAGGAAAACCGTAGTTGCACACCCGAGGACCTGAGAGATAAGAAAAACCTACTACATAATAATGATAATAATAATAATAATGATAATAATGATAATAATGATAATTTGTTTGGCCCTGAGGTGTACGTACATATTCTAAGTGATTATGTAGGCACTTTTGTCTAGCTCATTGACATTAACAATTATATAAACACTAATACTGTTGACTGTGGGATACTTAAGTCTATTAATCATCATACCGAGAGAGAGAGAGAGAGAGAGAGAGAGAGAGAGAGAGAGAGAGAGAGAGAGAGAGAGAGAGAGAGAGAGAGAGAGAGAGAGAGAGAGAGAATCCTGACTTCTTGTTCCGCTTCACCTCCTCTTCCAACAAATAAAGTTCGTGCTAATAATAACTACCCAGCCAAACATACATACATACATACACACACCTACACGTTAAAATCTCAAAAAATGGTGCCATATCGATATTCAAATATGATAAATGTTCCTATATGGATGGAAATTTTAAAAGGTTCTGATCAAATATTTAAGTTATTAATTATATTGGTGGTGTTACCGAAATCAATCCTTCTGGAAAAGCTGGTTTGAAGAAGTAAGAAAGGAAAACAGGAGAGAGAGGAGGAAATAATGAGTGGTATAGCCAGGAGGGAGCAGTAGGAGGAAAGCGTGTGGGAGGGTCGGAGAGAAGCACGAAGGAGCGTCTGAGCTGGGAGGAAATCATATTGGATGGAAAGAGTGTGGGAGGGCCAGGGGGGGGGGCGTCGTCTGGGCCCTCCCTACCTGCCTAGCCCAACACTGACAAGTTCAAACTCATACAATCCTGCAACAACAAGAGAAACCAGTGCAGCTTCAGTGCCTCGCCCACACAAAGGTGA
>JAPQNM010000047.1:4446973-4556973 GCA_029783475.1 Metacarcinus magister
CTCATGTCACTACCTCTTACCGTTTAAGTAAATAGAATGACATCAAAGGGCTCCCACTGGCGACCCTGTGTATGTACTGAACAGTCATGGTGGAGAGGTGCCACTGGGGTTCCTGTTGTGTCTTTTACTGTCTCTGATATGTGACTGCCGGATGTGTAACCTCTCCAGACCTTCGTCGGCGCTAGACTGCCTCCCAGACCCATAGTCCCTAGCCTCTCGCCATCTGGCTTTTAACAGTTTCATCCAGTCACCATCCACAACACTTAACACCGACACAGCTCTTATCCCGCCTCCCTTAGCCAACAGTGGAAGGTTGGAGTGCATACGCACTGCGCACCACTATTTCCTGGTTTATTACATGAAATCATTACTTGGATTAAGCTGCATTTAGGACAATATTTAAGGTTTTGTAAATTACTTTGTAACGTTTTGCCGGTGATGCGTCAGAGCCTTGTACACCGTACACTGGACACTACATCTCATTTGTGCTGCTAGGTAAGAAATTTCGAAATAGCTGGAAAAAAATAGGCGATAAATATCTTTCTGGTAAGAAAAACACTGTTACATCGCCGTAAACGATGCTCCCTCGCATGAGGCAAAACCCTGCCACGACGCATCTCATCGACCACCCGCCAGTACTCCCACCCTTCGCGGACGACGCGGGAAACAGGAAACATTCTATCAGAACATAGCATTTATTTTTATTTTTCCTGCGACATTGCGCAGGGTTGAAGTGCCAAAGGGCGTTGCTGTGTTTACATTTTTCTAAAACTGGCAAGTTCAAACATGGTTATCTTCATTTGTCACCCTTCGTTCAACCATTATATAACCACGCACACCTTGGCTCACATTATTATTATCATTATTATTATTATCATTATCATAATTACTATTAACATAGATATGTGGTAGGAGCTGCAAGAATACTACCACTTTATTCCCAGCAAATCGCAAAAAAGATACAAAAACGGACAGCTAGGGATCAGGGAAGCCTCTTGTCTGTATTCTTTCCTATGAAAAGGCAGGACGCAAAAGGAGAGAGGAGAGGAAAGTAAAATCTCCCTGAAACTTAAATGCCTTGTCTTGGCTATCCTTTTCATGTGGATATAAACAATGTATATAGATGGATATACACTATTACTATTATAGCCACGCGCACCTTGGCACATGTCAGCCATCGGACTTGCAGTATACTCAGTACTACTTCAAGACTGTAAAATGGAATACGATAATGATTTCCATGGAACACACCGGAGTACATAACCCATTGATTCAATAATAACAGTTTATCAGATATGTTGAAATAAAATGTTTTCGGCATTTCTGAAGAAAAAAAACCGGGATTCGAAAATTTGGAGACATGACTCTCCCCTCCCCTCTGCGTATACAGAGGAGGGGCTTCCCAGACCCTACGCTCCGTCCCTTTCCTCGCCTTTTATGAACCACAGGGTGGTAGAATTCTCGTAGCTCTTTCTCTCTATTTTATATATATATATATATATATATATATATATATATATATATATATATATATGTATATATATATATATATATATATATATATATATATATATATATGTATATATATATATATATATATATATATATATATATATATATATATATATACACACACACACACCACACCCCTTGTTTTACACCTCAAGAGCGTGGCGTAGAGCTGTAGACCATTGCTGGTCTCTTGGAGGAACCGAGCAAGCATCCAATACACAAACACACACAGACACATATACGTATACACTCACTCACACCTCTATTTCACTTCATTCAAAGACCATCATCACCTTACTTTTCCCATCATTCACCTTCACCTTTCTTCTCGTACTTACACTAAATAATTCATCACTCCTGCATATGTACCCTGTGGATCATTTTAAGCTGAAAAAAGGTGATTGCTAAGAACAGCCTCCTTTCCACATATACGCCCACCAGGTACTCACCATTTTTATTCACTCCATCCACGCTCCACTTCCCCAACACCAGCTACCTCGCTATTTACAATCCTTCCATTCATATCTCCAATTAACACTATCCTACTCCTTCCTATCTTCATTAGACACTCGTTCACATAATTCCAGAAATTAATCTCCCCTCTCCCCTTCTCGCATTTACAGGTGCATACACACTGACCCATTTATATTTCACTATTTCTACCTTTCCACCCGCCCACACTATCCTGGTCTCCTTCCATCCATGTGCCTCTACGCCTTCCCATATCCTCAGGAGACATTAAAAGTGCATACCCTTCTTTTCCTATTCCCTTACTTTTCACATCCATTCCACATAACACCACTCTTCCTTCCATCCCCACCCATACTTCACTTTCACTCCCCATCATACAATCTATCACTCCACAACCTTTTATATGGGTTTCTTGTACTCCTATAACGCCCAACCTTCCTCCTTCAAAAGTTCACTGATTCCCTTCATTTTAATACTCAGACCATTTACATTAATTGAAGCCACTCTCAAAACTGTATTCTCCCTCCCAAGTCAAGATGAAGGGCCCTCTCTGCCCATAAAAAATTTTGTCCTCCCCACTATGGAGAGCAAAGCTAACCCAGAGGGACATGAACCACACATCATTAAGTTAAAATGCTACAACCAACAGCTGATGTTTGCTACACTTTCTCCATTTGTTCCACTGTAACAGGTGTACTAACAGTGTGATTACATGAAGGTGGGGATGAGCTGAGGTACCACCTTTACGATGGGGACCTCTGGTTGCTAGTATTTCTTCCCAATACACTTGAGGAATGACGCTTGTGGCAATCTTGCAACTTCGCACCTTGGTTAAACCTCATATATATATATATATATATATATATATATATATATATATATATATATATATATATATATATATATATATATACACATACATATATATATATATATACATGTATAAATATTTTTTTATGTCTTGGTCCTATAGCGCCGGTAGACTTGATGGAAGCGTTGAAGGGTCGGCCTCCGCCCGTTAGTAGCGCAGGTTAAATTTTTAAAGTGACGCCTCGTTTCTTGTTGAGAGGCTTATGCTGCCCTCGGAAGCTCCTCGATGCATTTGACTTTGCAGTCCCAGTCTAGGATAATGATGGCAGCATGTGGGTGATCTTTGGCCACTGGGCAATTTTCTTAAAGAAAAGTGGCCAGCCCATCGCGAGACTCAAACTCGGGACTCATGGCTCGTATTGCTAGCCATATATATATATATATATATATATATATATATATATATATATATATATATATATATATATATATATATATGTATATATATATATATATATATATATATATATATATATATATATATATATATATGTATATATATATATACATATATATATATATATATATATATATATATATGTATATATATATATATATATATATATATATATATATATATATATATATATATATATATATATATACATATATATATATATATATATATATATATATATATATATATATATATATATATATATATATATATATATATGTAAATCATACAAATCTTAGATAGACGATGTTAAGCGCAACCGGGACTTTAGTATTCTTAAGCTTTGGTTATTTTTTTCTAGTCTTACCCGTTGTAAAGAGAACGCTGAAATACAATACTGAATATATAGGTAAGCACACAAATGAAACGGAGAAGTACTATATTTGGTGAAACTGTGAATTGTATGTTTGGAGCCATTCTGCCAATAGGTCATCGCTTGTTACCTATCTCTTTTAAAACCACGTTTCCTTTATTTGTCTGGGTTTCAGTCTTGGGATATAAGCATATCTTTATATGACGATTTTAAACACCCAAGACAACATTAGTTAATTTATTACCAATACAAATATTTACATACATAGTAGAGTGCACTGGATAGACTAAAAGATATTAATACACGAGAAAGTGGTGACATCCTCTGCATGATATAAGATGGCTATCTTTACAAGAGCTACCAGCACTCTGGCAGCCTTAATCCATCGTGGCCTTCATGCCGGAGCCGACCTTGCCGTGGCGCCGCTCCCAGATGAGGCGATGCTTCTGCTTCATGTACGCGCCTTTTACGTCTCCATACACGCCCAGGTCACCATCTGTTAATCATAAACACCTGTGTTATGACCTCATCATGGCTTGTGTGCTCATTGGGGACACTGGTCAAGCAATTCTATGTACAATTATGTTAAGCTTTGCTATGATGGGCTTGATTCATCCCCTAACACAACCAACTAGAGTGGTGGATAAAGCTGCCTAAAGTGTCAATCCTCCTGCAAAAGGGCAGTGAGTGGGGGTATGATGTACAGTGGGTACAAGGTTAACACTTCTGTTTGTTATGCATCTTGGGGTTAGTACTTCTCACTGTAATTCTGCCATTATGGGGAGCCTCGTACTGTTATTATAAGCTTGCCACGAGGTCATGTCACCCATCCAACTTAGGTTCAGTGTAGTGTGACATTGGCATCTGATTCTCACCACACATAGGGTACTGTACTAGTAATAGTATGTAGTCCAGCAAATACCCTAGTTATAGACCAAAATGTCTTCTAGTGTCTGTTCTTCTTATATATTCCAGGATATGAATCTTGCCATTATACCAGTGTAGATAAAGAAACAGTAAATACATACGCAAAAGTTCAACCCACCTTGTCACGACACCTGAGGTAAAATGTGTGTGACAATTGATGGTGGATTTCCGGTCAGCATTGATACACACAATGGTATTTGCAATTCCAACATACGTTTCATCTAATATCCACATCTGCGGAACTCTGGATTCAGGTATATGATACATCTCAAGTTTTCACAAATAAATAATCACAGCACATCTTGTGTCAAAGGGCAGCAGACATATAACCACAATATAGAGAATTATCTTCACTGGTTTTACTAGATGTGTTTATTGAGCTAAGAAACAAGTCAGGGCACAATCTCTCTGCTTGTCTGTTCTTTTTGGCTGCCTTTGTGCCTGTCAATGTCAGCCTGCCCAACTATTTTCTTCTATCTGTTCTCTATGTGGGTGTCATTGCCTGCTTGACTCTCTCTGTCTTTCTCTCCAAGAACAATTATTTCCCCCTTATCAGCTAAGACAATTCTGTGATTCTGCCTGTTGCGCATATGAGCTGTGTTCTTGCCGCTCACAAGTACCAAGGACCAACCTCAATCTGCAATTAGCACCACATTACCTGCATACAACACCTCCCACAAGAGTACAATACTAAAATCATGAGATAAAGATTCATGAACTGTAGTTAACAATAAAGGGCTTAAAATGGAATCTTAGTGGACACCCCATGTTTGCAAAAAAAATGTCTTCCAACTTCTTGCTCATCATTACATTGACACCATTACTCTCACCAGCCACTTCCCAATCCCAAATTTTAATGGAGACATTACTCTCCCCTTCCCGTCTGCACCTTGTCTTTTCATAGGAGACTAAAGAGAGGAGGGGTTTCCCAGGCCCCTTGCTCCATCCCTTTTGTTGCCTTTTATGAAGCACAGGGATTACAGTGGTATAAGTCTTGTAGCCCCAACCACAGGGCTACAAACTAAATTACTCCCTTATAAACCCTTACACAACTCTTTCCATAATCTTCATTACCTGATCTAGGAGTTTTATACCCATATAGTTACCCTTATCCAAGGCATCACCTTTTCCTTAATACACATTCATAAATAGTACACAGTTTACCCAGTCAGGCACCGCACATTTATCAAGACAAGCTAATATCAATCCTACACATCCAGCTGCTTCCAGCATCTGTGACCAAACCATCAGCTTATCCTGATTTCATTCTAGACAAACTTTTACCTAAAAGTTCAACACCAACCAAGAAACATGAGCCAGTGATTGGTTCTGCCATCTCTATACATATCTTAAAGTAACAGTGAACATCATAAAAAGGAATGTTTACACCTAGTACCAAGAAAATTGGTAATCTTGACATCATGCCACATCCTCCCTGTACTGTAGGAGTAGCTGTGGTATCTGTTTGTTTGTCCTAAACAGTCAGAGGAAATACCCATCACCCTACTCAACCCACATACAATAAATGATCTCTATGGTCTGAAGGAGAATCAACTCAACACTGTAAACTTAGTCATGGAATCTTGCCTACCTCCACCCCAAAAATACTCTCTCCTCACACACACACACACACACACATAACCTTCGTCCTTCCCCAGAACTGGTAAATAATTCTTACATTTTATGAACCAGTTTTCTGCTGCCTTGTTGTACTGTTCCATAATTGGGGCGCACTTTGTAAGGTGGTCAGTTTTCTCATAGATTATGCAGTCTTCCTGCCGTTGTCTCATGATGTTGAGGATCTCGCTGTCCACATGCCTGTTTGAAGTATACACAGTTGCATTATATATGGATTTCATTATCAGGACATTACTGTATAGCAACTTTTATCCAACTACATCCCATTACCTTGCATTACCTTATCATTATTCATCATCTTCAATCACAGCCACCACTCATTACATTATTGCAAAGTTCATACATCTACATCCCATACAGGTCTTAAAACATTCTACCACACACCCATCATTTATATATATATATATATATATATATATATATATATATATATATATATATATATATATATATATATACGTTATTAATCCCTGCATATAATAAGGGACCCCTGTATGGAAGTATTTACATTTACTTTCATGATATGATAAATGTGGCTGCTAATCACCACATACACCTGGAGTGAAACCTTACTTGTCTCGTTTGAACTGCTCGTTGGCCTCCGTAAAGCAGACTATGTCATCAGTGTAGCATTCGTCAATAGTGGGAACACGGCGGAACTGCTGATGGTACCAGTTATACTGTGACCTGTTTTTGGCCACCACATTCTCTGTAGAATAACACAATTGTCATTATCTGTTTTATGCTATAGTCTTTCCCAAGTCATCTCCGCTACTCACATTTTAGTTGTCCGCATACTGATCCTAAACCTCACCTACCACCATATATTCTCTAAAGCCAATGCAAACAATGAATACTGTGTACTTGAGACACTGAATGCCATAGTAAAGAATGCATAATGATTAATGCAAGAAAGAAAATTATGCTAATAATCTTTATTTCTCCCCTCTGCCAAAACTACATAGGTATATCAAACCTAACCAAAGCAAATTAATCCCCTTGGCTTAGAAGCCAAACACACTAACTGTCTATACGTACATCTATATCTGATGCTTGGTATGAAGAACTCCACTCAGGGGATGGCACGGCATAAAAGTGTCTCCATGTATTACAGTCCTTACACTTCCTAATTGCTTGCTTTAATCCCATCATTCCCTTTTCTCTCATAACTCAAGCACTCTGTTCTCCCATTTCACATAGCAGTCATGTCTGCTTGCACTCTACACGCCTACCATACTCACGTACATTCTTTGTCATCTCACTTTCTAGCACTCTTTCCATGTAGCCAAACCATTTCATGGTGTGTTTGATCCATCAATCACTCAATATATCATTCCTTCACCTACTATACCTAACCAAATCAGCTGCACTACATTTATCCAACCAAACTAAAGCAAATCTATCCCCATGACTGGTAAGTCACATAGGCACTGCAATTTTTCTTTCTTTCACAGCGGAGGTCCACCTTAGCTGCGCCCTGAGAGGCGAAATTCTACAAAGTGAACTTCTACAAAGTGATATCAATTAACCATTGGCGCCAGTACGCATATGGAGGCACAGATGGACTTGCCTCGCCTGTTATTTGGCGTAGGTTTTATCAGATTTTTTTTTATATTGATAAGCAGTTTCACAAGATGATGATGATTATGATGATTGTCTTGGTGGACAGAAACAATATTATCATGAGAAGCAAAAGCCACAGGATAGTTAATTAATTAATTTGAAGAAAAAAGAAAAAAATATATATATGAACCATATAGTAATTCATATAAACCAACAATTTAGTAAATCAATGTTTGCAGCCTTTATTTAACCTTTGAAATTTTAAGCTTTGTGGGGTAACACTTTCAGCAAAGTCATTTGTTCTAAGTCCACTTCGAGGTAGGAGTGAAGATTCAGAGTATAAAATTTAATGTTTATTGTGGTGCTGCCACAAAAGAAAAAAAGAAACATGCAGTGTAACTCTCACTTTTTTTTCTGTGATTTAATGACCAAAACTTTTTCATTCCACTTCCACTTCCAATGAGCAATTACACAACAAGGGTCTAGGAAATCTTTAAGAACAGGAGCTCCATTCTGAGATAATCCAAATATTATACATACTGTCCTTAACATAAATGTATATATTTTAATAAGTGCAGACCTCTACTGTACCCACACGGCCGATAATAAATTACCCTCAAATGGGTTATTTTTTTTTTACAAAAAGACAACTCACGACACACAAATAAGGTATGTTTTCAACTTATTAACCAGATTATACATACCTTTCTGGGTTTGTTTAAATTTCATTTTCAAAATCTTTTAATTGGACAGTGTGGAAAGGTGTTGGTTCGTGCAGGGTATCTAGGGTGGCTTAGATTAGGTTAGGAAAGGTTAGATTTATTATTTTAGGTTTTATAGGTTAGGAAAGGTGTGGACAAAGTAGGGATCGGCACTCATTAAGGTAAATCTTACTAATAGCATCTCCTCACGGATCACCAAAATATTCATAGGTGATAAGGTATGTAATGTACAACACATTTGAGTAAAAGTGCAGAATAAGGCCTTCTGTTCTTTCTTTTTTCTCTCCTTCCCTACATACTATACATAGTGTACTCAACACATCTGTGAAGGTTTCAGGCGGTGCTCACCATTATTTACCTCACAAAACGTGTTTGAAGTTATGTTAGGTTATGTTATGTTAGGTTGGTTAGGTTATGTTAAGTTATGGTTAGCTTGAGTTACGTTGGGTTTGGTTCAGCTAGGTTCGATTATATAAGATTTTTACATTTTATTACCCAAATCCAGAAAAAAATCTAAGGTTGAGAACCCTAACTTTTGGGTAATAAAATGTTAAAAATTTATATAACCGAACCTAACTTAACCTAACCATAACATAATCGTAACCTAACCTAACAACCTTAACCTAACCATAACTTAACATAACCTAACCTAACATAACTTCAAACATGTTTTGCGAGGTAAATAATGGTGACCCCCGCCTGAAACCTTCACAGATGTGTTGAGTACACTATGTATAGTATGTAAGGAAGGAGAGAAAAAAGAAAGGGCAGAAGGCCTTATTCTGCACTTTTACCCATGTTTGTGTTGGTTTTATTTGGGGGACGGCCTTAGTTTGGCCACAGAGGCTCTTTAAAAATCTGGTAGCTGCCTCAAATTCAAAGTCCACACAGATGTTAATTTATGGTTAGGTTAAGGTTGTTAGGTTAGGTTACGTTGATGTTATGGTTAGGTTAAGTTAGGTTCGGTTATATAAGTTTTTTACATTTTATTACTCAAATCCAGAAAAAAAATCTAAGGTTGAGAACCCTAACTTTTGGGTAATAAAAGGTTAAAATCTTATATAACCGAACTTAACCTAACCATAACATAACCGTAACCTAACCGAACAACGTTAACCTAACCATAAATTAACATCTGTGTGGACTTAGAATTTGAGGCAGGTACCAGATTTTTAAAGAGCCTCTGTGGCCAAACTAAGGCCGTCCCCCAAATAAAACCAACACAAACGTGTGGTACATTATATACCTTATCACCTATGTCAATATTTTGGTGATCCGTGAGGAGGTGCTATTAGTAAGATTTACCCTCATTAAAATTGTCACAGATGTGTTAAGGACAGTAAATATATTATGAAGTGTCAACATTTGAGTCAGCTCCTGTTCTTAAGACTTACCATGGTCTTAATTATTATAACCTACCAATTAGAAGTGTGGGAGACACTAATCTATCATAAAACTTGGTGAGAAAAAAATCCACACAAACTTAACGCAGTCTAACCTAAGCTTTTTTTTCGTGAAACTCTTAATTGGGATGCATGTAAAAACTGATGGCACAGCTCTAAACAAAGGTGATAAAACACCTTATAAACAATCTGAATCAAGGTGTCCAATAATACCAGCATTAAATGTGGAAGATGTATCCTGCTGCCACTTGCATGATGTATTTCAAAATGCTCACTAACTAAATCCACTCCTTAACCTACACCATTGCATCACCACTAAGCACTCTCCATGTTATTATAAAGTACACAAGCTACAACACCAACAGTCTATTACAATGGGCCATGGAAGAGAGAGAGAGAGAGAGAGAGAGAGAGAGAGAGAGAGAGAGAGAGAGAGAGAGAGAGAGAGAGAGAGAGAGAGAGAGAGAGAGAGAGAGAGAGAGCTGTTTGGTTACATACAGTGGAAACCCATTTCAGTTGTATCAATAACTAACAAAATTCTTGAAAGGTAAGGTAGGTGAAAATGGACACTCGTGAAACACCACCACCTGCCCCTCCCTCAGCTCTCCAGGTGTAGGGTGCCCTGCGCCCATGTGAGTATGTGTACCACCACCCACCTCTGATCCATGAAGTGGGCTGATCCACCGCGTTGTACACGGCCTGGATGAATTCTGAAAAGGTGTTATTAGGCCGGCTTTCCCCCATGTTGTCTTCCTCAGCTGATTCGCAGTGTAGCCAACACTCCCCTGCCGCGCACCCCTGCAAATAGAGAACGCAAACCTAATCAGTATAACACCATCATATTACAATAATTTTACATATATCCAAACATAAAAATAGTAGATAACGGAAATAAAAAAGGAATCGTTACAAAGGAAAGTTCCAACCTACTGCTAAGGACCATATACGTTAATAGTCGGAAAACCAAATTATTCATAAAAAGAGAAAATTCATGATATTATTACTTTCAAAACTTGGGTGCACTTTCAAAAGTCGCATTACTTTGAAATAACCTGCTTCAATCACAACCAAAATATCTTACAGGTCGCTTGACTTGAATGGCAGAATAAGGAACAGAAGCACGAAAAATCGAGAACTCAAGTGTTAGGTATTTTGATCATTGTTATACATACCTCCAACTAGACACTATCGATCATCTTCTAACAGAATTTCGCCAAATGAGCTCTAAATTCACATGTACGAGTGATGAAGCACCCTTCCCTCTTCACCTTTCCTACCTTCACATTCTATTTTAGCAAGTGAAATAAATTAGTTGAAAAATGCACATAAAAAAATCAGTATGCTAACTAAGGAACCAAGTCAAAAACAAGTCACTAAGACAAGGCAGAAGACGCCCAAAATAAAATTTAATGATTAGTAATCCGATGTTGATAAATAAATACAGGAGTGTATAAGGCTACAAATTAAAGTCAGAAATGGGTGTTATTAGCAGGAATAGTTAACCGTTTTCTTAATTACTAGAAATTGTTCGGTGAAGTGTGGCATGATAACTGAACAAAATAAATTGGCCCGCATGGGGGTCGAACCCACGACCTCCGCGTTATCAGCACGGCGCTCTAACCAACTGAGCTAACGGGCCAACGCATCCATTGGCCGTCACATATAAATATAAACTAATTTTTATATTCAAATGAATATTTAAGAAACTTGTAGAGTAATGGTGGAAATACTGCATATATTACATTATCTTGTTCCGCTTTCAATATCAATATTGTTCTGGGCCAATGGGTTTTCAATATTTTTTCTCCTTTTGTTTTAATTTTGTGGTATGTGAGATACATTCCAATCTATGTTAAAACTCAATCATATATCTATTATTTCAATCACAACTTATAGCTACTCGATATCTAAGTAAGACATATCACCTTTCTTCACGTTTTCGTAGTGTAGTGGTTATCACGTGCGCCTCACACGCGCAAGGTCCCCGGTTCGATCCCGGGCGAAAACACACCTTTTAAATTTTTATGAAAAGCATTTCGACTAAAACCTGTAAAGCAATCTCAAACGTGCAAATGCAAAAAAAAAGTCAAAATCTCAAAGTTGTTCAATGGTTGAAAATATTTTTGATGGTGTATGGATTTTTCTTTATCCTCTCATCTCACAGTGTTACGGCACACTTGTTGGAGCACATTATACCACTAACTCATCCAACACCAACTTCAGGACTCGTATACGAAACGCCGACGAATTACCTGCACACCTTCATCCTCATCGGCTCCGTGGCGCAATGGTAGCGCGTCTGACTCCAGATCAGAAGGCTGGGTGTTCGAGTCACTCCGGGGTCACAATTATTTTTGATATGGTAACACATATAGAACAAATAAAACTGGCTTTTCTTTAACTTTCATCTTATGTTTATGTCAGGTTGAATTGCTTATCCTAAAACAACAACGGTAAACATGGTAATGTATTATTTAGAGTTATTTTTTTCAGTTTAAGTAATTTCTCACATAATTTGACGGTTCTAAAGTCGTTTTGCTGGCATAAAAAGAATATATAAGACAAAAAAACATAGTAACGTATACATTAACATAAATGAACGAAGACAAAGATGAATTATCCATTATAAAAGTAACGTTAGCAGAGCGTAGTTTCGATCTACGGACCTCTGGGTTATGGGCCCAGCACGCTTCCACTGCGCCACTCTGCTTCTACAACTCTACAGATAATTCGATGTAATCAATTATACCGGAAACTATAATTTTAGTATGAATACCTTAATTATCTTTGGTGCATATTTCTGGAAAAGAAAGACCATATACTGTTTCTCAATTTACCTCTATTTACTTGGTATTTTATTATTATTGTTACTGTAATTGCATTAACTAATATTATTGTTATTATTAGTTATTATTATTGTTATTATTATCATTATTATTCTTATTAATACCATTATTATTATTATTATTACTATCATCATTATTAAAAATTTTTGTTTTGGGACTACAAAATCCTACGGATACAAAATAGCCTTTTTGGAACAGCCTCTCAAGTTACCAGTAGATGTGTGTGTGTGTGTGTGTGTGTGTGTGTGTGTGTGTGTGTGTGTGTGTGTGTGTGTGTGTGTGTGTTTTATAAAGCATGGTACCTATCCCGCCAGTTAAAGTTTTACTACTGTACACAACTAACCCCAGCCAAGGATGTAACTTCTATCCTAGAAATTTAAATGGTAAATATTCGTTTCCTTAACCAACGCTAACTAAAGCTAACTAAACTTAACGTAACCTAGAAAAAAAAAAAATCGTATTTTTTCGGTAATTCAGCGGCATAACTATTTGAAATGATCTGAACAAGTATCTAAGGTTAAATTTGCATTATAAAGGTAACCTGATATCGAATGGTTAACGAACCGAATATTAACCGTTTAAATTTAGAAACACGGGCTGGATTCCTTGAAGAGTCTCCTCCAAGGCTCCAGCACTAGGTTAAGGTTGACTGGAAACATGATGTGTATTAAGACATACTGTTCAACGGCATAGGCTTACCTTTAGGTAATGTTTAATTGCTTGCCTCTCAGTGATGGTGTAATGACGCAAAATGTAAACAAAAAACTATCTATTCTGGGGAAAATGGACGGGCTGCTCTCAACTTGTTCCTTCCCTTCTACCAGCTTTGCCAATCAATCCCTTTGTGCATGATATGCCCACTGCAATGTGTAGTTAACTTGTCCTCAGGGTGATCAGTTGTTGTATTGCATCGACACCACATTTTCATGTCAGATAACTACATAGATGGTAACTGACTAACTGTAGTGATATAAAACACTCTCTTTACTAAAGCACTTAAATATATGTCTCACGGAACCATTTATTGCCTATCTTTGTGCTTCACTGGGCGGCGAGTCATTGTGTATTGCATCCAAGCTTAAACATTGAATGTTACACATTAGTCACTAAACAACGGGCTAGGCTTACCTCTGCTTCCTGCTACACGTGCTTCCCCACAACACTGCCAAGTAAACAACACAATGGACGGACGCATCAATCTTCAACGTAATTATACTCATTGCGCCTGTTATATTGTATTATATGAACATAGTTTTCTACAAACTTATTATTTTACTTGGAATTATTTATGGCAAAGTAAAATGTGTTTAATATCATTTACCTTAACATAAAAAAATTACTTGTTTTTCCATTTTTGGTTGGCAACTTTTTTCTTTCATCTATTGTTATACAATCAAGTAATTTGGTAGAATACATGAATAATAAAAAATATAACTTACCTTGGACGAGTGCATGATTCTAATCCAGAGTCTGTAAAAAATAGAACTTGCCTGTCTGTATACACGTAATAATCTAAAGACTATGGACTAAAATTACTGAAATATCAATCCCGTTGCATACAAGGTTATGAATATTATTTTTTTTTCTAATTATGACTTGTATATGAATTAAAACCAGACAACATTAGTGTTAAACACACACACACGCACACACATGCGCGCGCGCATCTAACAACACTGAAATAAAGAAGAGAAAGAAGTGACTTAATTACAATATACGAATTGATGATCAACCTGAAGGAAACGGATAGGAAGGACCTAATATTGAGAAGAAAAGGAGATGCTTGAAATTTAAGAGGACACAAGAAAAAATGGCAAAAAGGAATTTGCTTGAACGATACCAAAAAGTACAGTTTTCCCCAAAGAAGTATAGATACTTGGAATGGAGTGAAAGAAGAGGTGATAATGGCACAAAAATGTACATCAACAGAAGGAATAATTGGACAAATATGAATACGGAGACAGGACCACATGAGTGTAGCTCAGGCCCTGTATACTACAACTATGTATATAGGTACACACACACACACACACACACAGATATAAATATATATATATATATATATATATATATATATATATATATATATATATATATATACTAATAATAAATTAATATATAAGTTGAATGAATTATATTTAATTTTATCATTATCTTTTTCCCCCTTTGTTTCTATGGCCCTGTGGTGGAACTATCACCGTATTCCTGGCAGGTCATTACAAGCAACCAAAGGGACAGAGTGAAGGGTCTGAGAAGCCCCTTTTCTGTATTCTCTGCTACGAAAAAGGTGGTTAAAATATCTCACCGAGCTAGGTTGCAAAGACCATATAGCTCTTCTAGGGTTAACAAGACAGCACCAACCTTCTCATCAAGAAGCTGCGTTGAACTTACCAGCTGAACACATTACCACAGTGATCAAATAATCCCCCCGAACTAGGCAACTATAGACTTTATAGTTCTGCTATGGTTAATGAGAGCGCTGCCCCTCTCACCAAGAAGCTGCCATGAGCCAGGATCAAACTTGCAACCTTTAGATCAACATTACCACAGAGCCACCTGGCTCCCTCTCCTACGAAAAAAAACAGAGCACAAAAATGTCTCCCTGAACCCTAAATGCCATGTCTTGATTACCCACTTCAGGGAGGATTTTAGCTTATATATATATCAAATTTTTTTCTTCAGATATACCTTTGCCTGCTTACCCTTAACAGTGTGGTCTCTTAAAGAAGCACCTGATCCGCAGGCACACACACACACACACACATACAGGAGGGCAGGATTCCCAGCCTTCTGCTCCTATTGGAATTGCAAGGTCATAACTCCTTGGCTTACATTCCATACCTATTTTCTGCTAGGTAAACAAGGGCTACAGCGTGAAAAGAGACAAGCCAAAATTATCTCTGCCTGACCCAAGACTCAAACACAGAACCTCTCGGTTGTAAGCAGAACGTGCAAACCACCAATCAACTCAAAAACTATAGTTTAACAAGGAGATGGCAGAAAGGTTGACTTAAACATGATAGGAACAAGTTACATTTATTTACAGCTACACCTGACACCAACACAACAACCGGGAGGAGTAAAGGGGACAGTAACAAGGCAGCTTTGTTACAACCACCATGATCATGCTCGCTTCTTAATCCACCATACTTCTTACAAGTGCTTGATGTATCAAACTAAACTTGTAACCGTTGGTGACAAATGAGAATTATGAATCTTTAGGTTCCAAACTTTAAAAATAAAAAATTCTATAAACATATCATATCTGGACAACAATGACATTTCCTCTGTCTTGTAGGTGTGTACTTCAATTGATGCAAGAAATAAACGTATTTGAACTAGTCGAACATAAACAGGTTGTTGATAAGAGAGTACTCCATGTATCTCAAAGGCGAATGACAAACAATTTTGGATTCATCCTTTCAACAGAATAAATATTATGCTAGTTTTCTCAGGAAGCACAAAACAATCCCAAACATATTTGAATGTTACAGAAAACTGAGTATTATCACAGCTGTACAAAAACTTTTGTTACAAATGCACTCAGTGTCAAGTGTTATTTTGAAGACTTGAAACTATCATATCAACACTTACTTTTCTAAAACGTTTTGCATTAAGTATTAACCAGCAACTATTGAAAGAACGAATGAAAAATTATTCCCAATTTCCAGGAATTTTTCGACCAATGCAAGTTATAATACATTGGTGACAGTATTCAAAGCAGTTACTATCTACCATAATTCATGTAAATTATTAGATGGTCTTTGGAAGAAAATTTACGAGATTTACCACAAGTCCTGCAGTATGCAATGACCAATAGCAATACTTCCCAAGTTTCTTATTCACAAAACTATTTTATAATGTGATTGAGGTAACAATATTTAGAATAATGTTGATCCACAGTGAAATGTTACACCAATTTTCTATACTTTTTTATCATATATATTCTTTATTACTTTTAGTTAATCTACTTTTTTATTTTATTACGTTCCTTTTTATGTTGCTTTCTTAAGTATCCCATCACATGAGTGAGAAAGTTGAAAAAAACACCTATATATAAACAAAATCCACAATTTTTTCTTCAAATCTCAAGATTATCTTTACCATTGGAAGCAATTAAATCAATCCTGATAGTGGGTGGCCAGTGCATATTTCTAAAAACTTGATACGTATATTGCTATCTTTATGACAAAACAAAATAGAACTTACGTATTTCAGTATACATGGAAACTGCTATTTCTTATAACATTACATAACACTATACATAACAAACATTGTCCGTGTCAGCCCGTAGCCTTACAAGGCAGAACTAATTTTTAATGTAGCCAATTTGCTTTTGTTTATAAAGTGAAGAGGCAACACTACTCAAGGTGGTACTCATGACGGGGCACAAATCACAGTTTCATCATGCATTAGACATAATGGAATGCCATCAATGTATTCAAATCTAAATAAACAATAATCCTTTATATTGTTATCGGATGTGTTGTACAGCATTAGGCTATGGGTTGATGCGGCCAATCTTTATGTTGCGTACTGTAATATTAAAATGAATTGGGATTTTACATTCATCATAGTAGAAAATGTATCATGTACCTTTTTCCCATTACATTCCTGTAGAAAATTATAAAAATACAAATCTCCCTAGAATTTCTTGGTGAATGTTTCAAATTTTTAAACATGGAGTAATGTGGAGAATGAGAGACATGGGGTAATGTCTCCTACTAAACCATTATTTAGTCAGAGTATTAACTGGGAAGATTGTCCTCAGTAGTCTACCAAACGGATCCTACCAATGCGACCACCATCCTCTCTGAAAAGCAGAATATTGAGTTACTTATAAATAAGACAAATATATATTATTACCATTATCATTCATTTCCTAAATGGAGAGAGAAGTGGAAAAAAAGGATAATATCAAATAAGTTCAGATTGACCAATCCCATTCTTTAAAGCATCATCATCCTTGGCATGTACTACCTTCCCTCTCAGGAGTAGGCCTAGGAAGATTGACACATGTGGCAGAGGATGTGATTCTAATAACAGAAGACTCGTTATGAAGCAATTTAGTCAATAATACATTTTAACTCACATTATCTATCTTACCATCTGTTTCATTGAATTTGAATGAAGTCAAGAACACATTATATTCATCAATAGTTGAGTCCACAGAGTAACAATGCTCACCTCTCTTCACCATAACCATGACTTTGTTGCTGCTGTTGGCTCCCCTGCCTGCCACCATCCCTTGGGTGGTCTCTCTGGTGGCGGTCCCTGTAGTCATGCTGTGGTGCCTCCCTATCTCGACCTTCCCTGTGGTGATAGTTTCTGTGCTGGTAGTCCCGTTGGTAGCCATGTTGATAGTCACGTTGATACCCATGCTGGTAGTCTCGGAACACTTCATTCCGCTGGGGAGCATCTCGGTCAGGACAGTCCCAGTCTCTCTCTCTCTCATAGTCTCGGAAAGTCTTTCTTCTAAAACTTCCCCCGCTGGATGAGGCTGTGTTGCTGCTGTTGCTGTAGCCGTAATCTCTTCCCCTGCTCTTACTACGGCTTCTGTTGGAGCTGTGGTGTTCCCTCTCCCTGCAAGACCATGATAGTCCAAACAATGAACAAGCTCCTTCATGTTCTCAAAAAGATGGCCTATTCAATAAAAATCTATGAATTATAATGCAAGGAGAGCATAAACAAGATGTCTTTATGATACAATTGCATTTATCATTTCAGGCATTGCTCTCAGTCAAACTAATGACTTGCTGAATTGTAACATCCTGGTTATGTCAGTATGCTACAGATATAATCAACTGGAAAATAAAGCCTATAAACAATATTAAAATTCTCACAATACTGACCATCGCGCTGGGGGACTGTAGGATCGGGACCTTCTTCTGTAGGAATCTCTGTGTCTGTCAGGTGGAGGGTGGGAGTCCCAGTGGGAGGAGCTCCATTGTCTGCTGTGACCTTCCCTGCTCCATTCAAAAGAGGCATTGCGGTCTCTTCCACGCATACCCTCTGCCCATCTTCCAGCAGGTGCCTGAGTTAAGCAATTCATTGGTAAAAGTGAATACATATTACAGACTTAATTATTGTCACATTCAGTACAGATTTACACTGCAGCAAATCTTCACTGTATTCAACAATCTTACCATACATACTTGTTTGGGAGGGAATGGTGACTTGGATCGAGATGAGGATCGCTGGCATGACCTCGATCTCTGACGTGACTTTGATCGCTGCCTTGACTTTGATCTTGATCTTGAACGTGAACCACCTGACCTGGAGCCAGAACCTGAGCGTGACCTTGACCCATCTGAGCTGGATTCCTCTCCTTGTAGGCGGTGTCGCTTCTCTCTTTCCCTGAAGATAATAGGTTGTCTTGGATGATCACACTGTCATATATTTCTTGCATGTATATTTACTTGTCCAGAATGTGAGAAAAAATGGTGCATCTATGGTTTAAGTTTTCTGGCAGGCACATGTCCAAGCCACAGTACTTTGTGTCAAGACTAATATAAGGGGATTTCTCTGAATACCTGCGCCTTAACCTGATGGCCATCTCCCGGAGTTCCTCCTCCCTGTCTTGTCTCTCTTGTTCTGCTTTCTCTGCTCGCTCACGCTCCAGACGTTTATCCGCCTTGACTGAAGGTTCAAAGTTGTCATGAACATTATTGATAACATTACTATACTCATTCAAGTGATGCTACAAATATTTGGAAAAATAATAAACCCATTTTTGGTGATATGAAGCAAAAGAGAACATTCCTATTTAAAATACTCATGAACATCAATGGCAAAATACAAATGCTCACTCAGAGCATAAATGCTTCATGTTTTGTAGACTGTTGAAGAGGATACAGTTCATTTGCTTTGGCTTAAAAAAAGATGACAAACATTATTAAATATATGCAGTAACACAATAATATAGTAGTCACATTTCCAGACTTTTCAAGTGAACAAAAATGTTGCATTGATAACACACTCACACTGCTTTTTTAGCAATGCTTGGGTTTTCTTCTTTAGTCTTTCCTGAGGTGTTAATTTTGGTCCATCCTGGAATAAATGTTGGCTTTAGTCATAGGCTTCCTTTAATATCTGTTGAGTCATCAACTGTTATACTTGTGGAAAAGAACTTCACTGAGAGAGAAAAAAAAAAAAGTAAAATAAACCAACAGATGTCAAGAAACTTTTGCTGTATTCCAGGCTCAGGGTGTAAGTTTCCACCTTCACTCTATCAACATGTTCAGCAAGCTCACTACCATAAAACATAAAATCAGAAAAAAAGTAAGATAAACTACATCCAAGCTAAGATGTCTCTTAGCCTGTTTGACACTTCACTATACAAATCATATGTTAACTACATCACATTCAAACAAAAACACTTTTAACACGTCCAATCTTGCTGCAGTCTGTCACATTCACACGTTACCACCAACACTTAACCGGAAGTTTTGCACTATAATCATGTATTCAATTATTTCTGGAAAAACAAACAATTAAGCTTATCATATAAAGTTACTACAACACTGAACTTGAATCCTGTTTAAATACAAAAAAAAAATATCATCAATTTGATTCTAAATATTGCATCACAATAATGACTATCAATTCATATTGACAACAACAATAACAGCTTCTTACTGACTTTGGCAGCAGCAGAACCATTACCCACTGTAGCTGTGGACACCCTGAAAAAGAAATTTTTTCTTTAAATTCTCAGTATATATATACTGTATATATATATATATATATATATTATATATATATATATATATATATATATATATATATATATATATATATATATATATAATATATATATATATATATATATATATATATATATAATATATATATATATAATATATATATATATATATATATATATATATATATATACATATATATATATATATATATATATATATATATATATATACATATATATATATATATATATATATATATATATATATATATATATATATATATATATATATATATATATATATATATATATATATAATATATATATATATATATATACATATGAATAATCAGTCTTAAATTTGGCAAGCTATGTGCTAAGCATAATGTGAGTGAAGGTTACACTCATATCTTTTAAACTACCATTTTTATTTTTATCAATTTGATTAAATTTTTTCCTAGATGCAACCATACATGTGTGGATAACTTCTAGAACATCGTATGGTGAGGACTAATTTCTAGGCCTTCATCCTCATCCTTTTAAGTGTCCTAGTAAACCATTATTCATTGTTTACTAAACAGAAAGAATTTTGTGAGATCTTAACATCTTTCTGTAAATTTTTTTTTCTTTTTCTATATCATTAACTGTTAGCGCCAGTAGGCTTATGGAGGCACAGATGGACTTGCCTCGCCTGTTATTTGACGTAGGTTATCAGATTTTTATAGTGACGCCTCAAATGTTTATGTTCTCTCTTGAATATGTTGAGAACGTGCGAGGCTAATCGCTGCTACAGCCTCAGACGCATATAACGTTGTAAGTCCCGTCTGAGGACAGTATGGCAGCAATTTGGGTAGTCTTTGGCCACTCGGTGGTGATATCAAAGAATGAAAAGTGGTCAGCGAATATCGGGGATTCAAACCTGGGACCCTAGGCTCGCTCACCCGAGCGCTAGACCACAGTACCACCGGGTGTTCCTATTCATTAGTATATTTTTGATACCTGTTTTAATAGAAGACTAAATCAAATTTGTGAATATAACACAAGGATAATAACTTACAGTAAATTAGTTTTTACATTGGAGTTGGTACAATTCTGCATTGTATTGGTGCTGCTATTAGAAACTTCCTCTATTTCTGACTCAGAGGCAGACTCAGAGTTGCTGTCTGCCCCCCTCCGGCCATAGTAGCGGCGGCAAGGGGGCGAGGGAAGCTTTGCAGGTGGGTCTAGTGTCTCCCCTACACTAACTGGCTGGGCTGATGTGGTTAGGGTGCTGGTAGTGGTCTGGAGAATAATTATTACATTTTAAATAAGTCCCACAATAGTATGTCAACATCAAATATAATAATAAAAAAAATCTATTAATTTTCAGGCTATGCAAATATTTTAAAAGTAGCCATAAATGACGAACTATTGCAAATCAAATTCTGATAAAATGAAATCATGTACTATATACAAAACCCTACTACATTTTTGGTGGAATGTTTTTCTTTATTTGCAATAAGTGACTGTGTAGTGTGCAGTGTTAACAATGTTTCATAAACCACAGGATTTAAGGTTCACATTTTATACCAAGAATATAAGACGACACCAAATTTTTAGGGTATTTTTTAAAGTTCAAAGGTCATCTTATATGCCAATTTATACAGTAATCTTGAACCCTAAATATTCAAAACATTTCACCATTCAATGCAACACACAACCTTCTATTATCATTCCCCCTTGTGCACTTCATCATTTTACTCTTATTTTCATTCACTCTCAAATTGCTTCTCCTACACACTCGTCCAATTTTTTTCACCAACTGATACAATTTCTCCCCTGAATCGGTCACTGAAGCCGTATCATCCACAAATAATAGCTGATGTATGTGTGCAGATGCCTTGTCTCGGCTACCCCCTTAACAGGGATATAAGCTGGGTATATGGATGGAAAGCCTTATAACCTGACACTGCACTTTCCACAATCTTTTCTTGCACCTTACCTTTGGGGGTGGGGAAGGAGTTTTCTTGCCCAAGCTCTTGGATCTACTGTGAGATTTTGAGTTACTGTGAGAGCGCCTGTGAGATCCTCGACTTCTCCTCCAACTAGAGTGCCTGTCAACAGATAAAAACATGACCACTCATTGTATGTGTGGGTGAGTCATTATGTTCTTCAAAAACTCCTTGTTGATCAACATGAAAGGAAAGCCACACAAGATCCACACACAATTACAGATCTACAACATCTCAAGTTTGGTACTGACCTGTCTCGTGATCTTGACCTTGTGTGTGACCTGCTGCGTGACCTGGTGTACCTTGAGTGCCTTGTGTAGGAGCGTGACCTGGAGCGTGATCGACGTGGCCTGTGGCGACGCCTTGACCGGCTGCTGGACCGACTCCGGGACCGGGACCTGTGGTGGCTGAGGGTTAGCTATAGAGCTAAAAAAAAACATGCAAAATCTTTCATCCACTGCTGCCTTGAAAACAGTTATCTCTAGTGTGAGCATAATTTATGAATGCTTTGAAATTTTTTGTCTTTCTAGTGTGTATGCATCATAGGTTAGCAGAATTTATGTTTAAATTGATAATTATTCTTATTACATATTTAAAATATTTTTGTACTTCCTCTGGGTTGGGATAAGAGTTTATTCTTATCCCTAACACTTGTTTTATGTAACCATGTAATACAATATCAAAGGATGTCAGGACTCAGCATAATAAAGGGATCTAATACATATATGTTACAGAAGATTTTCAAAGTAGTCATTCTTTCCAGAATAATGATGTGCGATATAGTTCAAATAACATGAGCTATATATTACAGTGATACTTAGTATGTCTGATATTTTTAGTATTTCATATTACATATTAACTCTTATGTAATATCAGTGGAAAAAAATAAATAAAAAAAATAAATAAATAAATAAAAAATAAAAATAAATAATAATAATAAAATAAAATAAAACTGAACCTCTACTTATGTTCAGGGATATCTGTTTACAAATCAAAATTTGTATTTCATATCTCCTGTTTGCTAATGGCTATCAGTATATACAGGATATGTTCTAATGAATATAAGTATATTCAAAATATCTTTAAAAGAAAGTTTATATAAAGCAATATTTTTGTCACAGTGAATATTATCACTCTCTACTACTAATACTACAAGTTGAATTTGATGCCCAAAAGCCAGTGTGCCAATACTATTTGCAGTGTAACCATATGAAAGTTGTGTGGAGGAATGGAGGAACAGCAGAATACGTTTTTTCTCATAAAACATCATGACACACTCCATCAATTATAAGATAAATGTAACTGTAATTGTAACTGTACAGTAGGCATGGAAATGTATGGCATCCCTGAATTACTTCATTTATGCACTATGAGGCCAAAACAAATTATTTCATCTAAATTTTCTTTGTATTGTACTTTACTTTATATATTTCTAACACTAACTGAGCCAGGTTCATAATGTCTGTTTTCAGAAGAATACAGCATGCTCAACAATCTATCTATGCCTCCAAAGCCTCATCCCACTACAGGGATTTCCCTCCAAAGGGCGACCACAGCAAAATAATCTTCATCTTCCCTCTTTCTGGTGTTCCCTGTGTGGTGAAGGGCACGCCTGTCATCTCTCCCTCCAATACTCATTCACTCTGTCCCTCCACTTTACTGGTGACATGCTCAACAATTAACAAGAAAATAAACTGTGGTGACAGATTGGTATGTGGTAGAAAGAGTGAGGCAGATGTGCTTCTGGCATGCTAACCCAAGGGTGTGCAGCCATATGTGGAGTGAGTGCAGCTATAATGGTGGTGGAACAAGTTAAGTGATGCTGCTTACCACCACCAATGCTTTCCACTAACACCATGCATAGCAGGCACTCTGCAATGTATTAATTCTTGTAAAGCATCAGTCTTTCCTCACTTCAATTGCAATTATGTTATAAAACTGCAAACAAACTCAGCTCCACAATAAGTTTGTTTCTCCACCAGCTTTGTTATTCATATTACCATACATTTATGGTGTAAAACAAATAAATATTATATATCTAGTAACATCTACTAGTATTAGATGCATTTTGGTCATCTTAGTACAACATAACCTCCTCATCTGAGAGAGATGCATTCCACAAAGTCAATATGGAGTGTGAAAAAGCATTATGTGAATAATTATATAAATACTATATAGAAAATAGGGATTAATTCTGGAGGGTCTCCCCAAGAGGCCTTGAGGCAAAGATTTGAGGGAATGTATGTATGTAGACTCCTTGTCTTGGATACCCGCCTTTAAATAAGTTATCTGTATTCTATCCTACAAAAAGTCAAGGTGCAGGGGGAAGAGGAGACTAAAGTCGCCCTGAACCCTAAATGCCTTCTCTTGGCTACTCTCTTTTAAAGGGGATATAAACCAGATATAGATAGAAACATCCATATTGGAAATAGTATAAGTAAATCAGACAGTTGAGGCTGAGAAAAAGTGATGATGCAGAATGCAAATGTCACAAATGGGTGTAGTTTGAGTTCAGCCAGTGAACTGCAGATCTTGAATGGCACAGCATATATTCATAAGTACATTCAAGTTAATATGGTAATTATTTCCCTGTAAATTACTATTTTTCTTCCTCTCCCCCACCTGCAAACCCCACTTTCCCCAGGCTAAGCTTGCTATTCAGGGAAAGGGGAGGGTCTTTAGTCTTCTAGATATATAACTTTCAATATACATCATGTGTACTGTTAAATATTTTCTGGAAAAATAATAAAGAAAATGAGATATAATTAATCTCCAGTTAAACTTTTCTGCCTTCTATTTAAACCAGCATTGTGAAACACCTTTTGCCCCTTTTTAGTTCATTCTACCGAGGATACTTAATTCCACTTCGTATCAATTTTAAAAGAAACTATTTAGACTACTCATGTAAAAACACTTACAGTATACATACATAACTAAGATGATTTCCCAGCATACTTACCACTACAATTGGTGTGGATGTCACGTATCACTCTAGCATAATGCTTCCCATTATCACCATCATCAAGATACTTAGTTCCATATACATTTCAAAATCACAATTCTTATCTAATGTCCTTTACCCTAAGAACCACCAAGAGCAACAGCAATACACAGTAACACTGTAAAGTTCTTCCCATGTGAGTTTGTCAAGGTTGCAGGGTCTCTCTGTCTATCTGTCTGTCTCTCTCTCTCTCTCTCCCCATCTCTATATCATAAACTCCCAGTAACTTTAAATCACTATCATGTTACACATAGTTATGGTGGAGCCCAGAGAGACTCAGCATTCAGCAGGCCAAGAGCTAGCGGCGGTCAGGCTTAAGTCTGACCACATGGTTGGGAGACAAAAGAAGCCACGCCAAAGGTTGTTAGCCACCTGGCGGGGTGAATACCGACCGACTGCGAGACAAGTGGCGCCGTTTCTTTGAGAACGAGGAGTGGCTGGAAGCAGTGGCATGGTGGCTGCTACTGGGGCCTGAGCTGCCTGATCGGTGGCCTGCCCCACTCCCATCTCTGTTCTTCTGGTCCCATCGGTTCTTGCGACGGTCACGCACATTGCGGTCACCCTTGGGAAGGATGATGACCCCAGTAACCCCATCATCATCAGAGCCAGCACCCTCTGACTCTCCTCCAAAGCTAGTAATGAATTTGATGGTTCCCGCCCCAGGAGGGGTTGGGGAGCGGGACTTGGAGTGGGAGGAGGACCTCCGGTATGGGGCATAAGTGGGACTGGCTCGTGCGGCATAGCTGCAAGAAAATTGATTTATATAATATAAATTATTTCACAGGAAGGATTATCACATTAAAGTATGTGTACTACATGTAAGCCAAACACTAATGCTTCCTTTCTGGGAGAGAGGGAAAAATGTTTTAATTAATACTACAAAGAATTAAAAGAAACCACCATACCTTTCAGGGCAGGGACTAATCTATAGGATTTTGAGTTAGAGGTAAAACAACCAATAATAATCACCTTACCTTGGGGGACTAAACTTTCGGTCCATGTGCTTTTTCTTTAATGCCCGCCTTTCTTTGCGAGATTTACGGCCCTGGAAGATCAATGAAAATCATCAAAGCACTCATCTGTGTCAACATCCTTCCTCTACCCTTCCCAGCATATTCTTATCACATTAATCATATGAGTGTTATGGTAGTACTAATACATAATACAATATTCACTTTAAGAGTATCATTCTTACAGGCATGATAGTGCCTTGTATCTGTGTTCAATATCCTTTGCATGTTATAAATTTTAGAAATATAATTCCTCAATGCTTGATGCAATAAAAATAATAATAAATGGAAAATTAAAATAACTTCAATAATTTCCAAAAATGTATATACGATGCTTAAACACCTTCACCATCTAGGATATTATATATATATATATATATATATATATATATATATATATATAAGAAAAGAAAAAAGAAAAAAGAAAAATGAAAGAAAGAAAAAAAAAAAAAAGGAAAAGATATACCACTTTCATAAGTTCTGCAAAATGTTTGTTTCTTTTCAAAGCCTATTCATAAACTAAATAAAAAAACAATGAATGCACTTATTCATTATGAACCTGTATAAATATAAATCTATCAATAACTAAGCAAAAGGAATAAATATTTTCATATATAAATATCTATCTATATCTAATCAAGCAGCTTATATCCCTAGTAATACAACTTTCACAAATTCCTGAAAAATGTTTACTGTCATTATATTTTTTCTCAAACATTCCTTAAATGACATTTTGACAGTCTTTAAAAATCATTAATAATTTAATATATTGTTAAAAAATTTCATCATAGTTCTGCTTTTACTAGCACACACTAAACTAATCCCAAATTTACATAAAGAATACAAATTAATTAATAATTATCCAGAAACTTCACTGCAAGATAATGTTGTTCCTGATATTTTGATAAACTAATTATTATATATTTCAAGAGTAAAATACACAAATTATCTTTCAATCTTTTTACAAGAATAAATCCAATACTTACTGAATACATGGCCTTCTCATCCTCATGCTCCTTAGCAACCCTCAGCTCCTCAGCCTCCTGCAAGTCTCGGCTGATAAGGGACATGAAGTCATCCTGGTTAAGCCCATACTCTACCCCTGACGAGTTCATCTCCTGTTGTTGTGTGTTAGACAGTGACATCACATCCACGGTCAAATCTGAAACGAGTCAGATACATGATTATGCTCCAGTTTTCCAAACTCATTCTGCTGAAAACAAGACATGATTTGCTATTTTGAAATAAACATTTCAAATAAAAACAATAAATGTATGGTTAAAATAGCAGGAATTATCATGAACTATATTTTCAATCCTTAATTTTTCCGCAAATGCAAATTTGAAACTAAGCTTTCATCTTTTTAAAACTTTGGTTCTGAATCTTTTTTCTTATGTGGCACCTTTACCAAAATATGATACTCTTCAAAGCCTCATCACATGTAATTTGTATATGCTTGATTATTATTAATAATTAATATAATAATTCCATGAGGCATACAAAAAAAAAGTTGAACACTATAAAGCTACCAATACAAATACTATGGAACTTCAAGTATAATTCAAACTCACAATTTTACAATTACTCTTAGGCCTCAGAAAACAAGCCAATGGCCCACAATTTGAGAACTCCTGTTTTAAAGTAGTAAGCATATCACAATTGAATCATACAAAATATCTTACTCCATTTGCAAAAAATAGTTGCATTCATAGCTTCCAGCATATAACAACTTACCAAGATCAATGTCACTATCACTTTCTTCATCACTGCCATCCCCAGCTGCTTCATCCCCACCCTCTGCCAAGGCAGCATCACCACTGGTGGAGTCAGGCTTCTCCTTCTCCTCTGAGTCAACATCCTCAGTGTAAGTGAAAGCAATCGCTGCCTTCTTGGGGGCTAATGCTTTTTTCTCCTCCTCAATGGTTTTGTTGACAATAGGACCAAATTGTTCCTCCAAACGAATCTGATGCAGAAACTTCTCCTCCTTGACTGGAGTGGAAAAAATTTAACATAAAATTGTATGTAGAAATACAGTAAGCGCCTGACAAAAGATGTGTGTGTGTGTGTGTGTGTGTGTGTGTGTGTGTGTGTGTGTGTGTGTGTGTGTGTGTGTGTGTGTGTGTGTGTGTGTGTGTGTGCATAGTTTGTGTGGATCAAGATTCTTGTTAAAAGAGATATAAAATGCTCTATGCTACACTATTAAATAAAGTCAAGAAAGTATAATTATATATGTAATACAAAATTAGAATGTTTTGACAAAAGTACCACAACTCACTTCCAAGGTAATCATTCTGGATGAGAATGCGGTAACGCTCATAATTAGCTTGACGTTCTTCCCAGTCCTCTTCAGCTGTCAGCTTGGGGGAGGTGACTGAGGGGGGCGGCAGTGCATCTAAGTGGGCCCGCACGTCAAACCGATCAATCATGGAGTCGGCATCACCCCTCCACGGCATCCTGAATTAATCAAAACTCTGAATTACTTGATGGTTTAAGTTGAATGGATGGTTCTACTTATATCCTTCAACTAAGTTGTGTATTTAGTTAGTTTCTTGGTCAACATTAAAAATGCATCTTAAGGAGCTTAATCATTTTTCATGTACATGGTTTAGATTGAACACAATTACAAAAGCTTAAGAATGTGATATCACCTAATTAAATTTTTAAAATTCTATGTATACAGTATAGCTGGATGATATTCCCCTTTAAGGTGGATAGTCAAGACAAGGCATCTACATAGGGTTTGGGGAGAACATCTCCGCTCCTTCCATGCTTTGTCTCATAGTAGGAAGAAAATATACAGAGGAAGGGCTCCCCAGCCCCTTGCACTATCTCTTTAAGTTGGCTTCTACAATTAAGTAAGCTCAGCAGTATGTGATTTTGCATGTAACCTTCTAACCATCAACTGATGCTGATGATTTCACTGCATCACTGATTTACTTCTTTTCCTTAACAATGGTCGAGAACATCGATTATGAAAGTTTTAATTCATATTTAATGGCTATTACTAGATTGTCACAATGCAGACAAATATCTAGTTTCATCTCAAGAGTAATTTCTTTCCTCTTCACACTAGAGGCATAAGACAAAGCTGGGCATTTTATCAACATGGTGGATAATATCCAAAAAATGCTGGCAACATAGAATATTGTAAAGTTGTTTACATTCCCGTGCCTCGGAAAATCAAATATTGTTTCCACTCTTTCTTAAGAATGACCAACTTACATGCTGCCGGGAGCCTCTGCAGCACTGGCCACCGCTGGGTCCAAGTGGATGCGGACAGGGCGGCCATGAAGCTGGATGAACTGTGTTGGGTCTTGTTTCTGAGGAAAAATACACAAAGTTATCATCAATTAAATTTTTGCATATTTAGTACAACTGTTATCGACAGTGTTGTTCAGTCTTATAAACCCTAAGTTAAAACATAGTAACAGAATATTTCAAATCCTTAACAATTTGGCATAAAAAATCTGAAATAATTTCATCCAACCATTAATACTCACAATTTTCTCATAGTATTCCCTCCTCCTTTCTGCACGTCGCTTATAGTCCACCAACATGCCCCGTATCTTTCGCTCTTGCTTTCTTGCTTCATGCCACATTATGTCCAGCATTTATCTGAATATAATAAGAAAATAAAAAATTACCAAAATGCACTAACACAAACACTGGAGTTTTCAAAAAAATCATGTACATATATCAAAACATTATTACCAAGCATTTACAATGAAGTAGAAAGGTGATGAAAGCTTAAAATAAATATGCTAACACTTCAGTACAACTGCTTGCTTATCAGCACTAACAACACAGTTTACCAGCATAAAGCAAAGTTCAGTCAAATTAATGTGATGTATCACCCAGCTACCAGATTCAGAGCCTCCTACACAACTGTGGTCACTCATTGTCATTGCAATGACTTCACACTTGATTCAAACAAGCCCTCAAAAAACCATAAGAAAAGAATGACCATGATAGAAATGCACAAAAAAATACCCAGTAATCTTCAAGGTCAAAGTAAGGTTATGTCGGCCTTCATTACAGTGCCATTGTGTGGCTTTTCTTCTCCTTTTATATATAAATTTCTAGTCACCAAGAATCATACATATTAAATTTCCCTTTCCTGATCCCAAATATGGGGTTGTGTAAGCAGTAATATATGTAGTATAAATAAATAAATATATATATTTATATATTAAAATTTATACTTTATTGAGAAGGCCTGTCTTCTCCATAAAGTAAAATTACTTTGTTAGCATAACCTTCCCAGAGCTGCAGCTAAATAAGCCTAACCAAAACTAACTAAAGGAGCTTAAGTTGTACTCCCTGCATAGGAGACGAGAACGCTACATAATCATATATGTATGGAAGACCTTGGAAGGACTTGTGCCTAATGTGGGAGTGCAGTGTAACAACCATCTTAGAAGAGGCAGGCTGTGTTACATTAAGAGAACAGAGTCCAAAACACAGAAAACTGCAACAATCCTGCACAACTCCTTCACAATGAATGGAGCTCGTCTTTTTAATGGTGTCCCCAAGCCAATCAGAGAACTGAGATGAATCTCAACAGATTCCTTTAAGTACCAGCTGGACAAGTGGTTGGCTACAGCACCTGACGAGCCACCAACACCAGGATACACCAGCGCCGCCCTTAACTCCTTGGTGGAGTTGGGCAGTTTAAGGGAAAGCCTGGTAGCAGCGGAGGTCCACCTTAGCTGTACCCTTGCAGGGTGAAATACAACAAAGTAAGTAAGTAAGTAAAGTAACCCAACCAAACCTTACTAAACGCAACGAAACCTAACCAAACCTAACGTAACCTAGAATTTTTTTTTTTTTTGTTCTGTAATTCAGCGGCATAACTGTTTGAAGTGATCTGAACACGATTCTGAGGTTAAATTTGTAGTGCACTGTAAAGGTAAGGAGATATCGAGTGGTTAAGGAAACGAATCTTTACTAAATCTAATTTAATATTATTTGATCTTGGATTTATTATTTTGCTAAATTTGTTAGATAAATCATTGGTTAATTAAAGATATCATATGTTTTAGACACAGTGACGTGGGAACAGTATAGTTAGAACTAAGTTATATCAACACACCGAACTAAATGAAAGATGTGGCTTCGTCCAAGAACGGAGATGATTCTGTTACGATAAGTCAAGGGGACGTGTGGCGCCTCAGCAAGAAATAGTTAGGGGGGGGAGCCCAGAGCTAAGGAGGTAAGTGGATGTTAGTGGTCAATACAGCACATCACCTCCCCCTCACCCTGTCCCCTCTGCCACACTAACCATATGCACATCCTCCACACGGCAGAGGTGGAAGGAACAACCAGGGTATCATCCACCAGACAACTAAGACGCGCCTCACGGGCTGGCTGTCACGGCAGAACATTAACCTTCCTCACACACACATACACACTCACACTACTCCCTCACGTATCAAGTATCGGCGTGAAGAGAAGCCAGAAGAACACTGTGAATGGTTAATGCGATGTGAAGGTCTCCGGTGTACACTGTAGGTAGATAACAGACTCATTCACCCTACACCGCCAGCCATTGAAGGCGAGTGTCTGTCTGTCTGAAGGTTTCGGTCACGTTAAATTCCAACACCCGCGACTCATTAATGTAAGAATGTTAAGTAGGGTAAGAAATGGTGTAGAAAAGCAGGAAAAAATATTGAAATGGGAGTTATATAAGGAAACCAAAAAGAAGCCTACGTTAATAAGGACTACCTAGTGGGTGCCGTAGCAAAGTCTTATCCCATGTCTAAAGATGCCGCTAATGGAGCTGTAATTCATGACATTTATCTCCCTATACATGATTCATTAGACATTTATTTGATTCCACACGCAGGATTACACTTACTAATGTTTTAATCAGACTTAAAGATAATTCGTCACTGCAGAACTCGTTTCAAGGTCACCACCACGGCAGTGTCGATCATGATTTTTTTTTTCATCTTGCATTTCTTCGATTTGTTTAGCATTATGGACATGAAGTATGTAGTAAACCCTGGGATTTATATGGCAAGTGGCAACATTAAACGAGAGCCGAAATAGCAGCCTCCATACCACCAGCCACCCATTATAATTTCCATAATTTATTACGTGAATAGTATCATATGCAAATTTATTGTCACGGTTAACCACTTCTTACATAATAAGTATCCTGGTTAACATCTTCCTACATAATCATGATCATAGTTTACATTTCACTGTTCAGCATCTTCCTACATGACTAGGATCATGGCTAACATAATATTGCATAAGTAGAATCCTCTGAACATCTTACTACTGCTACCGAGGAAGACTGTATGAAATAATTAACAATGTTGATGTGGCATTAATATCAACACTGCAGCTGATGATTTTATCTAGCTACCTGATTTACCGGCTATTTTTTGTGTGTATCACTCACCATAGATAACTAGAAGTGTAAGGTTTTCCAGGGGGAAGGTCCCAGCAGAATAGCATCCAACTATACCTATCCAAACACTCTCCGTTTGTTCAGGCCCTTCCTTTCCTATTCAGGTACTCCTTTATCCTATACTTCCATTTTCAAAGTGGACTTCCTCTCCTAAATACCCTCAATTTTTGTTATACAATTTCTTTCCCACAACCTCTTATGTGGTCACACCACCTTATAGTTTTTTTCCACCCAATTTATCACTCCACACATCACATGTGCACACGTTAACATGCTGCATTTTTCACACATGCTTTCATTTCTCTCATACTCATTGCCATCTTGCTTTTCAGGATAGTAGCAGATCCAGAGGGAATGCAGTGTATGGGGATACTATCCCCAAAATAACAATTTATTTATTTTAATACAATATTTTCTTCTGCACATGCAAGATGGCACCAAAGAACATATTTCTTAAAAAAAATAATAATAAATAAAAAAAGCTTCCAGAGTACTAATAATAAGTGGCACAGGAATCCTTTACTAAACTCCCAATTATCATTATTTATTTCATGGTAAGAACAAAGGAGATTAAATAATCCCCTGAGCTAGGTAGCTAGACCATATAGTTCTGCTCAGATTAACAAAGGCGCTGTCCCTCTCATCAAGAAGCTACTATGAGCCAGGATCGAACTCGCACCTTCTAGGCCACAACCCAAGCACATAGAGCCACCCGGCCCACTGATGACCTCAAGGAAGCATTGAACTAAATACTTAAAGGTGACACCCCATCAAAATATCTTCTATAGCTACCAGTACTTCCACATAAACTTCTAACTAAAAGTGAAAACATTACTGGCAACATAGGAAACTAATACTTTAATGTGTGGGACCAATCTATTTGTTTTAATGAGCCATATCTATTATCCACGTGGTTGTTAACTCAGTTTTACAAATATATTTCAACTCAGTCTATCATTTGTTACTTTTCATATATCCATTATTTACTTATCTATTTTACATTTTCCACACAACTTTTAATTATGTATTGCCTATTTTTC
Source organism: Metacarcinus magister (assembly GCA_029783475.1). Lineage (NCBI taxonomy): Eukaryota > Metazoa > Arthropoda > Malacostraca > Decapoda > Cancridae > Metacarcinus > Metacarcinus magister. The sequence continues at coordinate 4,480,861 of JAPQNM010000047.1, forward strand.
ATAAGGAAATTCTATTTTCACATCTGTTCCTTTCAATGGAAATAAATTTTTCACATGAATTTTTTCAACTGACCTCTCTCTCTCTATACCATAGTAGTGGACTGGTTGAGGACGATGAGTTCTCCACTCTTGTGTCATTTATATCAGCAGCCTTATGAAATCGTATCACATAAGTGGTTGTACAGAAGCTGATCTGATACATGGAGCAAGCTTCTGTGATCTTGAATCTATATATTACTTTTTACTTTTGAACTTCTTCTTTGGAGGTTTACCACCAGTCCTTTTCCTTTTATGTGGACCATTTACTTTCTTTTGGAAGAGATCTGAGGAGAAAAAATAAGGTATGATATATAAATAAAAAATCTTATTCTAACTATATTTATCTATATACCTTGCTTATATTCTCCTTCAAGGGAGGTAGCCAAGATAAGGTCATTAGAGTTTGGGGGAGACATTACTCTCCCCTCCCCGGACTCTGCCTTGTCTTTTTGTAGGAGAGAATACAGAGAAAAGGCTTCCCAGACCCCTCGTTCCATCCCTTTTGGTCGCCTTTAACAACCAGCAGGGAATACAGTGATAATATTCTTGTAGCCTCCATCACAGGTCTAATTCTAATTCTAACCCCTTTAAGATATATGCAGGAAAAGGAAGAGCTCTTTAACTAACTACAGAACTATACATGACAAAGTCAGTTATATGAATAAAGAACAAACAATAATAGCTGTACCTGCATCTGGTTCCTGGCCAACTTCTTCTCTGTAATATTGTGCATCATCGTCTTCCTCTACGACCTCTTCTGTCACTTCCAATGGCTTTCCTCCTTTCTCCTTCTTGGCACCCATTCCTTCAAGACACTTCTTCTTGTGATCTTCTTTCTTCTTTTTCTTAGCTTCAACATTTTTTTCTTGTTCTTTTTTCCGTTTTGCTTTAAGTTGCCTGAAAATTTAATTACATTTCAGTTACAAGTACAGCCAAGCAGTTTTGTGTATATTGGTTGGAATTGCTATAAAGTATAATATTCCAGAAAAAAAAAAAAAATTTGCTGTAATCCCTTGTAAAAAAAACAACTTACATTTTAATTCTCCTTCTTTTTTCCAATTCTAACTTTTCCTCTGCAGACTTGGTGTAGAGGCTACTGTACAGTACTTTTCCTTCCAGCAAACCTTCTTCGATTTTCAGTAACTGGAACAATACAAGTTGGGTGTTACATATTTGAGTAAAGAAAGAGAGAAAAAAAGAGTAAAAAAGAGAGAGGCTGTATTTCAAATAATGTTTCAAGTATCCTAATCCTTCCTTTCATTGACATGAGTCACCTGAAGTGTCATCCTTGGACCCAGTTCACTCAACCTCACTGACGACTTCTGAGGACCAAGTTTCTTAGAAGCCTTTCTGGAGGGCGGTACTGTGACTTGAGCCGAGGTGTCATCTTCTGCTTCACTCTCAGACAACAAACCAGATCTGCAATGGATAATGAACCACTGTCAAATATACTACATATGTTAATAACTCATTTTATTCCTTTCCCATTATTGAATCTTTTGAAGTATTCTGAAGTGTTTGAGTCTTGTGTCAGATCCTGAGTTTCATGGTTAAATGTCAGTATTCCTAAAATCTGACCCAAACCCCATATCTACTTTATATGCAGGCTTGTATAAGCAATTTTTTCTAATTACATGTTATAAAATGATGGGGTAAACACAACTGGAGTGTAGGCACAGAAAGTCAAAGTGGTAACTGTTATGGACACAAGCTAACAGGAGGTTTCTAAAATGAACAAGTCATCACAGATATACACAAGTTTCAATGATTGAAAATATTGAGGAAACTGTGAGCATTCCTTTCATAACTTACTTGGTCATAAACTCTGACACATCAGTGAATTTGCTGAGGTCTGGTAACTTTCTTTTATTGAATTTTTTGACAGCTTTAGAGATTCCCACAGGAACCACCTGGATGGCATAGTGACGGAAATCAAACACTCCTTTCTCAGCATCAAAGTGTATCAGACAACACCGCTGAATTGATCTTGTTTTGGCCTGAAAAAATAATAATGTGAATGTAAAAACTACTTCATTTATCCACATACATGAAATTTTTTTTTTTAATATATATATATATATATATATATATATATATATATATATATATATATCCATCCTTCTCCGCAATCAGAGATCACTCTCACCACAATGACCATCCTTTCTCTATCACAGACTTCGAGGTACTAACCTCCCACAATAATTCCACTGACCTCCTTACCGCCGAATCACTTCACATCCGCAAACTGAAACCTAATCTCAATGGTTCGAGTTCTGCTTCCCAACTATTCACACAATAATTTTAACTAGGTACGATTGTTCTCCCCTTCCACATAATTTCACATTAAAACCATTTTAAATTTATCACCCATTTTACATTTTGGTAGTTACATTTTAATAACATTATCGTATAACTAATTTAGTATATAAGCCCGTTTTTATATCCAAATAGTTTTTAATACTTTATATCATTTATATTTCCTTTACAATTTCTTATATATATATATATATATATATATACATATTTCCTTATTTTGTTTTAGATTTAATTAATTATTTATATGATCTTTTAGATTCACTGAAGATGGAGAAATGATACTCCGAAACGTTTGAAAATAAAGATGTTCGTTACAACACTGGTACTATTATTCATCATCAAACTATATATATATATATATATATTTCTTCATCATTCATGCAGTTACAATTTTTTTTATAATACAGTGAGTGGTCATTACCATAACTAGACTTTGTATCCAATAAGCTCTAGAAATTGTGTGGAAAGTGACAATTTCATGAGTTGTAACACAAACATTCCTGGACAACCTACTTAAAGAGTACAACAAGGCCATTACACAGACTTGGGCCACTATAAGGAGCTGCACAGGTGTGAAACAGTATGTCAAGTAACATGGTGGTACATGGACCAGTTTTTCATGCGAGGCATCTCTGATTTCCTACTTTCCATATTTTAAGAAGAAGGATGACTGTTACTTGTTTTCTGGAGCATAACTATAAAACCAATTCTTATCACCAGTGATTGGGAAGGTAGTTCACATAATCATTAATCTGTTTCTGGAGGTCCCAGCACACAGTGAGGCACCATTGCCTTTGCTCCTGTGAGCAAATGAGGCAAAAATTTAGCACAAATTATTTGTTTGTACTGTCTGTCATTCATGTCGAAGAGATTGTTAATTGAAATAACTTTGAGGTATGTTCAGGTATGGTGCCAAAAGCTATGTACCTCATGTGGGGTGATTGTGGGGAACATGTCAAGGAACATTTTGGCTGCCAGTTGGAGGTGCATGTCCCCCTCCTCAGGCTGCAGGTTGGTCATGAGGCACGGTCCCATCAGGTACATGCCTGGGTGGGTGTGCTGCTTCTTGATGGTTGACAACACATCCTTACATTGGGCAAAGTTGTTTACCCTGTATAGAAATCTAATTAAAAGGTTTCTCACTAGAAAGTCTAATTCTATCCTCATTTAGTTAATTTGTGAAAGTCCTTCTTTAATGCACCTTCATTTTTAGGAGCACTGCATAATGATCTGATCACTCACACATGAATCACTTATTACATCATTAGTTCAAATCTTTTGAATCTCTTATTCACAGCTTATATATCTTAGGGAACACTGCATAATGAAATGATTGTCTAAAATGGCTGTTGCAAATATTTAAAATTTTTTATCCACAGATGTACAATCAATCATTTCTTAGTGTTGATTTTGCACTTGCTCTGTTCTCAATGTACTCCCACTTTCATTAAACAAATTTATGGGGAATAATTGGCGGGTTACTTAATGGTGCAGGATCAGAGCTACATATTCAAAGAGAAGATTTTATTTACTATAATCAATTGGATACTCCATTTTTATATCTCTCCAAAGGATTAAAATTATAGAGAATCTGATCACAATGTACTTACAAGATTACTTCCAGTAGTGATGTCTATAGATTCCGAACATGACAATGTTTACAAAGTTTCTTGATGATACAATTGGTGGCAGCTTACCTGAAGGTGAGTGTGGGTCCGTGAGGCAGCCGACACAGCTTGATGTAGAGACCCAACTTAGTTTGGGTAAAGATGACCAGGTGGGTAACATGCAGGGTGGATGCTACAGCTACGTAGTCCTTCAGTAAATTCTTCTTGGTGTTCTTCAAAAAATTAATGTTGGTCAGGAATGATATTTTGAATTTCATTGGCTACAACATGAAAAAGGCCTGTCTAAATAGTCTCTGCCTGGCCAAGAATACAAACTCTAGAGAGTTATCTTGTTTGTCAGCTGATCATTGTAACCATTACAACACCAAGAACCATACAAATACCTATGCAATTATGCAAAACTCTATCATCATTATCACTGTTACCATTAAACTGAACTTCTTTAAAAAAAATTGCTCCACCTCCTTATGTTCTGCAATAAAGATAAAAAGGAAGAAACATACAACCAAATTTTATGAGTTTGTACTATATCACAGTTTGACATTAGCCACTCACCCTGAGTTTGGAGGCCGTGTTGGGCTCCATCACAGTACGAAAGTCTTGCATCAGTCTGCTGAGGGTTGGCCCAGCATTGCCTCTGGTGACAACAAAGCATTGTGGGTGTTGTTCAGGAACTTTCTCGACCTTGGCCTCTCTCCGGTTTTTCCGGGTCAAGCGTCCCTGTTGGTGGGTTCATTATAATATTGAAATTCAAATTTTATTATGCTTCTCCTATTAATATTGTGTCACTACTTGAAGCTTGCACCCATTCCATTTTTGTATAGTCATTAAATGGGCATATACATGAGTTGAGCAGCAGAGGTCTTTTCCTGCACATGTATGCAAGGAATGCATGTTTCATGTGTAGAATGTGCAGTGATCTATATAAAGGTAGTGAAACTTAGTTGTAAAAATTATGATGTCACTACAACTGATGACCCATTTAATACATTTTTGATACACAAAACATCATATCTTGAGTCACACTGACAATAATTGAGTTACCAAGCACAAAAAGTCAAGACATCTCAAGTTTTCTTTACAGTAGCTCATCATTACTTTCCATTAAAAAATGGAAGCATGTTGATCACATTAGCCATGTTAACATTGATGGAAATCAGTTATGATGACATAATAATTACAACAATTTCAAGCACAACAGCTTTGAGTATTCATAGAAAGAACAATCAATAAGAAATGTTATGTATTCTAGTGCAATATTTGTGAATTATATACACCTGCTACATACTATGCTGGCGGCAAGTTAGAATCAAGGTGAAGATGATCATTTACGATTGTCATATCATTTCAAAACACCAACAGTGACCAGAAAAAATAATATTCAGAATAGCTGGATGAACGAGAAAGAAAATGTAGAGAGCTAAAGCTGGTATTATTTTACATCTTCACCAGAATGCTGTAGAGAATTCAGAGTTGTATTTTTATAATACCAGATGCATTTTGAGAAGGTTTTCTTGATTACATTTCCGTCGCAAATTCTTAGTTTGTGAGATATTCAATGTCTTCTATGAGACCTTTTCTTCGGGAATAAGGTAAAGTTTAGTTTGGCTTAAACAATGTAGGTTAAGGTTTGGTTGATTTTGGTTTTGTTATGTTATGTTAATTTAGAAGATATCAAATGTTTTCGAAGACCAAAAATCGGGGGTTACATAAGAACATAAGAAATTAAGGAAGCTACAAAAGGCCCTGAGGCCTGCACTAGGTAGTTCCTGTTTAACTTAACCCCCCTATTACCTACACCCACCTCTCATCCCTATCCATGAAGTCGTCTAGTCTTCTCTTAAAACTCCCTATTGTCTGTGCACTAACTACCCGCTGACTCAGTCTGTTCCAATCATCTACCACCCTATTTGTGAACCAATTTCTGCCTATTTCTTTATTAAATCTACATTTTTCTAGTTTGAACCCGTTGTTTCTTGTTCTATCCTGACTACTAATCGTAAGAACTTTTTCTACATCCCCCTTATTAAAACCCTTTACCCACTTGAATACTTCAATCAGATCGCCCCTTACTCTACGTCTCTCCAGTGAGTGCAGTTTCAAGTGTTTTAGTCTCCTTTCATAGCTGGTTGGGCGAGGTGCAGACACCATTTTAAAAAAAAAGTAGCCACACTCCAGGTTTTGTGACCATCAGTGCATTGCGGTTTCGTCAATAGGTCATTGTTAGATTATGTTAGTGATTTTGGCACCTTGTTTATAACGTAAATCATTGTATTTCGTCTTCCCTTCCCAAGAACCCCACATTCCCACAAGTCCCCAAGCTTGTTGGGGGTGATGAGGATATCTTATTATATATGCATTTGCGACGGAAATGAATGTCAAAATCATTCGAAATGGATCAAAATCTAGACGAAAAGTGTGTTATTTATATCCAGGTACATTCTGGTGAAGATGTAAAATTTTACCCTAAAGCCTTCATGAAGTGGTGATAACGATATTACGAATCTTACTGGGAAAATAGGATATTGAGCCTGTGACTGCCACTTCTTAGCTCCACTACATAGGCATAAAGTGTTTAGTTCCGATTATTACTACACATAAGAAGCAGTCCAAGCCTTTCTACAAACTCTCGATGGCCACCACTGAACACTTGCCTCCTGGTGGGATGGTACAAGGCATGACAGACACACACACACAAACACACATGCACACACTTTCACCGACAGATGTGTTCAGTTATAGGTTATATATTAGCAATACACATGTAATTTATCTGGGATCCCTAGTGCTCCTATTCCGATAAAATCACATATTTCTTCTTACCAATTTCCTGCGAGGCATGATGGAATAGTGAAGTGTGTATTAACAAGACAACACCAGCCTCACGCTGTGCACCACCGATGTAAACACACGCACGTGGGAGTACAGGCAACAAACCACTACTAATTCAATTATTATATACTGTACATAATCCTCGACTACATCATATGTAAATATAAGTGATATCAAGTAAACTCAATGTTAATAATTTGTGTAATGTAACTTGTTATCAATGTTATGTTAAAAAATAGTTTCGAGTACTCATCAGCGTTCGGCTTTTTTTCTATTTCATTCTTTTAATCGAAAATTCTTACCATTAATAAGCAATTTAGGCATGAAATATGAAAAGTGTATAACAAAATATAACAAACATCCAATAACTCGGCTTTTGAGTTAGTAGTATTAGTATTATATAGTTATCCTGTCGGTCCTCTATTTTTCATATATCTCCAGAATGGTAAGAAAACCAAAATATTTATAAAATCATCTGTATCTTATTAACTTAATATTTTTTCTGAGATACCTTTTTACCTTACAGATGATCACAACGTTTGATTTAGTGTTCCGTATGATGGTCGTGATGAAGTAAACAAGAACAAGACCGTAGTAGATGTCAGCCTCAGCCACACGATAAACACTTTATTCACTGAAAAACAAGACAGGACAACACTTTACTGACTTCCTCCCTCCTGTAAACTATGTCATTAGCCGACGAACTTCTCAACGACTTCGAGGATGGAGAGGAAGAGGAGCTGCTGGCGACAGAATTACAGGCCAGGGAGAATAGTGAGGAGATCCATGTTTTTAGTTGTTGTTAGTAATGGTTAATTTTACGAAGTGCTTAGAGATACGGCAGTCGTACCGCGTTGTCATTCACTATTCCTACGGCCTGTGCATCTTTCAAGTTATATTAGGTTAGGTTCGGTTATATAAGCTTTTTACCCAAAAGTTCAGCATGTGCCGTATCTATAAAGGAGCACTATGAGGATACGGCATTGGTTAGGTTCGGTTATATAAGCTTTTTATATTGTATTACAGAAAAGCTAGGCATGTGCCGTATCTATAAGGGAGCACGTAAAGGTACGGCTGCCTTACCTGTAAGCACTGCCTTAATTTTACGAAGTGCTTAGAGATACGGCAGTCGTACCGCGTTGTCATCCGCCATTCCTATGGCCTGTGCCTGGTAAAGCATCTTTCAAGTTATGTTACGTTTGGTTGGTTTAGGTTCGGTTAAATAAGCATTTTACCCAAAAATTAGACACGTCTATAATCACGTCTCTTATGTATAAGTGAGCACTATGAGGATACAGCATCCGTTAGGTTATGGTTAGGTTTGGTTTGGTTCGGTTATATAAGCTTTTTATATTTTATTACCCAAAAGTGAGGCACGTACCACATCAACTCAAGACTCAAGACACTATAAGCGAGCACTTACAGGTACGGCTGCCGTACCTGTAAGCTATGCCTTAATTTTAAGGAAATAACAACTTTAAACTCAATATTCAGTATTCATGATAGTTTGCAGTTCATACAGATTTTTAGTTTTGTGTTCAATGCCATGCTTTTCTTATTATCTTTCAACATTATTCAGTATTCTTGATAATTTGCAGTACATACAGATTTTTAGTTTTGTATTTAGTGCCATGCTTATCTTATTATCTTTCAACATTTTTTTTTATTTGTTCAGGTAGCAAGGATGCCTTCACTGAGGAGTTCAAAGTACCTGTGGCCAAGCCTGCGCTGCGGTCAGTGCGTCAGGTGGCCAAGTTGTGGGACTCTAAGAAGCTGAGGGACATTAAGGATCTCATAGATAGATATGCTGCCAAGTTGAGGAAGGCAGAGGAACTACAAGGTCCTGTAGAAGGAGACCCAGAGTACAAACTTATTGTTGAAGCAAACAACATTAATGTAGATATTGAAGATGAAATTGGCACCATACATAAATTTGTCACAGAGAAATATGCCAAGAGATTCCCTGAGCTGGAGTCCCTGGTCGTGAACCCCCTTGAGTACCTGAATGCAGTGCGGGAGCTAGGCAATGACGTGGACAAGGTGAAGAACAGTGAAGCTCTGGCCATGATCCTGACCCAGGCCACAATCATGGTGGTGAGTGTGACAGCATCCACCACCCAGGGGACACTGCTCACTCAGGACGAGATTGATGCCATTGAGGAGGCATGCAAAATGGCCCAAGACCTCAACGCTACCAAGATTAGAATTCTTGAGTATGTTGAGAGCAGAATGAGTTTCATTGCACCCAATCTTTCTTGCATTGTGGGAGCATCGACAGCAGCAAAACTGATGGGAGCAGCTGGAGGTCTCACTAATCTTTCTAAAATGCCAGCAAGTAATGTTCTATTAATTGGCAAACAAAAGAAAACATTGATTGGAATGGCCCAGTCATCAATGTTGCCTCACGCAGGCTACATGTACAACTGTGAAATTGTGCAAGAGGCATCCGCTGACCTGCGATCCAAGGCTGCCCGGATAGTGGCCTGCAAAGCCACCCTGGCAGCCAGAGTGGACAGCATGCATGGAAGTCCCAATGGTGCCCAAGGACTGCGTTTCAGGGAGGAAGTGGAGAAGAAACTGGACAAGCTTCAGGAGCCACCTCCTGTGAAATTCATCAAGCCTCTCCCTCAGCCTATTGATGCTCCTGGAAAGAAACGTGGTGGCCGCAGGGTTCTAAAGATGAAGGAACGCATGGCTGTCACAGATCTCCGCAAAGCCCAAAACAGGTTTGCTGATTTTTTCTTTTATCATTTGAAATACTGCAGCCTTTTGTGAGGTAACAGAGTGAATTGAATTAATAAATAAAGGTGTATGTGAATAATTTAGTGTTTAGGAGTGTTTATGTTGGTAAATTTGTTGTAATGTCAGGTCAACTCATGCTATTCAATCTTCATTTGATTGAAAAGGCAGCTGATCTAGCTATTCCAGAAAACCAACCTTAATATTGAGTAGTTTTATTATAATTTAAATTTAAGGTCACCTGCCCTAACTGAATTTCCTTTCAGGATGAACTTTGGTGAGATAGAGGAAGATGCATATCAAGATGACCTTGGCTACACCAGAGGAACCCTCGGCAAGGGTGGTGCCGGCCGTATCCGCAAGATTACTGTAGATGAGAAGACAAGAGTGCGTCTGTCCAAGACACTTCAAAAAGAGGTTCAGAGACAGTCCCTGGGTGGGCAGACAACAGTGCGGCGGCAGGTAGCAGGTACAGCCTCTAGCGTGGCCTTCACACCCCTGCAAGGCCTGGAGATTGTCAACCCTCAGGCTGCTGAGAACAGCAACAATGCAAATGGCAACAAATATTTCTCAAATGTCTTAGGCTTCAAAAGAGTCAACAAATAAAACCAATGATGTAAATATAATGTATATTTTAATTTTGCACTGTATACCATGCAGGTTTTTTTTATACTGTAGTAATGGTATTGACATTTGTCATGTGTGTGGATTTACATATTTTGTAAGTGAATCTTGCTTTCATTAGAAAAAAATGAATTATTTATTAAAATTACCAAAATAGGTAATTGGATTAAAATCCTATTCAGCCATTTGAAACAGTGATGCCTCAATTCTGTAGTACAACAAATCCAGGTTAAGTTTTTGAACACTTTTTAGTCAAGCATGAGCAAGATATGTTGGTCATAGGTTGTAACCGAGTGTCATTTCATATAGTAAGTGAATACCGAAATGAGAGAGAGCGGCTCAAAACATGTCAATGTCATTAATACTATGACAGCCAGATAGAGATTTTTCATCGCATCCACAAGACTTGTTGACTTGGAAAATGAAAGGTACTTATGAATGGTATAAAAACTACATGAAACGTATTCAGACCATGAGTTGATTATGAAGTAATGAGAATGAATTATCTGTCTTTTCTAAAGTCCATGAATTTTTACTTAGATTATTTTAATGATTTTATCTTTCATATTAGCCCTATGGTGGGGCTGCAAGAATGGATGGAGCAAGGGGTCTGGGAAGCCCCTTCTCTGTATTCTCTCCCATGAAAAGATGGTGTAGAAGGGGATGGAAGAGTAAAGTTTTCCTGAACCCAAAATGTCTTGTCTTGGCTACCTCCTTTTAATGGGAATATAAGTCAGGTTAGGATATGGATAGATAGATCTTTCATATTAAATCATTAGGTATAAAAGAGAATGGAATTTATTGAAATTAGTTTTCCATTACAATAAATCCTGATGTGGGTATGATCCCTGCCCTCGGCCCCATTTGTGTGACTGACCTGATGCAGTGTGTCTGGGGTAATAGTGGCTAAGTGAGAGGAGTGTAAATGTATGTGTGCCTTGTATTGGCTACCCACCTTTAGGAGGATAATAGCCTGGTATATAGATAGATAGATACAATAAATCCTGGAACAGGATCTTAGGTCTACTACATGGTACTGGACTGTTCCGTGCAGGAGGGGGCCGGATGGCTCTTTGGTACAGTGCTCGACTCATGACCTAAAGGTTGTGAGTTTAATCCTGGCTCATGGCATCATGTTGGTGAGAGGGCCAGCACTCGTTAACCCTAGCAGAACTATATGGTCTATAGCTACCTAGTTCATGGGTATTATTTGATGACTTTTTTGCATGCAGGAGCCCTGGTTAATATCTATCCTTATCAACAAACATTTAGCTAGCCAAGATTTCTATTTTACCTGTGTGTTATATTTTATTTAATACTTCACATATTTACTATCTTTTGTTGTGTGGCATTGACCATTTTTGGCTTTGTATCAAGAGCACACACACACACTCGATACACCAATGATAGGGCAGGATTGTTGGAATTCTACTTCCGCAGGAAACTACATACACACCCAGGAGGGCAGGATTGTTGGATTTCTATTTGCCAGGTAGTAAGATCACAACTTGACCTGCATCTTGTACCTATTCTATGCTAGGTGAATAGGCTTACAGGAAGGTAGATGAAAAAAAAATTGTCTCTGTGACTGAGGATCTGAACCATGAGCTTCTTGGTTGTAAACTGAGACAGCTAACCACTACACCAATTTAATTTACATTCAAGAAATAAACTGTTTTATACATTTTTGAGCTTCATCTGAAAACAGTATCTCTCTGCCATAACAGATCACCTAACTGTTAAACACTCATGGTTTGTTTTCTGTTATTATGTGGTCAAAGTATCATTACTCAGCAGTGTAATAGTATGAATAAAGATTAAAGTCCAGTATACGGTTGATCACCCAATAATATATACGGTGGTACAGTGGTCAGCGTTCGGGCATGAAAATCTAGGGTCCTGGGTTTGATCCCCCGATATCCGCTAGTCACTTTTCATTATTTGATATCACCGCCGAGTGGCCAAAGACTACCCAAATTGCTGCCATACTGTCCTCAGATGGGACTTACAATGTTTATATACATTTGAGGCTTTAGCAGCGATTAGGCTCTCTTCGTTCTCAACATATTCAAGCGAGAATGTAAACTATTGAGGCGTCACTATAAAAAATCTAAAAAAACCCTACACCAAATAACAGGCAGAGGCAAGTCCATCTGTGCCTCCATAAAAGCCTACTGGCGCCAACGGTTTATGATAGAAAAAAAAAAAAAGTGTGATATTCAAGGTTTGAACTCTTGGTCACTTTAAAGGCAATATTTTTACCATGTAGATATATTCATAATAGATATTTGTGGCATAGCACAGGTGCAATGCATGTACAAAATAAATAATTATTGAGATATATCTGTACATTGTCTTTTTGATACCATCCTTGTTTACCTCTCAGGGTGGCATAACCATTTCTGGCTTCTTGTAGCAGACAAGCAAATAAAAACGCACACAAACAGCAGAGATTCCAATATTCTGCTCGTCTAGTCTGGGGTAACTGATTAATTTTACATAGTGGTCTTTGGGATAAATACTGCAGGAGCTGAACTCTTGTTGGATATAGTGGTGATGGAGATAATGTGACACAGTATGTTCATAAACACCCATTCTGCTTCTTACTCTAATTTCCTCTGTCACATTCATTTGCAGTATATTTTTCTATTCTCTCCTCTTCCCTTCTATAGCCTCCTATATCTAATCTGTCAATCTGTCCACCATGCATTTCCCTTCCTCTGAACCCTCTGAGGTCTATACCCAAACCACTTCTGCTAATACTGCAATCACTGCATCTATGAACACCCTAAATACCTCACTAAAATTTTCTTCCTCTTCAACTGTCAACCTAGCTTGTCAGTATATCGCATACCTTCCTTTCATATTCCTTTTTATCCTGTAATCTTCCTTTCACATTCCTTTTCATCCTGTTTCTTATCCATCTTTTCATTAGCTAACACCTTACTCACCTTTAATTTTTCCTACCATATTCCCATTGACCTTTTATCTTTATCTTCACTAACACAACATAGTGGTCCTACTCTTCCTTCATACATCCCTCTCACTGGCAACACATCCTTCCACAATTTCTCATCCACTGCTAAATAATCAATTATACTCTTCGGCTCATATACATATAAAAAATAGGTAAGATTTGCTAAACCAATCATAACTTATTGTGCATAAAAAGTATACATTTTTCATAGATAAGAACTAATTCTTTTTTTTATATACAATGGCCGTTTTACTCAGGGTATTTCTGGTCTTTTAGAGGAAGCACCTGACACACACACACACTCACTCTCACACACAGGAGGGCAGGATTACCAGCCTTCCACTCCTGCTGGGTATTGCAAGGTCACAATCCCTCAGCTTATTCCCTTAACAATTTTCTTCAAGGTGAACACAAGTGTTTTAAAAGACAAGCACATTTTGTCTCCACTCAACCCAGAATTCAAACCCAGGACATGAGTGTACTACCACTACACCACCAGGATGTTATAAATATACAATATATCCGACTTGTATATTCCCCTTTAAGCCAAGACAAGGTGTTTATAGGGTTCATGAAGAGTTTGATATCCCCTCCCACCGTATACCTCGTCTCATAGTAGGAAGAAACAATACAAAGGAGGGGCTCTCCACCCCCCTCATTCCATTCCCATTAGGCACATTTTACAACACGCAGGGAATAGAGTTATAGTATTTTTCCAGCCTGGTTGCTGATGTGCAATCAGGCTGGGCCCCCTAACACAAGGGAAAACAAGTTAAAAATCTTAATTTCTTATATTAATAAAAATAAATAAATAAAAAAAAAAAAATAAATAAATAAAAATAATAATAAAAAAAAAACCACTCACAGATGACAAAAATCTTATTGACATAATAGAGATTACTAGCTATACATGTTAATTGATGTAGAACTGCAACAAAAACAAGTTAGAGTAATATTGTTCATTGAGAAAACATAAGTAATATCACAGCCATTATGTAACCTTTCCCATATTTGTTGCAAAAGTCTTGAGCCATGAAGAAACACCCGGAGATGCTTTCTGGGACCATATGTGAGCCAGCTGACAAATGTTCTTAGTCTGATGAGAAAAAAAAGAAAAGCTTTTTTTAGTAAATATAGTTTGTAGCAGAATTAATAATCATATGGCAAAACTATGAATACTAAAAAAAAGTAGATTTGGATTTAGAAGAGGGAGAAGTTCTGCAATTCTGATCTTCAAAGTGATGACAATTACCGAGAAAATGTTAGCAAAATATGGAAACTTATTTTAAACTATACACTGCATTTCATGGATCTGGAGATGATTTACTGACAATAACAGCGTGGAATACATTACAGGTACTGTATATGGAGTAGGAGGACAATTGATATTTGAAGTGAAAGCATTTCAGGGAAATGCATATATATATGTTCAAGTGAAACAGGTGAGTGAAAATTTCAAAATACAAGAAGTATGAGAGACCTGTTTTGTTAGCTTACAAGTTAGTGAGGTTCCAGTGTACTCTTCTCCTTACCTGTGTATGTCCTGATGTAACTTGGGCAGCAAGGAACATGGCCCAGGCCTCTGGTGAGCCGGGACACATCAGGACTGCACGTTGGGCTTGTCGCAGACTCACCCTCTCCTTGCTCTTCTTGGCCCTCTCTAGTTCAATGGTGGCCAGCACACTTGTCACAGCATCCTATTCAAATGTCTCTTATTAACACAACTCAGATGACAATAACTCATCTATTTCACTACCTGACACAAGGTCACCATAACAACGGTACAGACAGAATCATTCCAAGGGCTGCATCATGTGACAGTCCCCAGGCAGTGCTGAGGCAATTCAAAAATTTAAGTAAACATGGAAATATAATGGTAATGTTATTCCTCTAAGACAGCTTTAAGTGTTGTTCGCTTCTGAATTTGTCCAAAAAGAAGTAAACTAATTTAGTACTCACTCTTCTTGAAAATGGAGATTAAATTTTGCAGCCAAACATAATACTTTTGGACTGTTAGAACAGAGGAAAGACGTTGAAACAATAGAACTATCACCACGGACTGAATATGCAAACTCCAACTTAGAACTAAAATCCACCTATATATCCCCCTTAAAGGAGGATACCCAAGACTAGGCAATCAGGGGTCAGAGAGACATTACTCTCACTACCCCCTCTGTGTCTTGTCTTTTTGTAGGAGAGAATACAGAAGATGGGCTTCCCAGAACCCTCGTTCTGTCCCTTTTGGTCAGCTTTTACAACCTACAGGGAATGTGGTGCAGGCCCCATCAGACTAAAATACACCATATAAATACCTGGGTAATGGTTTTCTGCAATCCTGCTGCCTGAGTCAGTTTGGCTGCAGCTGAGGCACAAGCGGCAGCAGCAGTGGTGACAGAAATGATGTTGGTTCCCTTTGTTTGCTTGGTAGTGGGTAGGTGTGTAAGGAGGTGCTGAGCCAATGCCCGCCAAACAGGTGCACTGGATGGGTGCTCATGGATGGTTCGGCTCAGTATACATCGAGCCTCTTTGATGTTACCCTGACAAAGGAATAAATTTTAGTCATTAGTTGAGTGAAAATTAAAAAGTATTCTCAACTTGAAATTGTCTAATATACCTGGTCACCATATAAAGTGACATGCAAGGTAACTATTCTTACACACCATGAAAGAATCTTTGAAGATCTGTAGGTCAAATTGCCTATTGTTGGGAATGTACCTTTGTTGTGGCCTCAGCAGCCCTTAAGAACGCTATGTGGTGGAGGTGTTCCTTGTGGTGCTGGTGTGGTGTAAGCTCAGCCAGTGCAGCATTGGTGAGCACAGCATCTCCCAGCACCAGGCCCAGGGCTGCCAGGACCAACAGACCACGCAGCGATGCACCCTGCAGCTGAGACCTAAGAGGTATTCACACATATACTACTGCCATCTTTACAACATTCAATATAACCATACACACTGCATGAATCATAGAAGAAATTATGATAATCTGCAAAGAATTGGACAAGAAGGAATTATTAATCAACTTGAGGTAGAAGCCATCTTTTAGTCATTCTTATTTCCTGGTAAGGTGGGGCTCCCAGGGAAGGGCTACTCACCTCTCCATTCTTGTTCTTTTTACTTGCCTTTCATGGCACACTAAAAATTTGGAGAAATGTATGAAAAATCCACGTTTTCATAATAACAATGCCTTAGGAACCACTAAAATAACTAGATGGGCATTACCTGTCATCTCCACTCCATGGATGGAGTACCAAGAGTGTCAGGCAGATATTAAAATTCCTAATTGATTTTTTGGCCTCAGAGTCAAGAAGCTGGACTATATGATGATGAGTTATGGCTAAAGTTTGGCACAGCATTGAGAATCAAGGTACAGTTGATAATAATGGTAATGAGCAAAGAAGCTGCGGTGATTGTAATCCTGTTCAACAATAATGAAAGGGATGGCCATTGTGGTGAAGATGACAGAGAAAAATAATAGCCTGTTTTACTTATTTTCAAAAGCCTTCCATTTTCTGTCACCCAATATGTATATTAATTTTTCATAAGTGTTGTTAGCTGCAAAAAATCAAAAAGAAACATACGATGTTTACTAATCTCGTCCTTATTTCAACTCATCAGAATTATCAGCCATCCTTACCCTTGGAAGAGCAACTTTTTAGCTTCCTCAGAATCCTGGAACTTGTATTGCAATGATGCCAAGGCAACAAGGATGTGAGATTTCTGGGAATCATCAGGAGCCAGCCAGTGGAGGGCAGCTGTGTAGCCATTATAGGCCTCTTCAAACTTCCCAGCTGAAACATATAGACATGAGCAATTAGATTCTCAAATTCTTCGTCTTGAGTAAAAGAGGAATGTTTGTAGAGCAAGGAAAAAGTTAATAAAAGCAATAAAGTAATGAAACCACAAACCTTTTAAGCTGGCTAGAGCAAGACCACACTGAGTAAAGTAGTCTGGCTGTTTGATGGCTAAGAAGTGTGCCATGGCCTCTTCAGCGCGGCCCTGGGCGGTGAGGGTGCGGCCCAAGTTGGCTCGCACACCATCCACCACATCTCCACACTCACTCTGATAAAAAGACATTAGAAGTTATGAAGTTATACAATTTCTTCAATAATGTATTTACCTCCCTGCACCTGGTATGATCCAAGGGTCACACCAGATGCCCAAGAACTTTCTCCAAGGGTCGTCAAGACTGCGTCATTACTCATGCATTAACCACTGCTCTCCATTCACTTCTATCACATGCAATCATCCTTCCTTACTCAACAGACACTCCTCTTTCATTCAATACTTTTTTCATATACCAATTAAGTTATTCATTGCATTAGACATACAGTCAAATATAATCTTAGCCCAAAATAAGTGTTTTTGAGAATTTGGCTTTCATCTGCAACACTGTTAAGAAAGAAAAAGAAACTGTTTACATCTAAGCTAAAAATTTACCAAGATGTTTACCTTTTTTGGTTTCAAAGCATCAAGAGCCATTTCATATGCTTCGGTTGCTGACTGGTAGAGTCCCATCATCTCCAAGGTCAATCCTGCCATATTGAAGCCAATGGCATCTTCTTCCACTGACCTATAGCATCCAGAAAATTAGTCTTATTGATTTGTACCTAAATCATTACACATTCTGTTGCACCAACTTCCAAGAAAACTGCCTTACCGGGTGTAGAAGACAGTACAGTCAGTAGCTGGGGGCAGAGCCTGCTTCAGAGCGTCTTGTGTTGTCCGTTGACTCTGCTTAACAGGATCACAAGCCAAGTCTGTTACATGGTGAGTATACCCAATACAGCTCTCCATGTCAATGCCGAGCAACGTGGTGTGGCGGAACAAGTCAAACATTTCAGAGTGACCAATGCCTTCAGCCACCAATGCCTGAACATAGAATAAAATATAAATTGTTTTGCCGCATTATGAGTGATATTCATTGCTCAAATACCACACATAAGTGATACATTGCACACTAAATCTATATTACCTAATAACGTATCATTATTAAGAATTAATACATGAAACAAATAAATACCTAATAAAAAATATCAATGTTATAATAGGCTAACCAATGAAAAAAAAACAATATCCTCCACAAGCCAACAGGTCCATGTGGCTTAGTGTGCTCACCTGGCCCACCCAGCAGGTGACAAAGGAAGGGTCAAGGGACTGTGCTTGAGAGAAAGCCTCGTGGGCCAGCTGCGTCTCACCGTGACTCAGGTAGAAAGCACCAAGGTTGGTCCAGGAGGAAGCAGTTGGCTGGCAGATGCAGGACTTGATGAGGGAGTGTTGAGCCAACGCATTGTTGCCACACACTGCAGGCAAATATGTACTTTATTGAAAAATCCCTTTAAATAGGAATAAATCACCAATTTTTATTTGGCAAATTAAGAAAAATTGGTAAAATTAGTATCAATAGTTAACAGTTAAGAAAATAATGTTAGACAGATTGACTGAAAAAACTACACTTTACAACACAGCTTGACAGTCTTACATTTATGCGAAGCCACAATGCCAAGGGAACTCCATATTTTGCCATTTGATGGTTCCAGGGTGAGGCCTTTCTTGAGGGCCTGGATGGCACGGTTCAGCAAGTCCCTGGTGGTGGCCTCCTCTTTCAAGCCTTCTGGACTGCTCTCATGTACTCTAGCCTGTAGGTAGGTACTCAAGCCCAGGTCATGCCACAACAATGGATCATCTGGGGTCACCTGTAGAGCCAAACCATAACACCTGCAAGAGGAACACAAACCAATCAATATTCCAAACGTGTCACCCTCATCATCATCTCTATTTTGTAATAAACTATTCTATTAATAAAAACCTTGTATTAAGAGTGCAGCAAAGGACTAAGCCTCACCTGGTACCCATCTGGAGAACCTGCAGCTTGGTTACCTCCACCACCTCGTCCAGGTCTTGTATCTCCTTATGGACCAGCTTGGCAGGAAGGGTGAAGGGGCCAAGGGAAGGTGGCATTGGAAACAGCATTGTGCACGCATCTCCCATGAGCTTCCAGATGCAGGAACACTCTGGCTTCATGCTAGCAGCTCTGTTACACCAAGAGTACATGGAAACACCAAAAGGGATCAAATTAAGTTAAGAAAACATTAATGATGACAAATAAAAAAGAATTGTATACATATATTGATTTATCTGCAAAGCATAAATGACGGATTTAGAAAGGAGGCAGAAACATTTATGTATCTTTATAACCATTTTGATGCAATGGCAGCAGTGCACCACACCTTACACACCTTATAAGGCAGGTGATGGCTTGAGTACATGAATCCTTCACATTGGACATGAAGAACTGATCCTGGTGCTTCTTGGCACTGGCCATGAGAGCCTCTGCCAGACCCACCAGAGACACCACCCGTACTGGTCTCACGGGCTCCCATTTGAGCACAGACTCAAAGTCATTGATAGATTGCAGGTTCTCTCCCATAATCTTAAGTGGAATAATATTATATTAATGATGATAGGAAGATAAGAAGTGATGTTAACATTAGCATTTGTCCAAGAGGTGACACATTGGTATTTACAACTTAAGTCAAGCTTACACCTTTCTAATTCCCGTTTCTCACTCCATTATAAAGAAAATACAGCACCTACACTAACAGATTGTTGTGCAACACAAAAGAAAGATTATCTACTACTTTACATTTCTACTAGGTGTAGTAAATTTTTAAACCAGTAAAAGAAAGGGAATTTACTGTAAATCCACCTGACCACCATGAGCACCATCCACTGTGTAGTGAGAACAAGACAATTTTCTACGGCTAAGTAGACTATCTAAATTGGCAGCAATGCTAAAGAATTTATATTAGTTCATAATGCAATGGCATCATAGAGATGGTGGTAATAATGTATACAAAAAGACACTTACTTGTTTGATGTGAGCAATCTGGTAACAAGGGTAGAGGGCGGTGGGGTTGAGTTGAGAGGCATGTGTGAACACTTTGAGGGCAGCACTGTGGGCACCTCGGGCCAAGTAAGTGTCTCCAAGGCATTCATACCCAGGACTGCAAAGAAGAATTAAAAAAATGTCTTAGTACCTCTTTCATCTCAGTCTTAAATGCACAATGAAACTAACATCTACTGAAAAAAGAATAGGGAGATGTAATTGCAATCCAATGAGGGATGACCTAAAAAGTTAACGGAAGTAGACTTGGGACTAACAGCATCAGTAAAATGGTGACAACAAGCAAGCTGCACTCATGTGGAAATGTGAATATGACAGTGATTGAGTGAATTTTTAAGTAGATGGTAGAGTGCCAAAAATATCATGGAATGAGGAAAAATATAAATACAGAGACAGGACCAAACAAGTGTAGCTCAGGCCCTGTATATAACAACTAGGTAAACACACACACACACACAAACACACCCGTCATCTGGATTGATGGTGAGTGCACACTGAAAGGCCTGGATGGCTGGATGATGGTTCTGGAGGGCCAAGTGATGAAGCCCCAGCCTGAGCCACGCCCACCCACAGGACGCTCGCCCACCTTCCCTTGTCACACGCTGCAGAAGCTGGATGTTTGCCTCCTGTGGGTCAAACATGATGGACAATCAGGAACATTCTCAAGGCAATATCATTAATCTTACTAAAACAATCAATACCCAGCATGAAACTTTGAGGCTACCCTGCTGCACTTACATATTTTTCCAAAACTCTATATAAGTCTGAGAGAGCTGCTCCAGTTTCATCGTCACTTGGGTTGAGGGACAGAGCCTTCTCATAACACTTGAGAGCCTTGTCCATGTTGTCCTGGTGGCGGAAGAAGTGGCCCAGGAACAAGAAGGCATGAGCCAGCTTAGGGTCCAGCTTCCCTGCCCTCATGCAGCTGATCTGGGCCTGCTTCATCTCACCAATCTCAAAGTAAATTCGACCTAACTCCAGATGACCCTCAGCAAAATCAGGCTCTTCCTGCAAAGATTACTACAATGTGATATGGTGCTTTCATCACAATATACATACTTTTCATATCACACACTTGCTTTTTCATTAATAAGATGGCATGTAAGGAAGAAGCAGAAATAAAAAAAAAATCTAACAACAAAATCCCACACACATGCATTCATATTTTGCTCACAATGACACATCCATCATAATATATTTCTTTTCTCACAGAACCACTGCATCCAAGTATCTTCATACATAAATTCATCTTTTTAGCATCAACACCAGCAACTTTAATGCCTTTCACACCCACCCTCAGTAACTCCTCCAACATCTGCCTGGCCTTCTGCTTCTCTCCCTGGGCATGTAGCAGGGAGGCTGACAGGAACTTAAGCTGACAATTTGACCCAAAGATGTCCACCAGCTCCTTCAGAACTTCACTGGCCGAGTCAAACTCAAGGAGATTTATCTTTGATTTAACCAACAGCAGCCCACAGTCCAAATCAGTTTTGTAATACTGTTGACAAAGATGAAGAAGTCATTTATGAATACAGAAAGATACTGCAAGCTTATTACTAAAAAATGAAATATGTGGGAATCAGTACAAGTCATCACCAATACCATTAGATAATCAAGAAATGTTCACAGTAAATAATAATTCATTAACAGCACAATATATCAATGAGAGGAGTGAACCACATACCCGTACACATAGCCACATATTGTAAAGATTAACACAATAAATCAAGGATATCAAGTCATAGAAGAACACTCCTAGACTGTTCCTAACTCATCCTTCTCACCTGCTCCAGCACATTCACTGCCTGCTTGAGGTGGTTCTTGTGCCCCATGTGTACCAGCGCCCGGGCCTGCAACAGCCTCAGCCTAGATTCATAGGTGTGGGGGTCTTCTGTCCCGGGTATTGTGGGTGTGGTGTCACTGGAGAGGATGGCCAGAGACTTCCTACATGATGTCTCAACCCCTGGCCAGTCACTGCACTCCTCCTGGACAGAACGCAACAACTCCCACCCCATCAGATTGTTCTTAACATTGTCAGCCCCTACACCCAAGAGAAAATGAGGCAAACAGTTTACTATGAGTCACTTTTATGAGTATCTTAATTCTGTCATCAGCAACATAGGTAGTTTGAGCAAATATAAAATGAAAATTAAGAGTAATTGGATGAAAAGTTAGAGATTTGAACATAATTGGTGGAGTTTTTAGATGGAGATCCAATAATGCATGGAATGAAGTGGTCCAGAATGACCTCTTATATCTTGGCCTGTAAAGGGAGGCTGCAAGAAACTCGGGAAATGTGCAACTTGCTGAGCTGTCATTAGGTGAACAAGGCTGACACATGAAGATTTTTTTTCAAAATTAGGATGATTATACTGAACTGAGAATGCAAGTACTTTCAAATAGGCCTGAGCTCGCTCCAGTATGAAGAAGTTTATGCAGGTGGATAGCAGAGATGAAGTCAGTCTGTAGTGGAAGTGATATGGGGATCTGTCACTTGCATCATAATCTAAGGCACTTTCTTCTCCTGGTGTCATAAAAAATATATATCAAAGCCCTGCTATCAATGGAAAAAGTTGAAGAAAATGTATAAACTCTACAACCATCCCTAACACTCCCCTTTCCCTATACTTACCGAGCCTCAGGTGTGCCTTGGCCTCCACCAGCTTGCCTTCTTGCCTGTACATCATCCCCTGTGCTAGGTTGCCCCAAGGGGAGGACTTATTGATGCTCAGCAGCCTTGTTATGTACACACTGGTCTCTTCTTCACTAAGTGGAAACTCTGTAGGTCATGTAATAGAATTAGTATATGTAAATAGCAAATATAACAAGATACTGAAAAAAAACTACTGCAAGAGTTTCAACACAATAAGATTCTGAACAATATATAGAAGTTCAAACCAAATATCTAAACTCATTCATTTCTGCCATTATATAACCATTTGTAATAAGTATTCTGCCAAAGTTAGTTCCTGTTTGAAGTTCCTGTATACATCATCTCATCAAGCAAAAAACTAGAAAAAAATAAATAAATAATAATAATAAATACTCCTCACCCTTTCCTTCAGTGGGGTAAGCAGTCAACTGAACAAACATGCGACAGATCCACTCCAAGGGCAAGTAGGTGGGGAATATCTTGGCCATGTTCTGTGCTGCCGTCACCAGCTTCACTTGCTGCCCGGTGCGGTATAGGAGCCGCAAGTAGTCTTGATAGTTGGTTTCATTCTCGCCCAAGACAGAGTCATTTAGGCTGTGTTCTAAAGCCTCTTGCAGCTGGCAGTGAAATAACAATATATTCACATAGTACTCAAAAGAAATTATTTTTCCTGTCTTCTAGTTAAATTCTAATTCCTAGAGAGTGATAAAGAGTGGAAGATGAATCGGCTACTGCTTGTGGATAATACGGCTTTTGTGGCGGATTTGGAGGAGAAATTGTGTCAGTTCGTGATAACAGTCTGGTATATAGATAGATAGATAAGCTTCTAGTTCATTATATTACTGTTAATCCTTATAACAACTACAAAACTAAATAAATCTACATCAATCAAAATGACTTGTCTATACATTATCCTTGATTGCACATCACTTAATCTTACATATCAGTCACCTTAATCAAAGTAAATAATCTTCCCTGTAACAAAACCTGAGGCTGCAATATCCTCATTGACCTCCTCTAATGAGATTGTTGATATAATGCCTTCCAACACATACCAATGGAGTGTCTTCTTTGGGCAGGTTACTGATGGCTGAGAGGGTTTGTGCAATGCTCCGCCACGCCTCTACTATCTTCCTCTCTGCTGTAAGTCTGTCCACCAGGGTCCTGAGGGTGGCAGCTGCAGCCATGTGGTCATCATTATCCAAGTGGAGTTTGGCCAACTTGCGGAAAGTAGTATCCACCTTCTCATCATCCCTGTCATGATGGTGGTAATGTAATGTGTGTTCAAACATTGGAAAATGTATAGTAAATGCTTGTTAATCACCTACTGTATAATTTCATACTGCTGTGACTTAATATTTGCAATGCATTTGTCATCTATCTTTCCCTCTCCTTTCAATTTGCTTCTGATTTGCTGCTGATACATAAATTAGCTTGGCTTGATGACTGTTGTGTGAGGTATATTAGAGACTAGCTTAGTAGCTTCCCAGACCCTAATACATTATGTAAAATCTCTTAGCCATCAATAAAGTTGCAAACCAAGGACACTAGGTATGCATGTCTTTTAAGCCAAAACAGGACTGTACACTCTGAGTGCTGTCATCCATTCCCAATGAAACATACTCAACTTCCTACACTCTCCATTAATTTTACAAGTCATGTACTTACTCCTTCACAATGTCAATAAGTCTGGTGTAAATAACGATAGACTCCTCCCTTGTGGAAAGGTCTGGCTGCTTCTCACAGAGCACAGCCAGACCCTGCCAGGCCACAGGGCTGTCTGGCTCGATCTGGGTTGCCATCTGCATGGGTTAACATTGTATACATTATAACAGAAGTGTGCATTTACGATACTGAAAGGTTATCAACTACATTTAACAAAAACTTTTATACTTATCAGCAACATAAATTTTTAGGTGAAGTCAATAATATGCTTTGATAAATCTTTTATATTGATGATTCCCTATATGTTTATAAACTAGTCCTAATTTGTTACTAGAATGGATCAATAACTAAGACCCATAGTTACCATAAGTGCCTTCTTGGAATCCACATATTTGCCCAGCTCCTGGCACGCTCGGCCAAAGAATAGCAAGGCATTGTAATTTTTACGGTCATGTTTCAGAGCAATCTGTCCAAAGAAAGTTTTCTTAATCATGTATAGTGGAATAAAACCACAATAGATTATCATATTATTTGATGATTGGTAAGTTCTTGATATGTAGAGTGAATGGTAGGAGTAATGAAAGTGTATATGGAAGGCTTTGAGTGAAGAGAAAAGGAATAAGTTGTGAAATAATGATGATGAAATTATAGACCCTGAGGTGTGAGAGTTAGCTGACTGAACGGAGTAGAAAGTGTTGTGATGGTTTGGATAGTAAATGCTTGATGAAAAAGATAAATACATATCACGTTATGCATAATTTCAACTGATGTAACATTTACCTAATAAGGTTGAAGGTTGGTGGAAGACATAAAATACATGACAAAAGATAAGTATACTTCATATGGGAGGAAACTAGTTATAGACACATTAATCAAAGTAATCTTAACCCAGTCTGCATTGAGTCTATAACCTCTTTAATAACACCAGCTATGACATCCTCAGCAACCTTAGCCACTCACCTTACAATATTTACTGACAGCTTCAAAGTCATTATCTTTCATAGCCTTTTTCGCCTCCTTTAGTGCATTTTTAACTTCCGCCATTGTCCTGAAAACAAAATATGCATTACAAGATAAACCTTTGAAATAAATAATATGAAAGGTTAATTTATTTATCCTACTCATTAACCTAATACAATGTTCTCTTTTTTTCCTTAGTGGTGTAAGAAGTTTTGACGTGTAGGTGTAAAATTTGAAGGTGACTCATTATCATAACATTACGTGACATCAAACAAAAGTAAGTCACAGAGACGTGTTAAATAAAAGTACTCAGATATTAATACTGGGATGCCACGTATGTACTTTTAAATGTGAACTGATATAAGCTTCCTTAACTACCTTATTTTTGTCTTGTATAGCAATAGGTAAAAAGCACTAAAATCATAGAAAAATAGAATATGTGTGAGTGTGAAGGAAATCAAAGGTTTTTAAAGTGCACTGCTTGTCTGTAAAATATGCTAAGTATTACACATATCTTAATTTCAGTGATGTTCAGTAATATTTTTTTCTCAATATACAAATCGTTCTGGGTTTTTTTTCCGCCAGACAAAGCGAACAACAAAAAATAAAACATGTATGATGAAATCCGAATGCAAGACAACCTATTTTGAAGACAAGACCAAATACATCACAATAATAATAAAAAGAAGCACTTGAGAAAAGGTTCAGGAGTCACTACAAAGGCATAACCCAATGTGTCATCTGATTTGCAAAGCCTCCATACCCACACTTACCAGGAAACGTCATCACCACTTAAATACACCACAATAACAAACGTCATCACCACTTATATACACCACAATAACAAACGCCATCACCACTTATATACACCACAATAACAAACGCCATCACCACTTATATACACCACAATAACAAACGTCATCACCACTTAAATACACCACAATAACAAATGTCATCACCACTTATATACACCACAATAGCAAACGTCATCACCACTTATATACACCACAATACTAAACATAACACCACTTGCAAACACCACAATAACAAACGTCACAACACCACTCACATATGGCAAAGAATCTTCCTCATCAAGTGACCATTCATGTGTTAGCAGTAGAAACAAAGGTCATTACTTAGTCTGTACATACACACCTTAATACTTACACATGTGCCCTCAGAATACATACACAAAGGGTCTGAGTGACAGGACTAACCCAGCATCACTCGTGCGGCGCCTCCCTCAGTAGTCTAGTATCGTTATCATCATCAGCATCATCATCATCAGCTCCATCATCCCCGGATGGAGCGAAAAAAAAATTGGGCGGTGTCCTTATTACACCCATGCCCTTGTCCACCCAGCAGTGAATGGGTGTCGGATATTATAATAGCCAGGGGTTGTGACCTGCCTCCTGGGGTGGTGTCTCAGCGAGGTGAAAGGGTGCCGTTACAAAGGTTATACCCACGATCCCCAACAGTATATATATGAAGTATCTTGTACTGAGTTATATTAATCAATTTAACAAGAGGCTTTTAGTATTCATTGCACTTACATTCGGTAATATTTTCACCAATAACTGATTTTTTTCTTTTGTTTTTGTTTCTATACAATTTTGACCTTTAACACACACACACACATACACACACACAACTAGGTAAATACACACACACACATACAAGAAAGAAGAGGAAGAGAAGACTTGATTACAATACATAAATTGATGAACAACCTAGAGGAAACCGATAGAAAACATCAAATATCAAGAAGAAAAGGAGAGGCTTGAAATTTGAGGGAAAACAATGAAAAAAGGAATTTGCTTGAACGATACAAAATAAAAATAAAAATATATAGTTTTCCCCCAAAGAAATATATATACTTGGAATGGACTCGAAGAAGAGGTGATAATGGCAAATAATGTACATCAACTGAAAGAAAAACTAGACAAATATGGATACGGAGACAGGACCACACGAGTGTAGCTCAGCCCCTGTATGCTATAACTATATAGGTGCACACACACACACACACACACACACACACACACACACACACACGCACACACACACACACACACACACACACACACACATATATTGTGTTGGGAATATGAAAAAGAAAGAGAGAGAATATGGATGGATATATTAATAGATATATACAACTGAAGAAAAATTGGAGGGTAATAATGCATCTCAAACACATGCATATCAAAATATGTATTTATACAAAACTGCTGTGTCCTTTTATCATCGGTGTTTTGAAGTTGTAGAAGTGTATTCAATCACAGCATTGGTAATACTCAACTTATCCTGCTCTCTGAACCCAGTAGCCTTTAGTAGGCTACATCAATGTTATCTTTATGTTCTTAACACTTTCCTTGCGACAAGCACAATGTATACTGTACAAATAGTGTGCAGTGTAACAATTGTAATTTGCATTTAAAAATCATATCAGCTTCATTGCATGTGTTATCAGTTTTCCTGCTCTGTTCTGTACTTGGGTTACTCCTCCCTTTCTTTGTTTCGCATCAATAAACAAAATTGAATAAAGTGTCTATCAGAATGTTTTACATACTAAGACAGAACATATAACAGTGAGTTATATGTTACTGCATATGACAGGAAAATATGCTTCAAATAATCTGCATTATTGCTATACAAGACATCTTTCTAACTTGAATAATGCACAATTAATGAGTCATATAAAGGCCGCTGGGTGCAGTCCCCAAGGAAAGTTTGCACACACATTCCATCACAAAACAAAGACCTAGATATTAACAATAAAGTAAGAAACTAAAAAACAAATACCACATGGCTTCACCAAGCATGGCTTCACCATGATATACACATAATATTCATGGTGCACAAATTACTGTAATTTCACAAGTCACATACCAACACAATAAAGCTACACACCATGTATATCAGTGAGAGGGTGGTACACATTAAACCATATTCGTGTGAGTATCAATACTGAAGGAACACTACAAGATGTACATAAATAGTGTATATATCTGTATACCAGGCTGTTATACCCTAAAGGGATAGTAGCCCAAACAAGGCACATAAACACACCCATGTGCAGTCCTCTCATTTAACTCCTAGGCTCACAGAGTAGAGAAGTACTACACCTCGCCCAACACTGCACGGCAGATCATTCATACTAATGGGACCGAAGATGGGGATACTACTATATTGAAATATTTTGATACTATTGCACTTATTAACCTTAACCTTAACCTGTAAGGCAGTGTTTCCTATACTTCATATGCTACTCTGCTCTCTGCAAACTTAAATAATTGGGCAGTAGAATTTGCAATTAAGGCATTTGAACAAAACATTTACAATATATATATATATATATATATATATATATATATATATATATATACATTAAAAGGGCACTGGCCAAGGGAAAACAAAAACATGTTTAAAAAAATCCCGCTTGTCGCCAGACATATATATACATACATACATACATATATATACATACATACATACATACATATATATATATATATATATATATATATATATATATATATATATATATATATATATATATATGATTAATTTATTCATTTACTTATTCATCTATCTATCTATACTCCAAGCTAATATCCCTTTAAGGGTGGGAAGCCACAACAAGGCGCTCAGGGTTCAGGGAGACATTACTTTCCTATCCCCCTCTGCACCTTATCCTTTTGTAAGAGAGAATACAGAAAAGGAACTTTCCATACCCCTCACTCCGTCCTTTTTGGTTACCATGGCACTGTTAAAGAAAATTCCTGAAAGTTTTAATCCCTATTCCCTAAAAAGATGGAGTATCCCAACTGTACAAATGAATAGACTATATTCATAGTAGTTGAACAGTGCAATGTACGCTCTCTTTAGCTAAAACCATCGTCCCAGAATGCGTGGACACGGGAACATTGTGGAAAGATTCATAGTGTGAAGAGGAAAGGTTGAAGGTAAACATGCTCTGCACACTATTTAGTTATATTTCACATCATTTTTCAACTGCTAAACAAGCAAATTCTGACCACTTTGGAAGACCAATTACGAAACTTAACTCCTCTCTTTTCTCCACTCTGTTTCATTTAGAAAACTGAAAATTAAAAGATAAACATAGAGAAAGGGAGAATAGGAAAATACCGCTGGGTGCAATTTTATGGGTAGTGGTGTAAAACAAAATTTATCTGTTTTGCACAGCTCAATGCCAGACTATCTTTGCACCTCTGTCTTGCCAGCCCAAGGCATAAAAAAAACACACTGGGTCTACTAAAATATTTCTGCAGTTATGTGTTCCTTTACAAGAGTTTCAATGAGGCTTGAAAACTCTATGGATAGAAGCCTCACTGTGCATATTCCACACACTATATACGTAGGACATTTGATTTCCACAAGTCTAATGGGAAAATAAGATAGGTTTAAAAAACTTGCAATGCTTTCATTTGCTTAGCACATCTATTTGGAAAAATATTTCATCAACATACAGCTTTGATCTTCAGTACTTGTTCTTTCGCCTGACATACAGTAGATCTTCAACTTTTCAGAGCTGATGACTAAAAAGGTATTCCACACCATGTCAAAGTGAGAGAAATAATAATTATATCCTTGAACCATGTAAGGTGCTGGAAAATTAGATCACAGTTATACTTCAAAATATTGATTAATCTTTCCTATCAATTATCATACATTACATTCATATTCACAAGGTGAAAACAAAACTTTGATGTAGGGCTAACAAGCAAAACCTAAAAATGTGAACAATTTCCTACCATGAAATGATGCATATATATTCCCTTGAACAATTGTTTCTATATTTCTAACAGGAGTAGCATGAAGGCTTATTATCAGCTTTTAAGCCTTTAGTTTTCTCCTTCACAACAATTACATGTTGAGTACATTTGTTACCAGATTATCATGACAAAATTGAAGCACTTATATTTTCAAAGTGTGGTAATTTGTTTTATTAATAGCATGCATTACAAAACAAGAATGGTGAGGAAACACGAGCAAATAAATCATTTGTGAACTTTTTACAAATAATAAATTAAATAAATCAAGAATTGCACATGAATGTGGTCCTGTTATGGGTTCCATGTGGAATGGATGCCACCATTTCCACAATTTATCACAGTCTACCAACCCAATAGCAGAAACTATGAAAGCTAAGCTACTGTTCCTGACCAAGCCTCTTCACCTCTAAACTTCAAAACCAAGGCCGTTGCTAGAAAAAAATTATAAATAACAATCGAGCTATCTATATATCTGGCTAACATTCCCTTACAAGGAGAGAGAAAAAAAAATAAATATAAAATAAATAAATAAATATATTCATCTATGGTAAGGGGAGCCAGCTTGATTGCACATCAGCAGTCAGGTTGTAAGAGTACTACCACCGTAATCCCTACAAGTTATAAATTGACTTATAAGGAGGAAGTGAGGGACTGGGAAGACCCATCTCTGCATGTTAACTCCTACTATGAGACAAGGCATAGAAGGGGAGGCGAGATAAAATTCTCCACGAACCTTAAGGAGATGCTTTGTTTCAGCTACCTCTCTTTAAGGGGATAAAAGCCAAGTGTGTATGTATTTACGTATATGTATTTATGTATGTGTATATATATATATATATATATATATATATATATATATATATATATATATATATATATATATATATATATATATTAAAGAAAATTAAAATGTAATATCGAAAATTAATTACAAGATTTTAAAACTAGATAGAATAAAATACTAATAACAGAGATTCATAAATAGTTAAGAAAAAAAAAATGATGTGCCCTCCCTTCTTTCTGTCTCTCAAGGCATCAAAATACAAACAAATCTTTGAACAACCATGAAATTATTGCATATATATGGGGTCTCATAATATGTTTCAACCTGTTCATAGAGTTCTTCAACAATCAGAAAAATCTGTGCATTTTACCGGCACAAAATACACAATTTAGTCTATAAATCAGATAAAATCATGGACTATAAGATAGTTTGTACTTTTAACTGTTATCACCATTTTCTAAAGATTCATTGACGAGCTTCCTAGAATCACTAAGGCCATTACTGACACCATTAGTAATTACTCCCTCCTTGACAACACCATTACAGTGAGGCTCAGACTTCCCAGTGAAAAATGTATGATTCTTGAAGTGTTGATGCTCAGGGAGGGAGAGTTGTCTGCCAGACTCAGCTATGTCACCCTTGATGGCTGTGATGAGCTCATCTGTAAATACAAAAATCATATTCACATTACTCAAATGTAAACTTTCATTCTCAAGCAGTACCTGAGGCCAGTATAGCAAAATAACCAAAACTTATGTACTAAGAATGATATACAGGTATGTTTATTTTGTATTATAACACGTATGTACTATTTTATTTTTACCTTCATTCTGAAAATTATTCAAGCACTTAAACAAAGTCCAATTTTAAACAAATACATTCCTCTCAACTGTGCACAATATGTTTTCACAAATATTTTTCTTTCATCCATCAAAAATATAATGATGTCAACAACTCACCCACAGAGTTGAAGTTCTTCTCTCCCCTGATGTATCCCAGCATAACAACTTTCAGCTCTGACCCATAGAAGTCCTCTTCAAAGACATGCATAATGTGTGTTTCCTGAAAAAGATAGATCTCCTGTGAGGTGTGTCAGCACACACCACACACACACACACACACACACAATGTTAGTAAGGGTTACCACCACCACCTCATCATGCAATGCTGCATAGGACCGTCTTTCTCATTGGTCAGCTAAACTACACCAAAGTTACTAAGGAAATACCAAATACTGAATGCAGATCAATTTGCAGAAAAATCCTTAACCCAATTTGAAACTCAAATAATACTATAAAGGTAAGAAAATAGCAAACTAAATTACTTATTTTCTGCAAAAGCAATTAGTATATGCAAAGGCAAAATAAGATTGAGATACTATTAAAGCAGCATGCATGAAGAATCTATTATATCATATGACCATAATCAAAAGATTTACACCAGCGAAAAATATTAATATACTTATTTCATGCAATTTACACCCGTAAACTAATGGGAAGGTGCAGAAAAACATAAGCAATACATAACGGGTATGAAAAGAACAAAATCAACAGTTATCAGTGAGCACCAAAGGACTCTAAACTATTGTTTATCAAGTAGGTAAGTATTGGTGTGCTAAAGTAAGCAAACAAGACATCATGTGTAGTATTTCAATAAAAAGCAAAAGAGTGTTTTAATGTGCAGCATTTCAACCCAGCTGACTATAACCAATGACTTTTATAACTATACAAAATGGGTAACCATATGGTGACTTTCTTATCAAATGAGTCAGAAACGTTACTCAGATGTCAGCATAACTCCAACCTAAATCAACATCATGACCTAGGTAGCTGAGAATCAGCATCTACCATGAAAATCCCTGATCACTGTATTGGCAACACACCGTCAGCAACACTTGTGTTTCTCCTTCAACCTTGGTCGCCACAGGAAGTGATGAAATCATCAACGCATTCACGCGGATGTACATGCATGCATACACACACACACACACACACACAAAAAAAAATTTCCATTGTAATAATGTTGTGTACATCCTATGACCCTATCAACACTTCCAGGTACCAGCAAGTCGTAGAACTTCCCTAGAAATTAATCACAAATCAATAGGCTGGAATTCCTAGAGGCAATAACCCAGCTACACTTGCAAGAATTTTTTTATTACCTGAATCTCTCTCTCTCTCTCTCTCTCTCTCTCTCTCTCTCTCTCTCTCTCTCTCTCTCTCTCTCTCTCTCTCTCTCTCTCTCTCTCTCTCTCTCTCTCTCTCTCTCTCTCTCTCTCTGACACAAAGACATATTAAAATAACAATCATCTTTATTCATCTATTGTTCTTTGTGTGGATATATATATATATATATATATATATATATATATATATATATATATATATATACATATATATATATATATATATATATATACATATATATACATATATATATATATATATATATATATATATATATACATATATATATATATATATATATATATATATATACATATATATATATATATATATATATATACATATATATATATATATATACACATATATATATATATATATATATATATATATATATATATATACACACACACAGAGAGAGAGAGAGAGAGAGAGAGAGAGAGAGAGAGAGAGAGAGAGAGAGAGAGAGAGAGAGAGAGAGAGAGAGAGAGAGAGAGAGAGAGGGAGAGTGTGTGTGTGTGTGCCAAACAAACAGACAGATGGAGCGTAAGAATCACTATCTTCTGACAAAGTGCAGACTCATGCTGACCCCACACACCATCCCCACAATCACAAGGCTGCTCAATGTGTGTGTGTGTGTGTGTGTGTGTGTGTGTGTGTGTGTGTGTGTGTGTGTGTGTGTGTGTGTGTGTGTGTGTGTGTGTGTGCGTGCTTACATAAGGTCCTCATATTAATATTCAATTACTTCATTTGATACATGACAAAACTAATTCATATTGTACTTTCTAGGAATTCTGTTCACAGTGTACAACGTTCATTATATTAATAGTGTGCATCCCAAGTTTTAGTGGATTTCTAGGTTTACGAAAATAGCAGAGATGGATGCATTTACAGGCAGATGGATATACAGATAGATAGCATGCTATTAGTGTACATGCACAAAGACACTCAAATACCTCAAACAAAATTCATGGTCGTTATTCTGTCAATCCTGCAAACGTGCCAACAAATGCTAGATCATTGATTAATTGAGAAATAATTTATAGGCCGTCAAGGTCAACTTAGGCAGCTCCCTTACATGTGCCTCAGTTCTCCAAGGCAACCATACAGCAGATCAATTGCACACCTTCACATTAGGACACGCATCACGGAGAATTAATGATACATGGCTCAGTCTGTCTTCTACGTATCCATATCCATATGCAGAATGATGGGTGAGTGCACTTTGAACAGCAGTGCA
This sequence comes from Metacarcinus magister, assembly GCA_029783475.1. Lineage (NCBI taxonomy): Eukaryota > Metazoa > Arthropoda > Malacostraca > Decapoda > Cancridae > Metacarcinus > Metacarcinus magister. The sequence continues at coordinate 4,515,206 of JAPQNM010000047.1, forward strand.
TATTTGGTTGAATGGTGAAAAACTTACCATGGATTTTTTTTCGTTCTTATAGTAAGGGTTCCAGCCAATGCTCATGACCATCTTGTGGGTGGAGCCATTGTCCACCTTAGCCCACCCATAGTAGATGCCCGTCTGGATCTCTGGTGGCAGCTGTTCCACCACATGCTCAGGGAAGTTGGCTGTAAGATGGGGGAGGTGTTAGGATGGAGGGGTGGTGCGTAGGACAAGGAAGTGTAGAGGGTTAAAGGGAGGATGCAGGTTTGTGAAAGCATTTTTCAGTTGGTGAAGGAAGGCCAAGATGAGGGTAAGGACGGTTAGCATGAACCAGTGAAGGAGAATGTGGGTGTTCATGCTTAATGTTGGCCCATTCTTTATTCTCATTCTACCCTCCTCTTATTAAATTATACATTGCTTTCAAAAGCAAAAAATAAGTCAAACATGTATTAAGGATATGAATGGATATTCTAAATTTACATTGGCCTCTTTTCTCTTAAGTGGGCCACTGAACAAAATATGATGTTCTCTGTGGCTCTATCATATGTGATTTATATTTTACATGTTTGGTTATCAGTAGCAATACTTATGTCAATGCCATGAGCTTAAAAAAGAAAGAAAAAAAAGCCAACCCTAAAAACTTGCAATATATATAAATATATATATATATATATATATATATATATATATATATATATATATATATATATATATATATATATATATATATGGAATTTCCAGTTGAATTCAAACTTCTTCAATTCAAATTCCAGCATAGCTCCATAAGAGAACATTTCACATCCACACAGGGGGCACGTCACCAAGTTTTGGAACCTCTTCATTACAATAACCTCCTTCTAAACATGGGTTCAATAATCACGAAATATTCTAAAACAAGCATAGCTTGGTCACACTTTGTGAACACAAAAGGAAAGAAAAAATATATAACTGTGTTGAGCCTTGAGGACAAAATAAAGAGAGGCCTTGAAAGGAGCCAAGAAAACAAAGAACTTGACACACATGTATAATGTACACAATGGTGAGTTGGCAAGTTGCCATTATCAAGCAAAGGCTGACACATATAACTATGAAACTTGATTTACAAAATAACAAAAATTATGATGATGACATTACCACAACCGTGTGTATGCAACTGCTAGTATTGAGTCATGCACATTGTTTTATCAAATTGTAGACGTTAGTTTCATTCTGGAATGTTCTTTTAAACGACTTTTTGCTATGCCAACTAGTATGATATATATATATATATATATATATATATATATATATATATATATATATATATATATATATATGCCAGAACTGACATTCATTAGAGCACAATTGATTAATATAACAAAAGGCTACCAACAGCAGGATTTTGAGTCAATTGTGCCAGATAATTAATCACCATACGACAACAAAGTACGTGTGGGTCAAGGAAAAGAGCTGCTCCTGCCTGCAGACAAACACCACTAAGTAAACAGCTGAGCACCGTACCCTTGTTTGCACGGTGACGGTGCACACGTAGCGATGGGCTAGACGCTTCATAACAGCACTTACCACACCATGTGTCACCTGCTTCACCTTATTACCTCACTTAGGTGAGTGTGCATCGCACATAATCTTAAATTGGACGAAGGCTGTGTGTATCTAATCGTGGAGTGAGAGACGCAACCTGATGACGCAAGACCCTCATGTGATGCACGCACGCACGCACGCACGCACGCACGTATACACACTTTCTCGTAGGTCAGTCACACACCACTCCCGAGGCCTATGTTCACTCCCACCGCCTGAGGCTCGGCTGGCCTTACGTTATACAGCAAAAAAGAGAAGGACAAAAAACTGGGTCTCATATTCCATGGTTTACTTAACGATTGTAACCTTTCCATAATTTTTGATTCTCCCACTAGGTTAAGACTGGAACTAATCTAGAGTTAGAGTAATTGTTTGAGGGAAGCAGTATATCACTTGCCTGTAGGTATTCCCAGCTCCTTTGACCCTCTTCCGAAGCCTTTAACAACCGTGCCCGCAGTGAAGTACGGCAGTCTGCTCCTCATCGTGGCTCACTTGTGACTGAATGTGAATGAACAACACCGTCGTCTGCAGTCTGCACACTCCTAAATATCAGATGGAAAAATTTACTTCCACACATAATATTTACCCTCTTCACATGAAAATTAATATCTAAAAGTAACATCGATTAATAAGCTTCTACGAATTTTGCTGTTCGTGAAATTAACATTGAGAAACTTTGAAAAATATATAAACATTCTTGTATTCCGTCGGTCTTTTTTGTCCAGCGGTGAATGTAAAAATATTATCATTACTTTCCAATATGTTCCTAGATAAATGTGTATACGTGTCTCATTAATAGATTGGTTAGTTCCCGTTCACATCCATCCTATTACCTACACGAGACAAGTAAAATATATAAACAGTGCTACTTTTGTTACTGCCACCTTCTACTTATGATTATGTTGTTTTATTACCCTACATGAGGTATACTACGAGATAAAGATTAACCACGTGAATACTTTTCCTACTACCTACCCACATGAAGTTGTAACAAGCAAGAAACCTACATCTTGTCCCGAGTCTTAAAAAAGTAACAATGATCTAATTCACAATCTTATGCATGAAGGTCAAATGATAATGATCTTATCTCAAACTTTTTACACATTTTACTTACATATCTGAAGGGACTATTTAATTTTAGATATCTTGTCATGCTATTTAGGTCATATATTTTTGTGGCTGTATATATATTAATCATACAAAATTGTAAGAAAATTTATTTACTATTAATATGATAATTGTGTTACTGTGGTTATTATAATACTTTCACTCTTTGTTACAAATCAACATTCACATCCTTGACCGGAAATCATTGTAGGATGTCTTTTTATGATTTGAACCTGAGAGTACCAGTGATGAATCAGGAAAAAACGAATATTATTTTTATAGTAACCTGAGTAATGATAATAATGACTCGCATATAGCCATATTCATCTATGGTCTAGCTATAGGTAGCTAGACCGTATATTATTATGATAAGGCTATATGCTTGCAGATTCAACCACTCTCATCTACTAGCTCTTTGAATAGAACAGATTTGGCAGCAATAACTTGTCATTATTTTCTTTTACATAACACAGAATCGCTACAAGGCAGACGAATAAGATTATCAATTATATTTTGTTATCCTTCTGTGAATGTTTATATGCTTCTGACAGTTTAAAAGTTACCTGTATATAGTTGTATGTTTTAATCATGTCATTAAATATTTCATTAGCATACATAGTTATGTATCCTAATATGAATAACACAATTTGTATTAGTAATTACACTACTACTATTACTACCACTACTACTACTACTACTACTACTACTAATAATAATAATAATAACAACAATAATAATACTTATTATTATTATTATCATTATTATTGTTATTATTATTATTGTTATAAGCATATTTATTATCAATATTATTCTCATCATCAGTATGCATTACTATTATATCAGAAGAATATGAAAACTGTGCATACTCTGCGATGAGGAAAAATGTGTTTAGGTGCAGACTTTCTAAACTTACCGTAATAGGAAAATTTCGCAGTCTTTGTCTTCCATGCATCGGGGATTCACGCGGTAAATTCCCTTACGGCCTAATACTGCCCTTCCTTTAACTTGATTCCTCTCGTATGAAAGAAAATAAACCACGTATGACTCACCTCCACGATTGTAATGCTTATCGCGGCTATAGTTATAAACCACTGGTTGTCATCCTTTGACCTTCGCCCACTTCCACGTCAAGCAGGTACCACACTTGTTTGTCTCTGCTGAATATGGAAGATCTGCGACTAGGAACTAACTATAGGTCTAAGCCTTGACTGGGTCACCCTTGCTCTGATGCTGTGGTGATATGGATAGGTCAGAAGGGAATGAATTATATTCTAAAGGGGGAGAACACAAAGAAATTAGAATACTGTCTCTCTCTCTCTCTCTCTCTCTCTCTCTCTCTCTCTCTCTCTCTCTCTCTCTCTCTCTCTCTCTCTCTCTCTCTCTTTCTCTCTCTCTCTCTCTCTCACACACACACACACACACACACACACACACACACACACACACACTTTATATAGTTTTACCCTTAAATCTTGCGCTGATATAGTTTTCTTTCTTAATATGTGTAACATTCTTTCATTTCTTTTCTATTTTTCATTAAATTATTATTATTATTATTATTATCATTATTATTATTATAATTATTTTTATTATTAGTTATTATTATCGTTATTAACACACACAAACACACACACACACCCACACATACACCCACACACACACCGCTAGCGTAGTGGTTAGCGCACTCAGCTCACAACTGAGGGGGCCAGGGTTCGATCCCCTGGGCGGACGGAGATGATTTGGGTGTGTCTCCTTTCACGTGTAGCCCCTGTTCACCTAGCAGTGAGTAGGTACGGGATGTAAATCGAGGTGTTGTGACCTTGTTGTCCCGGTGTGTTGTGTGTGAGTGGTCTCGGTCTAACCCAAAGATTGGTCAGTATGAGCTCTGAGCTCTTTCCATAGGGGGACGGCCGGCTGTCTCGAGAGACCAGCAGCAGACTGTACAGTGAATTACACACTAAAGTAACGTTTAAACACATATTTAGCACCATAATTGTAAACCATGATCAAAAGCTTCATCACACTCCCGTCTTCAAGATAGACAAATACTACAAAACCTTTTGAATTAAAGATAGCAATCATAGCAATCACCGAGGTGAAGGTGCGGACCCTCAAGGGGGACCGCATCAAGGACCTCGAGGACGACCAGCCAGGCTGCTTCGCCTTCTGCCGGAAACTTAAGTTCTGGCGACGGCGGACACGGCCTCGAGCAGACGACCTCGAGGATGACCAGCTGGTGACCGTGGCAACGGGAGACGAAGGGGTTTGCGACGCCGACCGCGTGTCCCAGCTGACGCCTGTCACAGCTGCAGTAGAGGAGGATTTGCTTCCAGCAGCTGTGGCAGCGAATGACGAAGAATCAGGCGCTGCCCTTGACCAGACCCAGGCTACTGGGGATCTGGAAGAGATGGCAGCTGTCTCTGATCAGGCCCAGGCTACTGGGGAACTGGAAGGGGTACCAGCTGCCCCCGACCAGGCCCCAGTGGCATTGGAGAAGAACGTCTCCCTGACTTGCAGGGGACGTGGCCTTTGCCGGCCCTGCCGACTGACGGTGGCTGTGACTCTCGCACAGCGCCGTCTAGTGGTGGGCCGGCAAGGGGAAGCGCTGCGGCGGCTGCAGCAGGAGTACAGTGGCTTGCGAGTCACTGTGCCGCCGCCGCAGGACGAGAAGAGCGAAGGAGTAACGCTGAGAGGACTCCGATGCCAGGTTGAGGCCGCTGCCCAGGCCATCAAGAATAACCTGGCAGAGGCTGAGACCAGGCAGATGCAGGCCAAGATGGCCAGAAAGATGGCCAAGAAGGCCAAAAAGCGGATAGTTAAGGTGAGCCTGACTGTGGCACCAAACAGGCGCCGCCACGTGGTGGGCCATGGCGGGGAGGCCCTGCGTGCTATCCTCCAAGAGTACAAGGAGGTGCGGGTGACGGTGCCGCCCCCAGAGGACCAGGTGTCCGCCGTCATCGCAGCCATCTCGCGGCGCCTGGAGGAAGTGGAGGCCAGACTCAAGGAAGCCAAGGTGGCCAAGAAGACTAAGATGGCCAAGATGGTGCACCGACAACCAAAGCCAATGCCAAGGCCGCACACACTGGCCGACTACTTGCCTCAAGTGACATAGGCAGCCACTGGTGGCACCCCAATACCCAAGGCCAATGCCAAGGCCACACACACTGGCCGAACACTTACCTACACAGCCACATAACCAAACGATGGCATAGAAGGAAAAGCGATGCAGAAGAAAATAACAAAACACACTCACTGCATTGACTAAGAAGAACATAACAAAACACACTCACTGCATTGACTAAGAAGAACATAACAAAACACACTCACTGCATTGACTAAGAAGAACATAACAAAACACACTCACTGCATTGACTAAGAAGAACATAACAAAACACACTCACTGCATTGACTAAGAAGAACATAACAAAACACACTCACTGCATTGACTAAGAAGAAAATAACAAAACACACTCACTGCATTGACTAAGAAGAACATAACAAAACACACTCACTGCATTGACTAAGAAGAACATAACAAAACACACTCACTGCATTGACTAAGAAGAAAATAACAAAACACACTCACTGCATTGACTAAGAAGAAAATAACAAAACACACTCACTGCATTGACTAAGAAGAAAATAACAAAACACACTCACTGCATTGACTAAGAAGAACATAACAAAACACACTCACTGCATTGACTAAGAAGAACATAACAAAACACACTCACAACAATATGCAACGTGAAGGCAGAAAGCATGCGAAGTGTCAATGCAGCAAAGATAACGCGGGCACCAATTACACTGCAATCCAGAAGTTGATCGCAGAATAGCGGCGTCGCGAGGCTGTCGACGAATAAATGGTTTAGTGTGATGTGCGGCATCATATCTTATTACAGAACAGACGTGTGCGTTGCCTTTCCCAGTAGGAGCAGGACGGGTGTCGGTAAGAATCTGTCACTCTTAGTGAGAGTGGACGGGTATGTGGAGCAGGTCCTGCTCCAGCATGAGGCATCCCTTGGGGGAGGGGTGCCTCCAAGTACCTGTAACTCCCAGTGAGAGTGGACGGGTATGTGGAGCAGGTCCTGCCCCAGCAGGAGGCGCCCCTTGGGGAAGAGGTGCCTCCAAGTACCTGTAACTCCCAGTGAGAGTGGACGGGTATGTGGAGCAGGTCCTGCCCTCAGGCAGAACCTGAGGATTGCTTCCTTGAATACTTAGAAACAAGTCACTCCGTCCTGACTTTCCGAGACTCCACAAAGGGGAAGTGGCACACCAATGGCTGCAAAGAAAACGTGATGCCGTGTTACACAGTAAACCGGATGTTGGTCGCAGAATGGCGGCGACGCGAGGCTGTCGATGAATGAATGGTTCAGTGTGACGTGCGGCCTCTCAAGGGTGAGCGTTCTTTTCTTATATATCTTATCTCTATTCTTTACCTATACATACTTAGTGTGTGTGTGTGTGTGTGTGTGTGTGTGTGTGTGTGTTCTTCAATGTTGTTATCTTGTCTTATTCATTGACCTTTATCACTTCACCTTTTTGTCTTTTCACTGTCTCTTCACCATCATCTTCGCTCATGTATATCAGTGATCTTAATATTCATTACTTTTTCCTCTTCCTTATTTTCTTTTGATTTCTCTTGCACAGTCTTTCGCTATGCGTCAACAACAATAATTTTACGCTGCATTTCTTTTCTTATGTTTTTCTTTAATTTTCTTGCTATTTATATGCCACACCTTATTTACCGCTCAGGATGTTACGAAGACCATTGCTGATCTCTTAGATTAGGTTCATGGTGTGTGTGTGTATGTGTGTGTGTGTGTGTATGTGTGTGCGCGCACATGGTGGTCGACACACACATATGTACTACTTGCATAACGTACTTTCCTCAAAATACTCCCAGAATTGTCCAGCGTATATACTGTACTGTAGGGGCCCCACAAATGTTGTGCCCCCGGGCCCCCACAAATGTTGTGCCCCCGGGCCCCCACAAATGTTGTGCCCCCGGGCCCCCACAAATGTTGTGCCCCCGGGCCCCCACAAATGTTGTGCCCCCGGGCCCCCACAAATGTTGTGCCCCCGGGCCCCCACAAATGTTGTGCCCCCGGGCCCCCACAAATGTTGTGCCCCCGGGCCCCCACAAATGTTGTGCCCCCGGGCCCCCACAAATGTTGTGCCCCCGGGCCCCCACAAATGTTGTGCCCCCGGGCCCCCACAAATGTTGTGCCCCCGGGCCCCCACAAATGTTGTGCCCCCGGGCCCCCACAAATGTTGTGCCCCAGGGCCTCCCCAAATGCTGTGCCCCAAGGGCCCCCCCATATGCTGTGCCCCAGGGTCCCCCAAAATGCTGTGCCCCATGGCCCCCACAAATGCTGTGCTCCATGGCCCCCACAAATGTTGTGCCCCAGGGCCCCCACAAATGCTGTGCCACAGGGCCCCCACAAATGCTGTGCCACAGGGCCCCCACAAATGCTGTGCTCCAGGGCCCCCACAAATGCTGTGCCACAGGGCCCCCACAAATGCTGTGCCCCAGGGCCCGCACAAATGCTGTGCTCCAGGGCCCCCACAAATATTGTGCCCCCGGGCCCCCACAAATGCTGTGCTCCAGGGCCCCCACAAATGCTGTGCTCCAGGGCCCCCACAAATGCTGTGCTCCAGGGCCCCCACAAATGCTGTGCCCCAGGGCCCCCACAAATGCTGTGCTCCAGGGCCCCCACAAATGCTGTGCTCCAGGGCCCCCACAAATGCTGTGCTCCAGGGCCCCCACAAATGCTGTGCCCCAGGGCCCCCACAAATGCTGTGCTCCAGGGCCCCCACAAATGCTGTGCTCCAGGGCCCCCACAAATGTTGTGCCCCCGGGCCCCCACAAATGCTGTGCTCCAGGGCCCCCACAAATGCTGTGCTCCAGGCCCCCACAAATGCTGTGCTCCAGGGCCCCCACAAATGCTGTGCCCCAGGGCCTCCACAGCTGTTGATCCGGCCCTGAGTGATGATGATAACTGAAATAATGCAATTTTTCGCAAATTTTCTGTTTTCCACGTATCCAAAAATAAGTACAAAGGAGGTACACTAACTAACGATCTTATATATGTTAGTTGATATCTGACATTAGTATATATTAACGTTATAGTTACTCATGATGTATTGGCAAAGTTGAATTTTGTTATCTTACTGTTATTCTTATATGTATCTGGCAACAGCTCTGATTAAACACTCGACTAATAACTGTGACACTATGATTGCGAGTTAACATTGCGTAGGTGACCTTGGGAGTCGGATATGTATGAACCAAGGAATACATGTGTTTTCCTTGGTATACACTTTGCAAATTAACAAGGCTAGTGTGTTGTGAAGTCTACAGTAGTCAAGAACAAGGGAAGTAACATGTAATAACGTGGCTGGAGAAAAGGCGGAGTGAGGAAAGAAGCTGACGAAATGCTTTTTACTGTAATGACTTGCAACATTGTTATACGTGGGAGAAAGCTTAAGGTTAATGTTTACTGCATAGTAATCAACTGTAATTAGGAATGTAGGTATGACATCATATTATAAGGATAACCTTATTTGTGGCATAACCTTATCGGCATATCAAGGTTTTGGAAAGTGGAATTGTAGCTAATGATTGTACTGGAAAAACGAACTTGAGATTTCGTCCACACTTTACCGAGATCTGTTACAGCACTCCTCAATTAATATGCTGGGGCATGCTTCATTAATGTTAATGCAATAGTCACTGATCACATAGTTCATTTCCTTGCTTATCACATTAATCGCACTAGTCATGATTCTGTTACATGTTATAAAATTTGCGCTGCAGCTAATATAATCTGCTGGCACGCTTGGTAATTTAAACCAGCTAGAGTGACACTTATAACTTTGCCTACCTATTATTTCCACATACGTAAACCGCTTCAGCACTTCTTAATCTGAAATGTTCAGAAACTACATCGTGTTTTTATGCTGTCATTACTCCTTTCAATTTTCAATAACAAATTACTTAACACCAATAATCTATTTTTTCCCAATTTATCAATTTGACTCTGCAACTTAACAAATGATCTCTCTCTCTCTCTCTCTCTCTCTCTCTCTCTCTCTCTCTATATATATATATATATATATATATATATATATATATATATATATATATATATATATATATACATACATACACACACACCTTATATTCCCTTAAAGGGGGATAGCCAAGACAAGGCACGCACACTGACACTCAACTTCCCCTCTCCACCACATTAAACACACTCGGTCTATCCTTTGCTAAAAATCTAAACTGGCAATTTCATATCTCTACTCTTGCTAAATCAGCTTCCAAGAAGTTAGGTGTCCTATGGCGTCTGCGTCCATTTTTCTCTCCCTCTCAGCTGCTTGCTCTGTACAGGGGCGTTATCCGCCCATGTATGGAGTATGGCTTACATGTCTGGGGGGGCTCAACTCACACAGCTCTTTTAAACAGGGTGGAGTCTAAAGCTTTTCGTCTCATCAACTCTCCTCCTCTAACTGACTTTCTTGATTCTTTAAGTCACCGCCGCAATGTTGCATCTTTATCTATCTTTTACCGCTATTTTCATGCTGACTGCTCTTCTGAACTTGCTAACTGCATGCCTCCCCCCCTCCCGCGGCCTCGCTGCACAAGACTTTCTACTTCTTCTCAGCCTTATTATGTCCATCTTCCTAATGCAAGAGTTAACCAGTATCTTCACTCTTTCATCCCTTACACTGGTAAACTCTGGAACTCTCTTCCTTTATCTGTTTTTCCACCTGCCTATGACTTGAACTCTTTCAAGAGAGGAGTGTCAAGACACCTCTAATGTTAACTGGATCTCCACCCCTTGCTTCTATTCTCCTACTGTCCTCTTTACAGGGTCTGGCGACAAGCGGGATTTTTTTTTTACTTATTTAATATTTTAATATTTTAATAATAAAACACACACACACACACACACATATACGTATATGCATTCCTCTTACTTAACCCCTAGGTTCTCTCACTACCACAGTCTCTAGCAGCAAACCATGCTGGCTGGCCTGATATACGCTCAAAGGTTGATCTTTGGGTTGCCACATGCTACAGTCTAGCAATTGAAATTATTAATTTTAGTTATTTTCCCAACTTAAAAAAAAGTAAATAATGGTTAAAGCATAATCAATACTGAGCAGACTGTATATGGTTAATGACTATTAAAATGTTTGTGATAATGTTGTGCTAAAATAAGTAAAATAAGTAAAAAGTAAAAGGTGTCCATGGGGAAAAAAAATTGAGAACCCCTGATATAAACTAACAACCGGTTCTCGAGATTAATGAAATTCCAAGAACGGGTACTTACGAACCGGTGCGAGCAGGCTAAATCCTATTACTGACCAGGCCCCATAGTGAGAGGAGTGTACATGTATGTGTGCTGTCTTGGCTACCCTCCTTTAGGGGATATCAGCCTGGCAACAAATGATATCTTAGATAAGTAGTATGGGGGGAGAAATTATAAAGATAATACTAGTCTTATATTCTTTGCAATTGGATATTAAAAGGCGGTGACCTTGCTTAAAAATTTATTTATAAATTGGACACAAAATATCAAATTGTAATCCTAATTAAAAATGAAAAAACAAAATTTTTTGTTAAATATAAGATTAAAAGAAGTCATTCCACTTTCTTGTAAGGCACATTCAAAGCTCACGAGTTAGGCTGTTAGCAGCGTCATTGATATTCATGGTTGCTTCATGTACTTATCCTCCCCATGGCCTCAGTGTCTCTATAGTCAGACACACCTTAGTGTGTGGCTGGGGTGTTCTGGTCGTGGGGAATAACCGTGTTACAGCAGTGCCACGTGTAGAGATTTGCCGCGCAAATTCAAATCAATTTCGTATTTTAAAAATTTATGAGGCCCGAATCGTGTATCTGGCAACATCATATGTCATATGTGAAGTTTTCTTGAGTGATAAGATGCATTATCCAGAACGAAAGGGAAATTCATTAATAGGTACTGCTTTTTATTAGCAACACTGTAAAATATGTATGCCACGTTTCTTTATATGTTTATATATATCTTATCCATTATAAGTTTACTGTTTCTTCATACATTATAATACTATGAATAAACGTGTATGCATATTTCCTGATCATGTCTGCCATGGTTTTACTTATATTGAAACATTTCTACAATGCGGATTAAAAGACACGTGGCAGAGCTGTAAAAGGGTAATTCCCGACTGTTTCCGCCCGCCACCCACAGCCTAAGGTGGGTCTGACTATAACAATCTTTTAGGATGCCCATTACATAATGGACAGAATATTCTCTAGTAGCCTTATCATAGTTGACACTTAGGCTAATGTCAATTTTTACATCCATGAGATATAGACCTAGAGTGTCGCCACTTGGGAAATGCTGACCACAAAATATATTAAAGGACTTAACTACTAGAAAATATTCAGGAACAACTGTATAATATAAATTCTCAAGTGATGACCAAAATTACTTATTGAAGACTTCTCATTAAAATTTAAAGATATTGATGAAAGTGCAGCACATCTGATTAACAAGAAAATCTGTCAATACATTGCCATATGCCTGAATGACAGGAAAAATGTAAGTTACAAAATAAAATGTGTCACTAAAAATGTTGTCTTAACTTACACATATTGTACTTTCACTTCACAGCCACCAAGTTCCAAGCATACCACTGCAGTCATCAATGCCTGTCTAAATGTTCTTCCAACAGCTTGGTAACCTTTTAGGTGTGATGGCACAAATATTACTGCACATCACCAATCCATTATCAGTAACTGTAAAGTTACGTATAGGTTTGGTACCTTCAAATTCAGTTTCCCAAACAGTGATCAAATAACATGTCACACTGTTAGAAATAACAAAATTATATTTTACTTATCATTTGTACATTATTTTCAAGAACTTTGCTAAGCAATTAGTCATAACTGGACCCTTATACATAAAACATAAATTAGAAAATAATGATACTGGTTGGAAATTCATGCCCAAGTTTTTTCTTCTACTCTACAGTCTGAGGCCAAAGTTTGTGGACAATTCAATTAAAAACTGTACTGAACTTGCTACAAAAGCCACAAACAATAAACAAATCAAGAATGAGTATATTCTTCCAAACACAGCAGAGCACATCCCTGATTCACAAAACATCTGAAACAATAGACTCCCATTATGCATTCCTGATTTCAGGGGAGATTGTGGTGTTGCTGATGAAGTACAACTGATAGGAAGGGATGATATGTTTCTGGGCTTATCAAAAACAGCATATAAATATAAAGGTCAGACAACAGGTAGCCAACATGGGTTGGTTTGGCAGTGCAGGTAACAATCAAAGCTATACTTGTAACAGTAAAACATTGTTGTCAGCAATAACCTTTGGGAAAATAAACCTAAGCATTATCAGGATATAGACACGTCTTCCCCTCATAGTCCATTGAAATGAGGATGAACATTATGTCCTGTGCATATTGTTATGAAACTCATCTTGTACGTACTTTTCCCTTTGTATTTTTGGGTTTGTTTTGGCAGCTATGTTGACATATGCACCAGTTACATAGCATTTTATGACTAGATTCCTTCCACTGACTATACAACAAAAATATGGATGCTCGACATAGCTGTGGATCAGAGTTTGCAATTAAAATGATGGAGGAAAGGATGAAACACTGTATGCAGACCTAGAAAAGGCATATGATAAGAGTTAAGGAAATTCTTTGGAATGTGAAAATTTATGGTGTTGGAGGACAGTTGTTGGCAGGTGTTAAGATATTCTATAGGGAGGCAAGTGCGTGTGTGAGGGTGGATGGAGAACAGAGTTAAAGTTTTCCTATAGGAGTTGGGTTATTACAAAGATGTGCGATGTCACTATGGCTGTTTAATATTTATATTGATGGGTGTATGACGGAAATGAAAACTCAAGTGGAGAATGTAGGCGCAAGACTGAAAATTAATGGAATGAGTCGAACAGTGGTGGCATGCTTGTTTGCAGATGACACTGTGTTGTTTGGAAAAAGTGATCAAGAACTTCAAAGAGTGATGGATAAATTTTACTGTTGTTTGGAAAAAGTGATCAAGAACTTCAAAGAGTGATGGATAAATTTTACAGTGTATGTAAGAAAAGAAAGCTGAAGGTAAATGCTGGTTAGTTAGTTAATGCGAAAAGAGTAAGCGCCAGACATCAGAGGTCATATGGCGCTATGTTAAGCTAAGAGGCAGACGGTATACCAAAGAGATGATGGTAAGACAAACTATGGGGAGGGAAAGAACGGTTAGTAAGGTCTATGAAAGAAGGAAAGTAGAGGTGGGAAGTATGTGGGATGGACTTTCACATGTATAAAGAATAGGGCTCATTTTGCAACATAAGACCCAACAAACAGTTTAGCACAAAGGAAAGGAATGTCTAGATATCAACTGGGGCCCAAACCCTACCGTGTCTGGTAATTAGTTACAGCACTGCATCCAAGATAATAAAAATATAGTACGTAGAGAAAATTGAGACTAGGCATTAGACATACATATGACTGCATCTGTGAAAACATCCTTGGTGAATGTTCATGATCTGTGCATTCAGAGTTGAACACATTTCAAAAATACATATCTCAGTACCAGTATCCGTTTTCCAGTTTTCAACATCTGAATAGCCTATAAAAATGTTTAAGCTCTATGGTTTAAAAAGGAAGCTTTACCAACACAATCTCATGATCACAAAGATGGTATATTATATAAATGATCCTCAGGTACAGTGTTGGCAAGAAATTCATATCATCCTGGCACCCAAACCTGCATATGCATAATATATTATTCCATAATACAATGTTATGAAAACTGAACATGCCTCAAACTATAAATTTTTTCAGGCCAGTAACTGAAAAGGAATTTGTTAGCCAACCCAGAAGAGTTGGAGGTCAACCTGAATATCCTGTACCTCCATTATCCTCTTGGGTTGATAATGATGCACACTACATACTTGATATAGTACTCATGTCAACAACTGACTGTTAACTATCAACTTTATAAAGATGAGCATTGCAAGACTATTGTAATAAAAATTGAAAATAATAATAAAATAAATAAAAATTAAACTTCCACACTTAATTCTAAACGAGCTTCTGACTTTTTTTTAAAAGTTCCATTCTGAAGATGAAAATACTCCAGTAAAATATTCATCTCTCATAAGATGAATACTGATAAATGAGATGAAATACTTGAAACTCACACAGAACCTTAACAGACCACACACATTTGATGGCAGCAGGTAGCATCATACTTGGTTACTGAGCACAGTCCGCAGATAATCCACACATTGCTGCATTTCATCATAGTCTGATCGACACTGTTCCACCCTGAAAGGCAAAATAAGGTCATAATTGGTGATTACGATGGTATTAACCCGTAGAGTGCACAATAGGGGTTTCCCAGTTCATCCGTGGGTGTGCAATTATGACAATATTATGAAGTTCCTACAGCCTGAGCTGTGGCTCGCACTCGCACGCTCTCCAGCCTGAGCTGTGGCTCGCACTCTACGGGTTAAGATGGTATTAATTGATTAGCGTGCTCGGCTCACAACTGAGAGGTTCTGGGTTCGAATACTGGGTCGGATGAAGACAAAATGGGTTTGTCTTCTTAAACATTCACCCTATCAATAAAAGACAGGGAAGTAAGTCGAGGGTTTGTGACCTCGCAATATCAGCATGAGCGGAAAGCTGGGAAGCATATTCTCCTGCATGTGTGTGTGAGTTTGTACATAAATATGCAGGTGTGTGTAAGTGTCGTGTGCTGCCTCTAAGAGATCAGTAATGGTCTGTGCCACACATTGAGGTGGAAAACATGTGTGAGGTAGAAAATAATAACAAAATAAATAAATAAATAATAGAAAATAACAATTGATAAATAAGAAATAAAATATATATAATCAATAATAAAATAATAAATAAATAAAAATAGAAAAACTAAGAAATAGAGTAAAGTGCTAAACACTACCCTCGGTCAACTCTTGAAAACAAGTAATCAATGTCAGCCAAAATAGTTTTGAGATAACTGTTGATACATTTAAGGCATTAGAATTCCCTAGTTTAACTAACTAGGTACTTATTACTAACTGATGTCACCTTCAAAGATAAAAGAATGTTGAATAATATTACATACACCTTTACACTATATCCATAACTAAAATCTCTCTTCATCCCTCTCCAACACACACACACACACACACACACACTAAAGCTGACTTATCTCATTTCTTTCATCCCTGGGCCTTCTACATATCTATAATTTTAACATCTGACATCTCAAAAACCCTTCCATAGCCAGACCCTGACTGCTCTAATAGTAGTTAAATATCTATATGACCCTTCACTTCATAAATCACATGGACTTAAACTTGTATATTTGTAAAAAGCTGACTCCTGTGCAAATAACTCACTTCTTCAGCAAGCTATCCAGTCGGTCGGGGAGCCAGTTCACCTTCTTGAGACCCTGGAGACAGTGTTGGGTGAGGCTCTTGAAGCAGGTCCGCCGGTAGCTGTTGTGTTGCTGTGAATCCCATATGGGGGTAGCACGTACATAGGACCAGGCCAGCAGGGAGTAGTCCACAACACTCACCCACTGCTCAGCCTCCACCAGCTGGTTACACTGCTCCAGCAAGGTCCTCTGCAAGTGTGTGAAAACCCTTAAGGCAGGTGTTATGGTATGCCAGCTTATATCTTACTAAATCCTAAATAAACAGCTTAAATTCTACAAAATCCTACTAAATAAACAGCTTAAATCCTACTAAATGAACAGATTACTTTTCAAAACATAAAGGATTGAATTACAGATATCCATGTGGCTGCAACAAATCAGCCATGGACAAGGAATAAAATATTAAGTAGCTGAGGATTTTTGGAGGCATTGACGGTGCTCCCAAGCCCAAGTAATGTAGGAAAATGACAAGTTATTACCAACCTTTTAATGCATCTATGCTCAAACCTGCCATCATGTATACGTATAAAACTGTTGGTACATAGCAATGATATGTTAATAATAATACCTTTCTAACTTCTATACTACTTCCTCTCCGCCACAAAAGTAAAGATACCACAATTATGTTTGTGTTTGTTTTGCAACGCTCAGCAATTTTGTTGTACTCCATACAGAACAAGTATCCTAAAGATAGAGTTTAATACAAGCAATGGGAGTGTTGAGTGCATGTGATGCTCTTAGTATGTATGTATGAAGCCAGTCTGGTGTGTGATGGTAGCTACATATCTATATACTGCGCTTATGAACAAACATGAGTGCTTACTGTACACTACTTACTAATAAGCAAAAAATTATGTCACTTGCAGGCTATAAATACATCTAAATATCAAAATGCCTATTGCATTTGGCACTTACAATCTTTGAGACTTCCTTAGACTTACCTTAAAGCTTGCAAGATGTGGGGCTGCCTTGTTATAAGCAGGTGAATCTGTCTTGGAAGTAAGCCTTGAGACTGGCAGAGACTTGAACACACATTTTTTCTGGAGATTTAGTTTTTCTTCCATCTCCTTCAGATCTGGTTGAGGTAGGATGTCAGTAACTTCATCTGTGAATTGGAATAAAGAGAAAGATTGTAATAAGAGCACTTTCACAAAAACAAGATAATGCTAACAATAAAGTTAATTTATGATTCCTCTATTGCTCATTAAATCTTCTTTAAATGGATTGCAATATTTACTTACAGAGCAAACTGTTCTGTAACTGATTGCATAAACCAATGGAAGAGTTTCCTGTCAAAGGTAATAATTAATGAAACCTTGACCACATAAGAAGTGAAAAAAGACAAGAATGTTCAGGAATGGGAAGCCACAAGTGTAAATGCGATAACACCCTGAAACCTCAAGAAACATAACATGTAGCTGCATTCATCTTAATATTACAAGTATATACCTTTAAGCTCTGGATGTCTCTTTAATACATGGCTTAGCACCTCCACCAGCTGATTCTGGGAGAGGCCTTTGATAGCCACCTCAGGGGGAGACTGTGCAGGGGAGACTGTTAAGCTCCGGCACTTCTTCAAAATTGGAGACATCTGCATAAGTCTCTGTTGAGGGGAAAACAATTTGAAGTAATCAAATGTATTATGTTATAATTAGTGATTCTAACAACTACTCTATGAAAGGCCCCACCCCATAAAAAGGTGCCAATACCCCACCCTGCCACAATAAGTTTAATGGTAGACAACACTTTTCAACTGTTCTTGTACTACTTGACTCTGTACTCTGGTCCTTTCTTTACTCTTTTTAAATTTGCCATACTTACAACTTCTTATACATGACTATCTTATATAATCCAAGAAACAGTTGCTGATGATGTCAAGAATACTAAGATAACTAAGAAATATATAGCAACATAATTTAACAGATATAGCTATACAGTGATATGATATTTTGAAAATTATTTCCAGCACATGGATATAGACATGGTACAGAACATTTCCATCTATAAACTGAAAATAGTTTTAAGATTTTTATCAGAGCATTTTTAATCTATCCAAGAACATGACCAACAACCCAACGCACTCGTCTGTTTTCTAGAAGCTCCTTCGGTGAAACATCAGACAGCTGGAGGCGCTTTCTGGGAGAAGAACGAAGGACAATCATGCCTTTGCCAGGAGACCTCTTGATGGGGGTCTTGTCTGTGCGCTTGATGGGGCTTTCAATGGGTATGGGAGACCACTCAATGGGCAGTGATCTCCTGCCCCGCTCTCTGATGATCAGCTCATCAGGTGAGGGTGTTGGGGATAGGTAGGAGGATGGCAGGTTCACTGTAGCTGACCAGGTGAGGTTGTCCACATTACCTGTAATTTTTCAACCAGATTTAATTCCATCTTCAATTTTCTTCCCCCTCATCTTCATGGTGGACACTTACATAATCTACATTACACCCCTGACTGAATTCACCTTTTCTCCTGGGACACTAAATAATATATGAGATTCCTGTAGTCAGTCCACAGGAAATGGACTACAGTTATGGCTTACTTGAAGAAAGCAAATGAAACAACTAGAGTGGCTAGTAATCAGTAAAAGAAAAAGTTTGATGTGTAAATCTGATTAAGACATGGAAAATAACTTACAAATATTCTGCTATTAGGGTACCAGATATATGATAGATATCCAAGAGTATTCATGGGCACTCACCAACTCAAACACTGAGATCTAAGGCAGAATCAAGTGAAACATCAACATTTGTAGCAAAAGTATGTAGTTTGGGTGCAACTCAGCTATGGCGTTATTGTAATAATTAACCCTTCAATGGATGGAGTTCTCACCACAATCATTCCAGAGCATCAGGTGGTAATATATATCGCTAACATTAGTTTTGCTGATAATGGTAAAATCTTTAAGAAGGGTTTGAGGGGTAGTGATAATGACTGAAAACACTTAAAAAGTCATCAAAGCTGTACAGTCTTAGGATCTCTTGGGTGAATGGACAACCAGTAAACATTTAAGGGATAATGTTTAAATTGCACAAACACTGAAACAGAAGCATGCGATGAGACAACAAAACAATTAGATAACCTTTTAGCATCATAGGAAACACATTAAATCATGCCTCACTTTACTCCTAATATATCCTAACCTGCATTTACACAGTATTTGTTTAGGGGATGTAATAAGTCACACACATGTAGTTAGGTCTGTCTCACCTGAAGGGGTCTGGTGGAGGGTGATTGTGGTGGAACGAGGTATCTCTTCCAAAGCCCCTCGTGTGCGGTGGGCCACTGGTTCCCCTGCTGCCCCTACATTACCCTCGGCCATCACGCTAAGCTGGCCTACAGTAATGACCTCCAGTTTGACTTCTTCAACCTTGACTTCCTTGGATTAGATGACAAATGACTCCAAGAGCAATGTTTATTTGGCCTTATGCTGCACGGTGTCCCTTCTCACAACCACTTGTTGATACTCTAATGATTTATCACAAACTGATATCCATGTTTAATATCCTTCTCCCTCGTTGTTATTCCTCAGCTTCCAGGATGTCTGTCCCGACTCAAAATGACCGGCAAGTTCCAGCCTCCAGGTTAAAGCCACGCAGGTTTAAATGGCAAACGTAAACAATGGCAAGGAAGGTGATGCCAGGGACGCCGTGCTTTCCCGCCAAACACTCGTCTCACCTTCACCAATCACACAAGACACACGCTGATAACTATGACGTACAACACCCACTGGACCAATCACAGCACGTTATACCAGACATACAGTGACGTAGTAGAATGTTGACCAATCACGTTCAAAATGGATTTACCTCTACTCATGATGGGTATTTGATATATAACATTGATATAAAGGAATAAATATGGACAATACTAGGGTTCAATTACACTCGAGTTTCACAGTATTTATAATGGTCTTTTACAATAAAAATACATCCAGTTTGCTGCAGCTAACTGGATGTATTTATCAGGTAACTGGATGTATTTATCAGTGTATGCATGTATACCCTGATAAAGCGTCAGCATCAGACAAGGCAGGATAACATTTGTATGTAGCACACTATATTGTAAGTACTACACACCTGTATATTCAATCAATAAAATCACATGCATAATCGTGAATTAATACTTAGGTTACAACAGTGTAGTTTTTCATAATTTTTTCAAAGTCGTCATTGTGACGTTAGTCATCGCTGTCTCTACCTAGCAGCTGATATTACTGTGCTTCCGTTTCTTCGTCTTCCTTCATCCTCAATTTCATCTTTTTTTCTCTATTCTAACTTAAATTTTCCCCCTGTCTAATCATGTACGGTGACAGGTGTTCTCTGAACCTTTTTCGAAATCCCAACGCAAAAGTTTTATGTAATATGTTTAATATTTGTTTGTTAACTTTAACTATTTACTGCAAACATGATAATAACTTACAAAGCCTGTATGTTGGTGTCTGCTGATGTTGGAAGTATTGTTACTAATGTTGCTGCTAATGGTGGTGGTGGTGTGTGACCATCCATTGCTATTCTAATTGAGCTATTTTATTTTTATTATTTTATTTCATTCATCTCACTTGCCATCAAATCACTAAAAAAAAAAAAAAAAACGAGTATGGTGGCTAATATGCATGATAGACAAGTGTTTCGTGAAAAAATTCGTGTGTGTGTGTGTGTGTGTGTGTGTGTGTGTGAACTACTGTGCAGGTGTCAAGAGAATGGGCACCGCATGAAAACAGCAATCTAACAGTACGAATACATAGTCAGCAGTCATTGTGGGAGTATGTCTGGTAGAATCCTGAACAGGTGGTGCAGCTGGCGGTGGTGTGGTAGTTGGGCTGGGCATCGCTGGGGTCAGTCTGGTGCCAGATGACGAGGGGGCCGCTGGTGACGGTGGTTAACGGGGACTGAACCAACATCACAATGATCACAGCACGGCCGTTGAAAGGAAAGATGAAGGTTATGCTAACAAGGAATGCCATAACTTTTCTTCCAGAGCAGTACATTAGGAAATAGTTCGGTGTTAAGTTTAAGCATCATTATAACATCTTTCAAGATATTATAATGATATGCTTACTTTACCAGGTAGAGCTGAAAATGATAGTACACTATCCCATATAAATCTATCTATGTATATCATCCATCCTGATATATTAACACGCATTATCCATGTATCTCTTATTTAGTAGTACATCTTCCCACAACATGCCCCAGCGGTTTACCTGTATGGTTGCCAACGAGGCGAAGGGCGCGAAGTTGGTGTCCAGCTGACAGTAGAGGGAGAGTGTCCCCAGCGGGTTGTTGAGGGGCGCTGCTGAGCGTCCCACAGGCAGACGATACAGGTCGTTGGGGCAGCCCACGAAGGAGGGGCCTGCCACCCGCAGTGTTGTGGTGCACTTGTTCTGCAGGGGGGAACACGAACCCATTTTGTTGTAGTACAGATGACAGCAAACAGAAAAACAGGAGTTACCTCAGGAGACTCTTCTTGCATGGAAAAAGGGATAAATTTCACCTCTCTCTTGTCTTTAATCTTCTCTAACGAGCACGGTCCGATAATATCATAACAAACATATATATTTTTTTGTCTCAGCATTATCTACTCAAAGGTTTAAATAAATATTGTGTTATATACAAATGAATGTTTGAGATGGCCAACAGCAAATGTCAAAGAACTTAAGACAGCGCCACACACGACAGCAGAACTGTTAAGGGTAATGGCCTACCTCCAGCTATATTAATGAAAAAGTACAGTGAGCTTACGTGGATGCTTGCGCTCATTGAAGTAAAAAATATATGACCTCTCTAAAGATAGGAAGAACTTGGAATGAGCAAAAATTGGAGAGACATGTGCAGCACGTCGATAACATTTGTTTTTACACCCAACTCTTTCGTCCGATGGTTCATATAGTTATGTGCGCTAGAATGATCGATAACTGTACTGCCGGTGTTATCCATAAGAAAAGCTGGTGCGTGGGGCGGCATAGGAAAAAAATGTCAACGGTGAAGATAATGCGTCTCCACCCATCTCCATGTTTGTTAGACGTTCATTACCGTATGTTTCATGTACCTGTCATCACCCGTCACCCCACAGAAAAATGGTAAATAAATCAGAGGTAAAGATGCAGCATCCTGATAATTTGATGCCTCTCACCGTTATATGTAAATCACAGGTTTATATCATGTTTCAATATGAAAATGAGGCTGGCAAAGGGCTGAAAAAAAGACTAATATGGGTTAAAGTTCGTTCGTAGCCAATCACTCTTCAGTACATTGAGACAAAGGAATTTTAAAAGGCGTGCAGTGAGTAGTTCCCGAGATGCATTTATAACCACCTGAAGCAGTCTTAATTAGGGGTTTTGTGGCAGGTAAATCTATTATCTTTTTGTCATATGCTCACGTACTAATGTCAACCTTAAACAACAACGGTCTTGAATGAGGAAGTTGAATTGGCCAGTTGCATTAATTTTATCCTGCACATCACTGCTCACCTTTTCCTTCCTGAAACAGATACCGTAGTCGAGGCCAGCCAGGTAGAAGCCACCGTAGTTAAAACTCTGCACAACACCTGTGTTTCCCGTCAGGTACTGTCCGCACCCACTCGGAACTGTAATGAGGTAATGTGTAGGCTATGTTAACCAGGCTTGTGTGTGTGTGTGTGTGTGTGTGTGTGTGTGTAATGAAGTTATGAAAGTGACACAAATTTACACACAGTACCATTGAGACAGAGACGAGACACACGCTATAAGTTGTATTTGGTATTCATCTCCGTGGATTGAAAATATCTCCACGTAATCAATTGTAACTGATTTGGAACCGCAATATGCGTGAAAACTCCTAACTACGTTCACTGTGCTCGGATACAAGATGATAATAAAACAAACGTTAAGTAAGAATCCGTAGTGCCTGGTGAAGTTCCTCGTTCACCAAAATTAGGGATGGGGTCTGCTTACCTTTCTGGACGCACTCAATCATGGACACTCTGATCCTGAAGAGTCTGTTGAATGGGGAGGCGCCAGTCACCATCTGAAACACAGTGGGGTTGGATCCGTCTGTCACGTCCACGTAAACTGTCAGAATAACACAAAAAACATTATACATTGTGCTTATAGCTCTTTTAGTTGGGCTTAAACCTAAACTGAGAGCGGTGCATTATGACAGTGAGTGTGTATAAGATGCAGTCATTAGCTTGACTTACAGTGCCAGTTTGAGGGAGAAGAGCCACATAGGAACTTGAACTTGTGCTCACCCTCGACACTGAACTGGTCCGTGATGCAATGACCTGCGGATCAGTAGGTTGATGGGGGAGAGAGAGAGACGAGGAGGAAGGATAGGGAATGAGAAGGAAATAATAATAATGCATATTTCTATCATGTTTTCTCACTTTCATTGTATTGTTATGTTATCTATATGACAAACAATCAAGAAACTTTAATGAGAGAATCAAGGGGTCGAGTCGAGGGTGAAAAGACTCACCGAACTGATCTGGCGGGAAGGTCTCGAAGCTCTCAAAGTCGAGGCGCAGCTGGCAAATGCCTGGCGTGTGGGACACCCTCATGGTGCACGTAAGGGCGTTACTGTACGTGGAGGGGTAACCAGGACTTACCAGGTACGTGCCGTTAGCCAACGTTGTACCTCCGCAGGTGATCTCCTCTGACGAAACACATAATACATTATTTTTTCCTCTGCTAGATTTGGAAGGTGAACTCGTCCTAACACGATCTGCCATCAAAATAACACGCTGTTCCGAGGGATAGTTCATGGCATAGACGATTCTCCTATCTATAACTAAAAGTAAATTGTAGCCCACCTCAGACAGGTGAGGGCGTGCTGCACATGATTCATGCATACTCACTGTAACAGCAGACCCCAAAACCTTGAGCACAGTCACCCAGCTGCAGGCCACCCCACTCCTGGCACTGTTTAGAGGTATAACAAGTGCCAGCCTTCAGTCCCACGCGGCACAACGAGTTGGCAAATCTGATGATAGTTAGGATGGGCACTGCAAAAGGCATGCAACCTGTTCAGTACAAGATCTTACACATTATTTTGCTTTATCTACATCTACCGGAAATATATCGAGGGATGGAAGTGAAAGTGAGGGCATGTATGTGCAGTGATCATTATGACACCTATGACGGAGAGAGAGGCATACGTATTTTTTTGGCGCGATTCCGTCCCACATGTGTTTCTGTTGCGTTCCTTGAAGATCCTGCTGCCATGGGCTGGTTTGTGTCCCTTGCTTTCCCTGTCAATATGGGAAACAGTAACGGGGGTATAGACATCTTGACAGTTGTGGGTTGTGGAAAGAGAAACACAGTGTATACTGAGGTTTTTTATTCCTGACCGGTTTCGCTCACAGCTTCCTCTGAAGAAGCTGTGAGCGAAACCGGTCAGGAATAAAAAACCTCAGTATACACTATGTTTCTCTTTCCAATAACGGGGGTGTGTACGGACTTAGGCGTGAAGACGACGAGGGGAATGTAAGGGATGCACAACATTATAGAAAACAAAAATCATGAAAAAAATAACAACCAACACTAGATTGTGACCAGAGTTTGTCCTGCGATGGACACGTAACTGTAGAATATTTTGACGACAACCATGATAATAATCGTTCGTAACTATCAATTTTGTACATACTATTACTATTACTATTACTATTATTAATTAACACTCGAAAAAGCTTTACCAATTGGTATATCATTATATAGGTTATCGCCCCTTATCATCCATTAAACCAAAATCAATAACATTATCAATCATTCACTACTAGTTATACTACTCACATGTGTCACCATGAACGACAACCCCACTCGTAGCTGACACAGCAGCCACCAACACCACTAGTATTTTCATGGTTGTTTAGGGAAGGGTCAGGAGAGACTTGTGTTTTCCTTATAGAAGTAGTCAAGGGAGTGAGGCTTTCATCTCTCTCTCTCTCTCTCTCTCTCTCTCTCTCTCTCTCTCTCTCTCTCTCTCTCTCTCTCTCTCTCTCTCTTATAACGTCTACAAAATAATGGCTCGTTTCGTAGTTTTCTTTTATATTTTTACCGCCAAGACATGAAGCCTCGTGTACGCTCGCCCAACTTGCCATCCCTTCCCTCCTTCCTCCCGTTGCTTGCTTGGATTATGATGTGGTGCGAGGCAGCGGGAAACTCTCTGCTGCTGTCTGTTTCTTTTTATAGATGCCTTTAGTATGACAGACATGAGTGTATGTGTTTTTTTCCCCCTTAAACAGTGCTTAATTAATTTTATTCAACCATTTATCAATTTTTCTCACATCAGTCGTAAACTCCAGCAGCTAAGAACCGTAATTGGGAGATAAATAAAACAGTTATGAGATTATAAATACTTAAGTACAGTAATGTTTCTTCAGAGTTACAGCATTATATAAGAAAAAAAGGTAAAAAGAAGTAATCCCTGAAGGTCAGTGGCTGTGGAGACTGGAAAGGTTGGTAATACTGCATCAGCTGGACATCGAAGGAGGGTTATCACGTCCTTACTCCTGCTGATCTGAAGGTAAATATCTACTGTTTATCTTACTGGCATGAGCTGAGACAAGGAGAACAGAGTAATAACATCATTGTGTGTGTGTGGTGGGCATGAGTAGAGTGTTGTAATGTTGTAATGGAGTGTTTCAAGTGCAGTAAGGAAAGAGTGGATGGGTGTGAAGCTTGGTAGAGATTGACTAGTAATAATGACTAGTAGTAATACTAATAAGGTTGCTATTACGTAGGTGAGTATAGTAGAAGTTTTGTTTTCTTCTTATATGCATGTTAAGGATTGCTAGGTAAAGGCTACATAAATATACACATAAGAAGTCTAGAAACTGTTTATCCTGAAAAGTTTATAGAAAAAAAAGTGAACCGGTTGACTGATTTAATAATTGTATGGGTGATTGATTGATTATGTGTATGGACGTCAAATGAATACATAGGATAACCTGTATTTAAAGTTTGTCTCCTATATGATATGACGAACCAATGTGAAATACGAAATATTTTAATGTGTGTTCTACGTAGCTGCTAACCACCTGTTGATAGTAATTATGTGGTGTTACTGAAATAAACTCATAACTGTAATGCTGTGAGTGTATATCTTAAGAAATGGGTGAGGTTAACATTAAAGAAATAGAGGACATAGGAGACTATATAGTGACTTGCTTCTGTTGGGACAGCTTCAAGGTCAAGACAATCTACTCTCATCTTGTCAAGTGTGCCTGTGTGTGTGTTGATTTACCTAGTTTAGTTATAGTACACAGGGCCTGAGCTACACTTGTGTGATCCCGTGTGTGTGTTTCTTGTTCTTATTGAAAGCTATAATGTGTTCCAAGTGAGAAAATCAATGGCTGGAGTATATTTTTGGTTGATTTTTGTAATGATTTTTAAGCCTTAATGTGGTGTTATGTCATCAACATGTAAGGCCATATTTCAAGAGGTTCTTATAAATTTTCACAACCTGACAACAGGGATAGGTTAATTTCAAAGTTTGTTAAAGCTAGTATATTACATTCGTATGTCAATATTTTCTGTTTCATTCAGTCATTTCAAGGTTTACCTATTTATATATACAATAATCAGCAATATGATTTTATAGTTTCTTATTAAAGTCTTTGATAGGATACCAAGAAAAATGGTTGACTATGGTATGATATATTTAGGAATTGATGGAATGCCTAAAAAGATTAGTGGTAACAATGTATGTTCGTGCTGCCACACAAGTAAGGATGAAATAAGAGTTGATTAAATTTTTCTGTAAACATAGATTAACATTTTCTGTAAAGATAGATTAATAAATTTTCTGTACTAGCATAAATTAACTCATTTTCTGTAAACATATGTGCACCACTTATGTAACCATATGTGCACTCCACCCCTTGCCTCTATTTCTCCTACTGTCCTCTATATAGGGTCTGGCGACAAGCGGGATTTTTTTACGTATTTTGAGGTCTGGTCAGGGTTGAGTTGAAAACATTTAGTTATAGTTAAAGGTGTTATAATGAAGTAAAAATAAAATTTATACCATTTTTACCCTGCAGAGGAAGCATGGCTGGGGAAATAGTGAGCGTGGACCAGTGTCTGGAGAACCACCTGCCTGAACAAGAACTGAAGGAGGTGAAGAGGATTCTGTATGGCCGAGAACACCCGTAAGGAGAGGGAATGTTCAAGGTGGTGTGTTGGTGGTGTAACACTTGTGGGGAACCTTTGTGTTTTAATGAGGGTAATGCTGTGTATGTTGATGGAGGGAGGTGTTGGATGCTGGAAATGTGAGGCATAGGGTGTTAAGGGAGCTGTGTGTGTGTGTGTGGGTGTGTGGGTGTGGGTGTGGGTGTGGGGGTGTGGGTGTGGGTGTGTGGGTGGGTGTGTGGGTGTGTGTGGGTGTGGGTGTGTGTGTGTGTGTGTGTGTGTGGGTGTGTGTGTGTGTGTGTGGGTGTGGGTGTGGATGTGTGTGTGGGTGTGGATGATGTGAGGCATGAAATGATGGGAGAACCTTTTGCTAAATCCAGCAAAGTCATGTGTTGATTGGCGTTCAAAATGTCATGTTGAATTTATATGTCATAGGTATAATTCCCCGGTTTTTATTTATTGATGTAATTTCAGCTCAATTGATATTCCTGAAGGAGCTGCAAAACTGTCCCAGCAATACAACTTTGATGTGAAGGGTTACCAGATCACAGCCAAGAAGGAGGAACTCACATCTCCAAGGCAAGTTTATGATACAAGGCACAACACTACTTGAACAAGAGAACATTATGCAATATCAACTCTCTCTCAGTTGGTTATACTGGTTTATTGAAAAACTATATCACTAGACCAGTGCACGATTCTCAGACCATGGTGGTGAATTACACTCAGACACTTACACACACAAGTAAAACTGGACAAATATATATACAGAGACAGGACCACACGAGTGTAGCTCAGGCCTTGTATACTACAACTGAATAAATACAACTAGGTAAACACACACACACACACGCACACGCACACGCACACACACACACTCTGAAATGTATGAAGTAAGCATGACAACAATCAGTGTTAACCCATCAGCATTGCTTAATCATTGTATTTATTGGAATTAACTCAAGATTTACTAAATGCAATATTGCGAACTTTATAACAAAACAATTTAATTTACATTTGCAGCTTACTGAAGAATTGATGGATAACATAAACAGTAGGTGATAGTGTGTATATTCTGTAAATGCATAAATTTGAATGATTGGTGCAAGGTGTATATTGGTGTAAGGATGAATTGCATTGACTGCACAAATGGTCCTCTGACAGCATGGTTCTGAATGTGCAAGTTAGCATTGTTTTACAGTATCCTAACTTTTCATTGATATCGATTAAACTAACACTGTTGAAATTGTATTTAGCTATTCACAGCTTGTCATAATACTATAGGTCCTGCACATTTCTGTGTTCTTGACTTGCCTTGTCTTTTCTCTTAACAGGATTTCTCTAATTTTCCTGCATTTTTTTTTTTTATCATAAAGGAATTTTTCTTAAGCCTCACAGGGCAGCCTCAGTAGGTGTTTACTGTTGGCATTTTCTAATTTTTTTTGATACATACCATTATTATTCACTGTAAATATGGATAGTGGTTTTGTTAATGTCTTGCCAGCACACATTCTACCATTGTAACCATCTGCATCAGACTAGAATGCTGCCTTATATAAAATCATCATAACCTAAAGAGCTCCTTGCTTACTCTAAGTCGTATTAATTAATTAATTATTATTTTTTTTTTTATACATATACTATGCCTTTTTTTTTTTTACCCCTCAAGAACCATTGCTGGTTTCTTAAAGGAAGCACCCGACACACACACACACACACACACACACACACACACACACACACACACACACACACACACACACACACACACACACACACACACTCACATACAGGAGGAAAGGCTCCCTAGCCTTCTGCTCCTGCTGGGATTGCAAGGTCACAAACCCTCAGCTTACTCCCGTACCATTTTACTGCTAGGTGACCAGGGGTTACAGCATTTAAGAAAACAAATCCATTTTTTTCTTCACCCTACCCGAGATTTGAATCCAAGACATCTGAGTTGTGAGATGAGTGTGTTAACCATTACACAAATGCTTCTTCTTCTTCGTAATACTGCATTACATTTGAGTTAGGACCTATGAATGGATGCCAGGTTTTTATAAATTTCCGATGCATGTAACTTGAATTGTGAAATGTCATTGGCCAAACTGTGACTTCTTACCTTCTGAATTCACCGTGGCCTGTAATAATGCACAGTAATATGAAGATCACATGGAAAGGATTTGTTACTATTGTAGAATTGTCTTTTTATTCACTGATGTTTTAATTACTTTATCATAATGAGACCAAGTAGCCCAAAGATGTATTGACTTGAGGTTCACGTACTACAGTATTATGTAAACAATGAGACAAACACCCATGAGGAGACATGGAAGGAGGGATTAGCTGGCAAAGATAGCAAAACACAAGTGATCTAACATTTTTCTGGTCACTGTCAGAAGAATGAAGCACCAGTAATGATGTTAGTATTACAGCACTTAAAACTTACTGAATGGCATCCTACTTATGAATAATTGGTTGTTTAATGTGTGATTATAAGGTTTTGTGGATACTGAACTCCTTTTCCTGTCCAAATGCAGATGCAAAGTTCAGCACTTAATGGAACTCAATGAGGGAGTAATTTTTTGTAGTCTGAAGGTATACACACAAAAAGTGATCTTTGATATATGTAATGGAATTTTAGAATGCTCAGGAAAATATGGTGACATTTTGTATTTGGTATGAAACTTTTATCTCACGTAAGTTCATCTGTGGGATGTGATAGTTAAAGGGTGAAGGGTTAATATTTTGGAGTATATGAATGTGTGTATGATACAGTGTAATGGGTGGTGTGGCACTGCTTTTGAATGCTGCACTTCTAATTTAAATGCATATCACCATACTTCTTGCCTTGAAACTTGATTACCATAGTGTTTATAAGTATTCCTTGTTTGCAATGGAATTGGGGTTATGCAGAGTTTCATACTAAGCTGAAGTACTGATATCAATACTTGTAGTGTTACTGACAGTGGTTATTACTATCTTGGTATCATAGAAACAATGATCACATGTCATAATTTTCCAGAATAGTTCGTATAGGACTTGTACAGAACTCCATTGCTGCTGATACCACTGCACCTGTAGGAGTCCAGCGTACAGCACTGCATAACAAAATCACTCGCATTACTGAGGCTGCAGCATTATGTGGCGTCAATGTGCTGTGTTACCAAGAAGCTTGGAGTGAGTATGGTGGACCTCTTGAGATTTGAGTATATTAAATTTTCTCTATTTACCTTCAACTTTGGTCTCTTACAAGCTGTTAAATGTTATGTTTCATAATTATACAACTGTGAATTTGCTTTGTTCATTACTGGTTTTCTTCACATTAATAAACATGCATGACTGACTTCATCATCATCCTGGTTATTAATCTGTTTGGGGAAAGAATAGTTAAGGGAATGAAAGTAAGGGTCTGTAATGTTGGAGTGGAGATGAACATAGGTATTACAAAAGGGGAATTGAACACTGTTTGTGCTTGTAGATAATAAAGACTGGAACGTGTAAGGATAAGAGGTGCATAGACATGTAAAAGTAGAGAATCTTCTATCATGGACATCCCCTCAGGATGATTCCCAGGGACAAGTGTTAGACTATATCAGAATAGATTAGACAGATATAAAACTATGTTCTGAAACTTAATATTCATGGCAAGAATTGAAATATTTGCACCTCTAATAATTTTTTTTTTTCTTAGCTTTTGAGATAAGTAATAAATGGTATGATTACTACCCTCCAGGCATACATGCATCACAATCTTCAGATTCAGATTTAAAATAAGAAAGGTTCTCAATTTTCAGCCATGCCCTTTGCTTTCTGTACAAGAGAGAAGCAGCCATGGTGTGAATTTGCGGAGGATGCTGAGTGTGGTCCTACCACACAGCTGTGCCAAGAGGTGAGTTCTGGTGGTTACCATATGTGTCCTGGTGGTGTTTGCCAGCTGGTGTATATGTATTTGAAGGAGGAGCTGGCCTCTTTAGGATATAAAAAAAAAAATTTCCATAACACCAGACTTGGTGCAGTTATGGTTATCTATGTTGGCTCCATATCTGTTCTGTTCTTAAAGTAAATTTAATCTATAACAAGATGTACTCAGTACAAGCTTGCTAGATTTTTTTTCCTTACAGGTCCAGACTTAAGGTGTTGGGGTCCTCTCAGACCGCTAAGTAACATAGGATTCCTAGACACTTATTTGTTCCAATGAATTCTACTTCCTCATTTTATGTACTCTTTCCCATGTTCACATTCCATTTCCAATTCCCATTCACATAATGCTCAAAGTTTCATTGACTTATCACCATCTTCACATTCAATGTTCTAGTTCCATGCACTCATTCGAATCACTCATCCTACTAACTTATCTTCATCATCCCATTACCGTTCATGTTGTCCTTCCCAGCTGGCCCAGAAGTACAACATGGTCATTGTGTCCTCAATCTTGGAGCGAGACAGCGTCCACGGGGACACCCTCTGGAACACTGCTGTTGTAATCAGCAACAATGGACACGTGTTAGGCAAGACCCGCAAGAATCACATTCCCCGAGTAGGAGACTTTAACGAGTCCACCTACTACATGGAGGGAGACACTGGCCATGTTGTGTTCCAGGTAAATATGGAGGAGTGAGAAAGGGGAGTGCAAAGCTTATGTTTGATGAAATGTAGGAATGAGAAGGAGTAGAAAGTCTTGAGGAGTGTGGTCATAGGAGGGGATAATGCATTCATTTGGTAAGAACTAACTTCTCCCAACAGACACAGTTTGGTCGCATTGCAGTCAACATTTGCTATGGGCGCCACCACCCTCAGAACTGGATGATGTACGGCGTTAATGGTGCTGAAATAGTGTTCAATCCATCAGCCACTGTAGGAGCTCTGAGGTAACAAACACAATTTCTTTCAATGCTTTATTCTCAGAAGGTTGGCAGTAATAATGCAAAATACAATAGAATTTTGAGTCATAAAAGCTGGTGATGAATAAAATTCATGGTAATTTCATCTTTATAGGAGAGATTAGTATTGGAAAAACAGCTCGGCTTCTTCAGTATTAGTTTTGCATTTTTCTGACAGTGAGCCTTTGTGGGCCATTGAGGCAAGGAATGCAGCCATCGCCAACAGCTACTTTGCTTGTGCCATCAACCGTGTTGGTACCGAGGTGTTCCCCAACGAGTTCACTTCTGGTGATGGCAAGCCTGCACATAAGGACTTTGGTCACTTCTATGGCTCATCCTACGTAGCTGCTCCTGATGGATCACGTACCCCAGTGAGTATACTGTATGTTTGTATAACGTTCCTGTGTGTCTCCGCCGAGCTGATGTATTTTTCAATCAAGATAGAGTCTGTACACCATTTTTCTCTATTGCTTTATCATTTCCTCTAGAGTAAAGTGAAATTAAATAAATCATAGATGTAAAAGTATAGATAAAGAAGGTTACTAAATTTTGAAGGATTCAGAAATAAAGGATGTTTTTAGGTGAATTATAGTTATGGGGTTTGCAAGAATAATACAACTATATTCCCTGCGCGTCTTAAGAAGTAATGAAAAGGGACGCAGCAATGGATCTGGGAAGCCCCTCCTCTGTATTCTCTTTTATATAAAGAGCACAAATAGGTAGGGGAGAGTAATGTCTCCCCGAATGCAAAACGGCTTGTCTTGGCTATCCTCATTTAAAGAGGATATTAGTTTGAGGAGGCGGTGGCTGAGTGGTCAGAGCACGGAGGAGGAGAACTCAATGACCCAAGTTCAAATTCTGGTGGAACTTGGCCAATTTTTTAAGCTATCGTCGAGTGGCCGAAGAAACCCACTTGCTGCTACCCAACCCTGTCCTCGACTGTGAGTGCATCGGAGATTTCAGGGGGCGGCATGAACCTCCACAGGCGTCACTTAAAAAATACTGCACCAACCACTAACGGGCGAGGGTCAACCATTGACATCACGGCTCTCAATAACTCCTACAGGGCATCAGAGCTGTGCAGAATATTGCCTAAAGGTGCTAGAGGCCATGAAAAATATCTATCTATATACCTCGCTAATATCCCCCTTAACTGGGGCTGGCCAAGACAGGGAGACATTACTCTCCCCTCACTTTCTACACCTCGTTTTTTCATTGGAGAGAATACAGATGGTCTTCCCAGACTTCTTGCTCCATGTCTTTTATTCGCTTTTTACAAGCCGCTGTGAATGCAGTGGTAGTATTCATGCAACCTCCACTACAGGGCTATAATAGATATATAGATAGATAATTTTGTACAATAAGAAACAAAAATAGTAGTCAAATAGAAAATTGCATGTTATATTTTACTTATAAATATATGTGCAGCTAATGCTTCACTTTGTAGAAATTATAGTTTTTAAACAAATTTAAAAATTAATAACACCATAGAAACTTATAAAAATTAGAATTAGGACATTTGTAGGTAAGGACTATGGATGTTTCCATTGTTCCTCGTTTCATCTAATGTCTTATTCCTCAAATTGCAGGGTTTGTCCAGGAACCGAGATGGCCTTCTGGTTACTGAAGTAGACCTGAATCTGTGTCGTCAAGTCAAAGACCACTGGGGCTTCAGGGTGAGTTGAAAATGTAATATGTACTGTAGTGTGTTTATCTATAAGTGTAAAAACAAAAGACATAGAAGGAATGTATAAAGAAAGGATTACGATTTGACATGAGAGATTGTAATTATATCGGTCACTATTCCTCATAGTGAAATAATTTGTTCATTTATCCCACAGCTGACTCAACGCCTTGACCTTTATGCAAGTTCCCTCTCGGCAGCAATCATGCCTAACTACCAGCCACCTATAGTCAGGGACTCCTGTTAAGTGTGTACCAAACAGATAAGGATGACAACTCAGTGATCAGATTTCCTCATAACAATCTCCTAATCAAATATTTATTTTCTTGTAATTCATGTGTGCCTTTTTCTTTGAGATTATTTTACCTTTGATGCCAATATATGTTGATCTGAGTTGTCACAGCTGAAAGTTAAGTTTTAAAGGTACACATATTGAGTTAATTGATCCTATAACAGAATGGATCACTGTTAATTAACACCTGCTACTCTAAATCCCTTTTATGGCCAGTGTTCTTTAGGGCGCAAAATATCTACTATTTAGCTTTCCAATTTAATCATTCTTAATATTTGTATGTGAGTAATGACTAAAGCTCAACAGGGCTACAGTTTTAAGATTTTCAAAAGATGGAACAAGGAACAATTATTGCATCATTAGTTTTGGTTAGAATCAGATCTTCATTCCAATACAGTACCAAGTGGGTTTGATTGTGTGTGAATGTGATTACATTCTTACATCAACCTTACTATGTTCTTTTGTTCTTTAGGAGAAGAAAGTGAGCTTCAGAAGTGAACTCGGCACTGAATTTATAGTATTTAAAAGTTGGTGTCAGTATTAGTCATGAGTCACTGGAGTTAGTAATGGAGAACGACACTGTTTGAACGTAAAGCAGCAAAGGATACTAGAAGGAGGGACATCATTATTTTGTTGATGAACTATACATATCTCTTACTGAAATAATGCACTGAAACACCAGTAACGTTAACAGTACAGTGTGTCCGTAATATTAAACATTCTCGTGGGTATTAAGATTACAGTGAAGATGATGATGGTGATGGACTTGGAAGATGGTGTAATGTGGCGGGTGGTCACATCATGGAAAGCACAAGGGAAAGTAATGGAAACAAAAGAATCAATAGATTTTGTGTAAAAATGGAGGGAAAATGGTAGAAATGTGTGTTGAATCTTTTTTTATTATCTCAAGTATTATCATATATTAAAAATCTGAAGCTGTGGATGATGTAGGCTAAGTATTGAGGGTTAGTTTAATGACTGTTGACCTTCTTCTGGACTCATTAAGCATTCCTTGGCTCTGTGGTACAGTGCTTGGCTCGTCACCTAAAGGTTGTGAGTTTAATCCTGGCTCATGGCAGCTTCTTGGTGAGAGGGGCAGCACTCTCTTATTAACCCTAGCAGAATTATATGGTCTATAGATCTATAGATGCCTAGTTTGCAGGGATTATTTAATCCTTATTTATCGTAAATTGTTTTAAGTACAATTTTTCTTTCTGGATCATGAGTTTATGACTTACAGGAAATTAAACTAAAATATCAAATTATAAAACTTGATAGATTTTGTGGCATAGACCATTTCATAGGCCTGATAATGAAAGCTAATATTTCTTAGCTTCCTCTTTTTATATTGTTCCGGGAAATAGTATTAGGGAAAAGGATCAACACTGCCATATGTGTATTCATTAATGTTATCTAGTTGTAACTCCATAGTTTTTCATTAATCTAGCATTAGTGTACTTCACTAACCCTTTATTATATCAATTGTATGTAAGCAGAAGATATCCAGTGTGATTTATTCAAAATTTAGCAACAGTCTTCCATCCAGTTTGGTAGCTAATCAGTGCTGAAAGAATCTTACTAAATGCAGAACTGACAGAAAAGTCTGAATTCATTGGCGTAGAAATCACAAATGGTTCTACACTAAGATTGAAAGCTTTTAATTCTTGTAAACAGACGGTACTGTACTATTACTTCAGTCATGTTAAACTGTATATCGAGAAATAGGTAACTTCAGAAACCTTTGTTCATATTTAAAGGCTTTCTATTTCAACTTTGATGTAATCACGATCCTAGGATGCAAACAATTGGAAATTTATACAATTATAGATAGATTTGTGGCTTTTCAAAGTGTATAGCATGTGTGGCTGAGAATGTTGGTATTTTCCTCTGAAACATGCTTATACGATTTGTCATCTACTATAAACAAATTCAGGTCTGTAAACTTTCTCTAATATCTGCTACTGTATGTGGTTAACCAGGGGTGTTAAGAAGACCATATATTTTGTGATGCTAGTCATCCTAGTCTTGAAGCAGAAGTTGAAGGTACTATACGAGTGTAGTGGATCTTGTCATGAACTCTGAACCAGCTATGAAAAAGGCAACAAACTGGAAGGTTTACTGTAGGATTATGGTAACCTTTTTAAAAGAAATATGAATTATATGGTTGATAATTACTGATCTTTATGTCTCTCCTACGAAAAGACAAGGCAGGCATGTAGGATAACATTCAAGGAAAAGGCAGAACCAATGAATTTCATCCAAAGGAAAAGTTATGAAATAATTACCTACTTCCTGTCACAAAAAAACATAAATATATGATACATTTGTACATCCTCACCTTTCCTGCACATTCACATATGTTGGTGAATATGTATATGGCTCCAATTAGCTCCTCTAGAAGCCAACTTTATTTTAACATTCCACATATATAGTATATATATTTGCCTTCTCTTCTCAGATACCTACCATTCCAGGCCTTCATTTCCAGTTGTTACAGGTTATCATGAACTGAAGGAGAGCATTCCCATCACCATGCACTGGTATTGTCTCTGAACCTTGTAGGCATCATAACCTTTACATTAATAAGGCTTTGTTAATATTCTAAACCTGGAGATTTATCAAAGCTTAATATGACCAACAAGACTTCATAAATAGGTCTGTGTTCCTATGACATGTACAATTACGTGTGTTCCCAGGTTGAAATAATCTTGAGGAGTAAGAGGAGTGCTGGTTTTTATCTCTTCTCCAAAAAAATGACTGGAGACCATTCTCTATTGCGATAGATGAAATTATCTGTTGCTCAAATTTTTATTTGTTGTATTTCAAATGTTGATGATTGAATAAAATGTTAATAAATTATTCTACTTAGTAGTAATATGTTCTGAATATGATTGTTGATTTTATCTCATAGTTTATTTGCTTTATGGAAGAATTACTTACGTAGTGGCGAGTGTGTTGGTGATTTAATTTTTTAATTCCCATCAAAAATGAAATATTAATAAAGTATTGTAATGGTGTATATCTAAAAATGTCAATAACAAAAGTTCAACTGATTTAATGAAATATATTTTTTGACTTTTCTGAATGAGGAGATGTAATTTTGGACAATAAATAAAGTAATTCATGTAAGGTCATAATTCATTTACACATTGCATGGATACATAATTCATGCATTCATAAATATTACTGTAGCCATGTACCATATAGGGTGTCTTAGGAGTTTTATTTACTTAGCTCCAGAGATGAAAGATTACACAATCTAAAACAAAATGTTCTGTGCACATCTGTTTATTTCAACTTATTCATGGCGTTAGGTGATTTGTAACTTTGTGCACTGCAGGCTCCCCTGGGCTCAGTAAGGAGTGAGGAGAGGAATGGAGGCAAGGATAGGTTAAAAAATGTTATTTGAAGTTAAAAATCTATGCACATATGATTATTTTGAATTACTTTTGTCGTTAGGTGGATTTTAAAAATCATGCATATGGACTGAGCATAGGAGTAACCACCACAATGCGTCATTTTATTCTTGGAAAGGAGTTTGATCACAGGCTACAAACAAAATTTCAGAAACCTTGAGTGCAACTCTTAAAAAAGCTGACAGTAGAGGACTTCTCAGGAGGAAGATTTTAAAAATATAGAAATTGAATAGGGCAAAATTCTTGAGTTTATCAATGAAAGGAAGAAACAGTTAATTCATGCATTAGTAAGATAGGTATACTAGGGCTAAGGGAGGGGAATATTCAGTGTATAGTGTAGTGGCCTGGGTTTAGCAAAATCATGGAAACAGCGATAGGAAAGTGACATGCGGCAAATGATAAACCTGAGCCTGTTAGAAAAAGTTTGAGTAGCTAGGAAGCTTTAAAGTCTCAGAGATAGATATAAACATCATTACAATGGTGATGTGTTCTGTGAAAATCATAAGAATACGTGTATCAAGGAAGCTAGACTCCAGTATGATCCTTAGCGTTGGTGATGTGCTTGGTAGTACTAACAAGACTAATGACATCAAGATAAGCACACATGAAAAGACGGCTTCATGTAATTGCCACGTTAGGTAGTGATGGCAAGGTGCGATATGACTGACGATAGTGAGGAAGGTACTATTTCGTTGTACTATACAAAAATGATGTTCTTTGGTGCGTGTATGAGCCTTATTTTCCCTGCCTAGCGGACATGGACGTGAGGAACCCGCCATTGTACGAGTCACAACCAAGGATTATGTATATAATCCTTGGTCACAGCCAGACAACAATGGGACGGTATTTGTCCTGTAACTATTCCTGCAGGTGTGCCCTGTTATTGGTTCAATGGATGTAGAGAAAGTCATTATATTCCCTCCATCCGTTCTACAGGTTAAGTATCTTATTTATTGAACATTAATTATTCGTTAACTTTTAACAAGCGGCACTTAGTTCGTTTCACAGTACAACTATTTTAGGAGAATAATTAGAAAATAACTAATCAAACAAGTGAAACACAAATTCTGAAACTAGAATATATACACTAATCTATATAATCAGTCACGTGTTTGTCCTGGTGTGTGGTGGCGGTAGTTATGGGGGGTCGGGTGTAAACAATCTTGTTTTTGTTACTGATAATCATCCCACGAGTGAAATACTTGTTGTTTTTGCCCAGGGCTGTGTGTGCTTTGCTGTGATTGGAACTTGAAGCTGTAGCTGCTGTAGAAGGGTGAAAAGTGAGGTAAGTTCACTGCATTAGTTTACATTGTTGTTTACATTCTGTTGTGTTTTGAATATTGGAGGTTAAAATGTGTTGTTGTAGTTGGCTACACTTGTGTAGTGCTTGTCAAGTTGTCAGCATAACCAGTAGTCTTGAAGGAAGGGTAGTTATTCAACTATTTCTTGAAGCTTCAAATAAAATTATTTCCTACGTCATTGCAACCCTTTGCCCATACAAGGACTTAACAACTCCTAATTCTGTTCATCAACCCCCCAGTGTGGACGCTAATACGACATTCATCAAAGTGTCTTTATAATATTGTATAAGATACCTTAGTTTTATTATAGAGACAGTTCACAACTATGTACAGTAGATACCATCAACACCCCGGTTAGTCAGCTTCTTGTCTGCCTCCCAAAACATGAATTAACTTTGTCTCCCACTACCTGTTCCTCCGAGGAGTTGTATCTCAGAGATAGCTAACCTGTTAACTAGGGAGGTAGATGGCTAGGCTAACATGCAGTGGACTACTTAGATACAAAAAATTATGACGTACTAGCAAGGTTTCATTAATCTCGAGGATGCTGTTTACTGAAATTATGGTAAAACTTATACCTCAACATTTTGTAAGGCGAAGTTTCTGTCCAATGCAAGCTTAACAGTCTGGGTAAACTTACTTTGGGAATAACCAGATGTCATTTACAACAGTTCATCGGTAAAGTCATAATCAAAATAAGTATCTTCCTGTCTGTATGTTTGCCTGCCTCCCTCCCTCATTACCACTTGTCGTCCATGTGGTGGCATAGCAAGTAACAACCCGACACATACAAACGACAGAGCACCTCAGCACTAGGCTTAACTCACGCTGTATCAAGTCTCGTAAAGCCTCCAGAGTCTCGGTAACAGTACAAAACTAAAGCTGCCAGACCGAGCCCGCAGGTTTGTGTTTTCAAGGTCACCCAAGAACCTCGACCGCCACGATTCGGGAAACTTAAGGGAACCAAAGGCTAATGGAGGCTAGAGTTGCTATAGAAACTGATGCCTTACTGTGCTCTTGTGTAATGTAATCACGAGCTTAGTTTGAATAATTAGGTATACAAGGTCATTATTACTATTATCTATTTATTTTCTTCTCTCTCTCTCTCTCTCTCTCTCTCTCTCTCTCTCTCTCTCTCTCTCTCTCTCTCTCTCTCTCTCTCTCTCTCTCTCTCTCTCTCTCTCTCAAAAATATGACTTTGATCCTTAGAAAATATATTAGACCAGGTTAGAACATTGTTAGAACATTATTTTTGTTAATCACGCATACGCTAACGCAGAGAGAGAGAGAGAGAGAGAGAGAGAGAGAGAGAGAGAGAGAGAGAGAGAGAGAGAGAGAGAGAGAGAGAGAGTGAGAGTGAGAGTACATACACTACCTCCCATAATATTCCCACCTAATCGTTGTAGCATCATCGTCTTTGAGCTGTTCCCATAGTAACCTTGCCCGTGTCCGAACGCTACGCCTCCACTGACTGACTCTGAATTCGGGTTGGGTTTGGCGTGAGGGAGGGCGGGTCACTGCTGACGGGGTGGGACAGCGGCGGCGAAAGATATGGCGGGAAAGCTTGGATTAGGTTAGGTTATGTGACTGACGAATTGCAGTGAAATGAAACTACCTACTAGTATTACGCTAATGGAAATTGTACATTACGCATTTAACCTCGCCTTTGATAAACTAATGAAGTGGTATATGTATCTCTCTCTCTCTCTCTCTCTCTCTCTCTCTCTCTCTCTCTCTCTCTCTCTCTCTCTCTCTCTCTCTCTCTCTCTCTCTTTTCTCTTGTTTAGTTCTGGGGCCATTTTCGATGATAACTATTTGGCAAGGGAAACGTCAATAAGTAATGAGCTATTGTTATTATTATTGTTATTATTATTATTATTATTATTATTATTATTATTATTATTATTATTATTATTATTTTTATCACTATTATTATTATTATTATTATTATTATTATTATTATTATTATTATTATTTTTATCACTATTATTATTATTATTATTATTATTATTATTATATTATTTTTATCATTATTATTATTATTATTATTATTATTATTATTATTATTATTATTAATACTACTACTACTACAAGTAGTAGTAGCAGCAGGAGCAGATGTAGTAGTAGAAGCAGTAGTAGTAGAAGCAGTAGTAGTAGTAGTAGTAGTAGTAGTAGTAGTAGTAGTAGTAGTAGTAGTAGTAGTAGTAGTAGTAGTATCTAGTAACAATACTACTACTACTACTACTACTACTACTACTACTACTACTACTACTACTACTACTACTACTACTACTAGAATAATAATAACAACAATAATAATAATAATAATAATAATAATAATAATAATAATAATATTAATAATAATAATAGTAATAATATTAATGATGATAACAATACCTAATGATAATGATAGTAATGACAGTAATGCAAGAAAGAAGTGTTAGAAAGGCTTGAGTGTAGTGACCTCATTGGCGTTCTAAGAATGATGTGTTCTTGCGGAATTTATGTTGATGTCGCCACCTTGATGCAACTAAGCATTGATTGGCCTTGTGACCCCGGAGCTCTTCTTTGTTTGTTGTTGGCTTTGTTGTATTAAATGTTTTCCTTAGCTATGTTTACTTGTGTATATTTGTGTGTGTTGTTTATGTATGTATTTATGTATGCATGTATGTAAGTATATTGTTTGAGATAGATAGATAGATAGAGAGAAAGAAAAAGACTGGATTTATTGAATTAGATACATCACTATCTTCCAATAACTTCTTTAATCGAAAACTGTTAGTAGACGGTCTTTCCTTTCCTTCTGTAGCCACACCTCCTCTTTGGTGTTGTCTGGTCGTAGCCGCACCGAATATGACTCAACATGTGGTGGCAGCGGTGGGATGGCATGTTGGCTAGATGTCCCTCACCGCGAACACCTAGCA
>JAPQNM010000047.1:4564473-4566973 GCA_029783475.1 Metacarcinus magister
ACTAATATGTATGTAATTAAAGAGGAAGAGGGAAATAAAAGAGAGTAAACGGAAAATGTCAATGAAAAGAGGTGAAAAAACTAATGAGAATGCGGAAGGAAAGACGATGAGGGAGGGAGAAGAGGAGGAGGAGGAGGAGGAGGAGGAGGAGGAGGAGGAGGAGGAGGAGGAGGAGGATACTAGTGATAATAATGAGGGTAAAAGTAATAATGTCGTTAATGAAGGCTAATGTAATACTAACTATGGTAATGATAATAATAATAATAATAATAATAATAATAATAATGATAAGAATGTAATTAATAATGATAAGGATAATGATAGTTTTTGAAAGGGGAAAAAAAAATAACGAAAAAAAAAGAACAAAATGATTTATATAACGATCCCCCAAAAAGACACACACACACACACACACACACACACACACACACACACACACACACACACACACACACACACACACACACACACACACACACACACACACTCAGCTGGCTTTTCTTAATATTTTTTCCCTTTCAATCATTATGAAGCGATAATGACCCAATCGAGGAGGAGGAGGAGGAGGAGGAGGAGGAGGAGGAGGAGGAGGAGGAGGAGGGGGGGGGATGAGTACAAGACATTGAAGGTTACCCATATTATAAATCATCTTTTCCTTCCCTCTTTTTCCCCTCTCTTCCTCTTCCTCCCTTCCATTCTCCTTCCATCTCCATTTCTCCTTCTCTTTTGTTCTATACATTAATCTCTTCTCCCTCCCCTTCCTCTCATTTACTATATCTTCCTCTTTTTCCCCTCTTCCTCTTCATTCCTCCTCCTCCTTATACCCTTCCTCTTCATACTATCAACTTCCCTCTTCCCCTCTTTCTTCCTCTCCCCTTTCCCCTTATTTTCCCCCTCCCCTCCCTTACCGTCCTTTATATTTACC
Organism: Metacarcinus magister; assembly: GCA_029783475.1. NCBI lineage: Eukaryota > Metazoa > Arthropoda > Malacostraca > Decapoda > Cancridae > Metacarcinus > Metacarcinus magister. Next base: position 4,565,399 of record JAPQNM010000047.1, read on the forward strand.
TCAACATCTCCCTATCTCCCTCTCTCCCCTCTTCTACACTTCTTATCTACTCCCCTCACCCTCCCCTCACCCCTTCCCCCTTCCCCCTCGTTTATATTTATGCTCCCTCAAGGCCGCTGGATCAATATGTTGACGGGAAACACAAGACAAGGGTTGGAATCCTTAAGACGGGCCTAGAGAAGCGAGGGGAAACAAGGGGAAATCAAAGGGAAAGTGAGGGGAAAATAATGAGTGAAAAAAAGGGGTAAATGGTATGTCTTTCCCCTCTAACTCTCTTTTTTCCCCAGGTCATTTCACTGCATGGAAAGGAAGAGGGGAAGGAGGTGAGGGGAGAGATGTGGGAGGGGATGATATGCAAGTTTCTCTCTTTCTCTTTCTCTTTCTCTTTTTTTTTCCTCTCTTTTTTTTTTTTTGTTCCTATCTCTCATCCTATATAGACATTTTTTTTTTTTAGCTAGTTATATATATAAAAAAAAAGGTATAATCTCTCTCTCTCTCTCTCTCTCTCTCTCTCTCTCTCTCTCTCTCTCTCTCTCTCTCTCTCTCTCTCTCTCTCTCTCTCTCTCTCTCTCTCTCTCTCTACCTCCCTCGCCAACAATAGTCAAACGGCCTTGACCTTCCCGGCAACTCAACGGTGGAGGCCAAAAATATACTGATAAATGAATCCATAAATATCGTGGTAAATTTCAGAGAGAGAGAGAGAGAGAGAGAGAGAGAGAGAGAGAGAGAGAGAGAGAGAGAGAGAGAGAGAGAGAGAGAGAGAGAGAGAGAGAGAGAGAGAGAGAGAGAGAGAGAGAGTACTTTTTTATATAACTCACTCAAAATAAATATATACGATGAGAAAGAGAGAGAAGAAGAGAGACGAGAGAGAGAGAGAGAGAGAGAGAGAGAGAGAGAGAGAGAGAGAGAGAGAGAGAGAGAGAGAGAGAGAGAGAGAGAGAGAGTACAGGAATGGCTTTTATGGTTATATTTGAGTCCTAGAAAGGAGAATGGGAGGGGAAGGGGAAGGGGAAGGGGGGGTGATAGGTGGGCGGTCCATCAATACGAAAAGGGAGGTGGGGGTGGAAGAGGAGGAGGAAAGGGGGGTGAGGGGATAGCTGGTAGGTTACATCATAGTGGAGAGAGAAGGGAGGGGAGGGGCGGGGAGGTAAGTGAGGGGACGGAGAGAGGGATATTGAATAAGTGAAGGAGGTGTGGGAGGAGGAGCAGGAGGAGGAGGAGGAGGAGGAGGAGGAGGAGGAGGAGGAGGAGGAGGAGGAGGAGGTAGAGGTAGATATGGGGGTGTAAGGGGAAGTGAATGAGGGGAATGGAACAGAAGTGAGGGGATAGTGGAGAGAATTTAAAGGGAAGGATAGCTAGGGGAGGAAAGGGGAGAAGAATCTGAAAGGGGTCTTAGGGAAAGGTTAGAGAGAGAGAGAGAGAGAGAGAGAGAGAGAGAGAGAGAGAGAGAGAGAGAGAGAGAGAGAGAGAGAGAGAGAGAGAGAGAGAGAGAGAGAGAGAGAGAGAGATGAGGGATGAGTTAGGAATATGAAGATATATGAAATAAGGAGGAGGAGGAGGAGGAGTAGGAGGAGG
>JAPQNM010000047.1:4591854-4599354 GCA_029783475.1 Metacarcinus magister
ATTTATTTTTACTTTCCCTTGTTCCTCCTTTACCCATTATTCCTTGTCTCCCTTTTCCTCCCTTTCATTCTTTTTTTTCCTCTCCCTCTACGGTGACTTTTTTTTTCCCCTTTGCACTTTGTTTTCTTTCCATTCCTTCCTCTCTTTTTTTCCTCTTCTGTGTTCGCTGTCTGTCTGTCTGTCTGTTTGTCTGTTTATTTGTGTGTCTGTCTGTCTGTTTGTCTTTCTGTCTGTCTGTCTATCTCTCTGTTTATCTGTCTGTCTATCTGTCTGTTTGTTTGTGTGTATGTCTGTCTATCTGTCTGTTTGTTTGTGTGTATGTCTGTCTATCTGTCTGTTTGTGTGCATGTCTGTCTATCTATCTATCAATATGTATGTATGTTTGTCTGTCTTTCTGTCTCTGTGTGCCTGTCTGCCTATCTGTTTTTTTTTCTCTCTCTCTCTCTCTCTCTCTCTCTCTCTCTCTCTCTCTCTCTCTCTCTCTCTCTCTCTCTCTCTCTCTCTCTCTCTCTCTCTCTCTCTCTCTCCTTAATTTTTCCTCTCCCGCCCTTCAATCATTCCTCCCTCTCTCTCTTCCCCTCTCTTGACCTCCGGGTGGGGTCGCTTTTGAGGTCACGCTGACCTTCTTTCACCCATCTGACCCTTGATCACGAGACGAGAGAGAGAGAGAGAGAGAGAGAGAGAGAGAGAGAGAGAGAGAGAGAGAGAGAGAGGAGAGGGAGAGGGAGAGGCAGAGGGAGAGGGAGAGGGAGGGAGAGGAAAGACGGAGAGATATGTCATGTGGAGAGAAAGGCTTGATATTCTTCTCCCTCCTCCTGTCCTTCTTTTCTTCCCTCCGTCCTACTCTCTCTCTCTCTCTCTCTCTCTCTCTCTCTCTCTCTCTCTCTCTCTCTCTCTCTCTCTCTCTCTCTCTTTCACGAAGGTTCTTTCTCCTAGTAACAATTCGTCTTATTTACATAGAATAGCAACGTCCTATGGAAAGTTTTTATGTGTGTGTAACTGTGTGTGCGTGCGTGTGCGTGTGTGTGTGTGTGTGTGTGTGTGTGTGTGTGTGTGTGTGTGTGTGTGTGTGTGTGTGTGTGTGTGTGTGTGTTGCTGGTTGGATACATTGCTGTCCACCTGTCTACCTGTCCATTTGTTCCATGTACTCACTCTCTCTCTCTCTCTCTCTCTCTCTCTCTCTCTCTCTCTCTCTCTCTCTCTCTCTCTCTCTCTCTCTCTCTCTCTCTCTCTCTCTCTCTCTCTCTTTCACCTTTACCAATTACATCCTAAATACCACAGTCTACCTCTCTTAGCCTCACCTTTGCACACCTGGAAAAGAAAATGTAATATACACAGGAACTACTACAGGTATCTTTAGTCTCCTTCCATAGTTGTGAAATTGAAGGGTGGAACAGCTTGCCATTACAATCATGATGTGTTATAACTACTCCCTCAACTCCCTCAACTAACTCAGGTACAGGTAGATAGGGTCACCTGTCACCTGTTGTTTGATTGCTTTTACCACCTGTGTTGTTTAGGTTCAGGTGTAAAGGTGTGAGGGAGGGGAAAGGGGAAGGAGATGGGGAAGGGGAGGGGAAGGGGAGGACTACCTGTAATTATGGGGAGTAAGTGATGGTGTGGTTTAGGTTGGGTTGTTATGTTGTGTGTGTGTGTGTGTGTGTGTGTGTGTGTGTGTGTGTGTGTGTGTGTGTGTGTGTGTGTGTGTGTGTGTGTGTGTCTGTGTATCTCTCTCTCTCATATGTTTATATTATATTTTTCGTCCTTGCTCTGTATTCGTTGCTATGCTCGAATCCTTTGTATACTTTATCTCCTCCTCCTCCTCCTCCTCCTCCTCCTCCTCCTCCTCCTCCTCCTGTGTTACATATCTACATAAAAACCTTCACCTCAATCTTTCTATCTTCCTCCCCTTTCTCCCCTCACCCTCCAGCCCTCTCCCATCCTATCAGACTTTCTCTTCGTGGGCGTAGGGAGGTACACGGAGGGGGAGGAAGGGTTCAAGGGGGGCTGGGAGGGGGGGGGAGGGGGAGGGAACTTGTCACCTGTACAGTCTGGTCTTGTCTACCTGGTTGACTAGTGTATAGCCAACCAGGTCTCTTATCAGGTACGTGAATGGTGGCAGGCAGGCGTGGGGGGGCGGGGGGGGGCGGGGGGTGGCATGGTGAGGGCGTGGAGGGTGGAAGACATGGTGGTGGTGGTGGTGGTGATTGTTGTTGTTGTTGTTGTTGTTGTGGTGTTGAAATGATGGTCAGTCTCAATCCAATTACCTATCTCTTCCTTTTGTTTCATCTCACAAATTAAAAAAAAATGATCACAAAAGTATATTAATAGAAGAAAAAAAAAATAATAATAGTGATCAGAAAAGTATATTAATAAAAAAAAATTAATAAAAAAAAATAATAATAGTGATCAGAAAAGTATATTAATAAAAAAAAATTAATAAAAAAAACCCCCATCCGATTATTCTCAGTCTATAAATACACATTAACCAATTAAATTTTATAACCTGATGGGATAAACTTTGTAAAAAAAATGAGGGCAGTGAAGAGCATGAATGAGGGAGGGAAGCAAGCTGGAGAGACAAGGGAAGAACACACGTAAGGATCAGCAGGTAGCAGATCCAACGCAGTGAGGCCTTGGTGGGATAGATGATAGTAGATTAAGTTAGGTTAGGTTAGGTTAGGTTAGGTTAGGTTAGGTTAGGTTAGGTATGGTTAGGTTAGGTTAGGTTAGGTTAGGTTAGGTTAGGTAAGGTTAGGTTAGGTTAGGTTAGGTTAGGTTAGGTATGGTTAGGTTAGGTTAGGTTAGGTTAGGTAAGGTTAGGTTAGGTTGGGTTTGGTTAGGTTAGGTATGGTTAGGTTAGGTTAGGTTAGGTTAGGTTAGGTTAGGTTAGGTTAGGTTAGGTTAGTTGGAAATAAACAAGGCCAGGAAATTAAAGTTGAATACAGCACTATAGAGGTAAAAGGGAGAGACATAGATTTGGTACTCAGTTAGGTTAGGTATGGTTCGGTTAGGTTAGGTATGGTTAGGTATGGTTAGGTTAGGTATGGTTAGGTTAGGTTAGGTTAGGTTAGGTTAGGTTAGGTTAGGTTAGGTTAGGTTAAGTTAGGTTAGGTATGGTTAGGTTAGGTTAGGTTAGGTTAGGTTAGTTGGAAATAAACAAGGCCAGGAAATTAAAGTTGAATACAGCACTATAGAGGTAAAAGTGAGAGACATAGATTTGGTACTCAGTCAGGTTAGGTTAGGTTAGGTTAGGTATGGTTAGGTATGGTTAGGTTAGGTATGGTTAGGTTAGGTTAGGTTAGGTTAGGTATGGTTAGGTTAGGTTAGGTTAGGTATGGTTAGGTTAGGTTAGGTTAGGTATGGTTAGGTTAGGTTAGGTTAGGTATGGTTAGGTTAGGTTAGGTTAGGTTAGTTGGAAATAAACAAGGCCAGGAAATTAAAGTTGAGTACAGTACTAGAGGTAAAAGGGAGAGACATAGATTTGGTACTCAGTCAGGTTAGATATGGTTCGGTTAGGTTAGGTATGGTTAGGTATGGTTAGGTTAGGTATAGTTAGGTTAGGTTAGGTTAGGTTAGGTATGGTTAGGTTAGGTTAGGTTAGGTTAGGTTAGGTATGGTTAGGTTAGGTTAGGTTAGGTTAGGTGGAAGTAAACAAGGCCAGGAAAGTAAAGTTGAGTAGTAGTGTTCATCTTTACTTGTATTAATAGTGATGTGTGTGAACAGTGAGTAGTTTAGAAGATATTAATGTGTGCTACAGACAGGTGTGGTTAAGGCTACTCTAGTACATCAGTGTTTGTAGGAAGAGTTGACGGCGGCCACTGTTGAGAAAGCCAATGTTAGTGGAAGATGATTTATAGTTCGTATTTATATTGGGTTTTTATTTGAGATTATAGATGAAGGTTAAGGTGGTAATGTATAAATGTAAGAAAGGTTGAATTTGGGTGTTGATGAAAAAAAAAATGTGTCTATATGCTTAATGGATTTGTGATTTGAAGTACTGTGTGTGTGTGTGTATGTGTGTGTGTGTGTGTGTGTGTGTGTGTGTGTGTGTGTGTGTGTGTGTGTGTGTGTGTGTGTGTGTAAGTTTCAGTAAGTAAGATGTCTGTCGCTGATGGCTGCTCAGCTGTGTCTGTCAGCCTGTCTGGGACTTTTTTTTATCTCTCGTTTGTGTACGTGTGTTTGTTTGTACCTATGTATGTACGTAACCTTCATGAGAGTGTGTGTGTGTATGTGTATGTGTGTGTGTTTATATGTGTGTGTGTGTGTATAAGCAAGCATGCGACCATCTGCTTGTGTGCTTGTATGCTTGTTTGTCCCATCTCTCTCTCTCTCTCTCTCTCTCTCTCTCTCTCTCTCTCTCTCTCTCTCTCTCTCTCTCTCTCTCTCTCTCTCTCTCTCTCTCTCTCTCTCTCTCTCTCTCCCCCCCCTCCCACCTCCCAGGGCGGGTGTTGGCCAGGAGATCAATGCCTGCCGGTGGTGACGTCACACTTACGTCAGAGCGACAACAGGTCCCTCCCTCCCCCCCCCTCCCCCCCCCCGGGACCTGCCGCCAAAGGTCAGAGGTCAGGTGCTGATCAGGGCCCCCACCTGTGTGTCCATCCCCCTCCACCTCCCCCCCACCTGTGTGTCCATCCCCCTCCCCCTCCCACCTGTGTGTCCATCCCCCTCCACCTCCCCCCCACCTGTCTGTCCATCCCCCTCCCCCTCCCCTACCTGTGTGTCCATCCCCCTCCCCCACCTGTGTGTCCATCCCCCTCCCCCTCCCCCTCCCCACCTGTCTGTCCATCCCCCTCCCCCCCCCACCTGTGTGTCCATCCCCTCCCCCCACCCCACCTGTGTGTCCATCCCCTCCCCCCACCCCACCTGTGTGTCCAACCCCCTCCCCCTCCCCCACCTGTGTGTCCATCCCCTCCCCCCCACCCCACCTGTGTGTCCAACCCCCTCCCCCTCCCCCACCTGTGTGTCCATCCCCTCCCCCTCCCCCACCTGTGTGTCCATCCCCTCCCCCCCACCCCACCTGTGTGTCCATCCCCCTCCCCCCACCCCACCTGTGTGTCCATCCCCCTCCCCCCACCCCACCTGTGTGTCCATCCCCCCCCCCCCCACCCCACCTGTGTATCCATCCCCCTCCCCCTCCCCCACCTGTGTGTCCATCCCCTCTCCCCCTCCCCCTCCCCCACCTGTGTGTCCAACCCCCTCCCCCTCCCCCACCTGTCTGTCCATCCCCCTCCCCCACCTGTGTGTCCATCCCCTCCCCCCCACCTGTACACCCCCCCAACCTGTGTGTACACCCTCCCCACCTGTGTGTACACCCCCCCCAACCTGTGTGTACACCCTCCCCACCTGTGTGTACACCCTCCCCACCTGTGTGTACACCCTCCCCACCTGTGTGTACACCCCCCCAACCTGTGTGTACACCCTCCCCACCTGTGTGTACACCCTCCCCACCTGTGTGTACACCCTCCCCACCTGTGTGTACACCCTTCCCCACCTGTGTGTACACCCTCCCCACCTGTGTGTACACCCTCCCCACCTGTGTGTACACCCCCCCACCTGTGTGTACACCCTCCCCACCTGTGTGTACACCCTCCCCACCTGTGTGTACACCCTCCCCACCTGTGTGTACACCCTCCCCACCTGTGTGTACACCCTCCCCACCTGTGTGTACACCCTCCCCACCTGTGTGTACACCCTCCCCACCTGTGTGTACACCCTTCCCACCTGTGTGTACACCCTCCCCACCTGTGTGTACACCCTCCCCACCTGTGTGTACACCCTCCCCACCTGTGTGTACACCCTTCCCACCTGTGTGTACACCCTCCCCACCTGTGTGTACACCCTCCCCACCTGTGTGTACACCCTCCCCACCTGTGTGTACACCCTCCCCACCTGTGTACACCCTCCCCACCTGTGTGTACACCCTCCCCACCTGTGTGTACACCCTCCCCACCTGTGTGTACACCCTCCCCACCTGTGTGTACACCCTCCCCACCTGTGTGTACACCCTCCCCACCTGTGTGTACACCCTCCCCACCTGTGTGTACACCCCCTCAACCTGTGTCTTAAAGTATTGTATGGGTATGGATGGTGGATAGGAGTAGGATGGAGATGGGTGGAGATGGATGATAATGATGGATGGAGTAATAGTGGGGAGTGGATGGGTTGTGGTGAAGGTGGAGGGGTGTAAGGAAGGGGAAGTTGTGGGTTGAAGGGAAGGTGTGATGGGTAGGGGGGTAGGAAGGTGTAGGAGGTAGAGGTGATGGGGGAATGGGTAAAGGTTAAGGGTGTGTTGGGGGTGTGATGGGGTGAAGGGGGAAAGGAATGGGTGATGGGGTGTTGAAGGGGGAAGGGGAGGTGAAAGGTGACGTAATAATTGAAATTTAAATATTTAATGAGTGCAACAGTGATATTTGTTTTTTATTAATCTATTTTTTAATGCATATCATCATCATCTTCATCATCATTATCATCATCATCATCATCATCATCATCATCATCATCATCATCATCATCATCATCATCATCATCATCATCATCATCATCATCATCATTTTTATGCAACATTTATAAACTTTGAAAAAATATAAGAAAGTGAAACGATCCCATGAAGATATATTTATTTAATAAGTGAATAGTGAAAATAAATAAAAAAGTATTGCATAAAAAAAAATATATATATAAATAAATGAGAATGAACCACATTTATTTAAGTGGAGTAATAATGTTTTTCTGTTATTGAATATTTAGCTTTATTATACTTATCCATTATTACTCTAGCTCAGTAGTCAAGCATAAACAAGGCCAGTCAGTCTATTGAGTGTTCTAGTTCTTCCTTGCTTTCTTTCTTCTCTTTCTTTCTTTTTTTCTTTATTTCTTATATTTTATGTTGGCTTCCTTCTTTACTTTTTTTTTTCCCTCTCTGTTTTCTCTTTTCATGTTTTTGTTTTTTTACATCTTTCCATCTCTCTGTCTCTCGTTCTTTCTTTCTTTCTCTCTTTCTGTTTTTTTTCTTAATTTTTCTTTCTTTCTTAATTTCTCTCCTTTTTTCTTCATTTTTCTATCCTTCATTTCTCTCTCTTTCTTAATTTCTCTCTTCCTTCCTTCCTTCCTTCCTTCCTTCTTATCTTTCTTTCTTTCTTTCCTTCTTAATAATATACACTCACTATAACAGTACATTCGCCTCTCTCTATATATATTATTCATCAAATTTAGTAGTAGTTGAAGTAGTAGTAATAGTAGTAGTAGTAGTAGTAGTAGTAGTAGTAGTAGTAAATTTCTCCCAGCTTATCATTTACTATTATTATGACGAGTGATAAGGACGTGGCAGTGTATCTATCTATCTATCTATCTATCTATCTATCTATCTATCTATCTATCTATCTAAGGGGAATATTTAGAGGTAATGCAAAGTCCTGACACCCACCCAAAACATTACGTGAATAGTGTTTGTAAAATGAATGAAGGCATGAATAATGAATGATATCTGAGTGTGTGAGG
>JAPQNM010000047.1:4604354-4614354 GCA_029783475.1 Metacarcinus magister
CGCCCTTCTCTGTGTGTGTGTGTGTGTGTGTGTGTGTGTAGGGGGAACTTTCATTGGTTGTATAGTGTGTAGAAAAAAAATTGGTGCTGTTAACTGTTTAATGAATAGATAAATAATTAGATAAGCCTCCAGGTATACTCGAAGGGAATCACAGTTACGTGTACTGGTAAGTCTTAGAGTGATGCCAATATCATTACTTGTTTCTGGAAAGTCTTATGTCACGAAGCCTGTCAGTATACACGAGTTGTTGCACTAATTAACCATCGTAACCTTCCACCCTTCACCCCAACCACTTATACACAACAAAGACACAGTAGTTATACCGGAAACACCGAACGATAATCACTGAGAACCTGAAAAGGAAGTCAAACTGATGCATTAATAGTAACACAGTCTTTAATGTTATGTTTCAACGTCAGATGGCAGTGATAAGATAAAATAGTGTAATATTTAGCTACAAGATGGCAGTTTTATCAACAATTAGTTAAGAAATTTGCCGCCAGATGGCAGTGTAGCTGTTTAAATAGTTCGAAAGCTCGCTAATAGAGGGCGATGTTTCTTTTTATGATAACATCAGTCACAGGTAGATGGCGGGAGACACCTTTCTGATGTTTACTCCTCGAGGCGTGAGTTTCTTATCTTTTTTTTATAAAGGTTGTACTCATAAAAAACATAACTACCTAGTAAAGGGTGATCACACTTGTACAGTCGTAATGGTGATGGACAGGTTAACAGTACTAACACAAAGGGCTGCACCACCACCACCACCACTCATTCCAAGGCTGCCACGGTACACACTCACCAGGTGTTGGGGAACCACTGGGGGAGTTAATTAGGGAGTTACCTGGTTAGTTCAATTTAGGTCGAGGTTTTGAGGTGATATGAATTTTTTTTTAATGTTTTGTAGTTGGTATTATTATTATTATTATTATTATTATTATTATTATTATTATTATTATTATTATTATTATTATTATTATTATTTTTATATTTTTTTATCCATTATTATTATTACGAATATTTTGCGGAACTGGCGGTGAACTAATGTTTTTTTTATGGTTTTGGTAACATTTACAACCTGTGATGAAATTATTAATTCAAGTCATGCTGTCCCTGCCACCACCACCACCACCACCACCACCACCACCACCACCACCACCACCACCACCATTATCATCATCATCATCATCATCATTACCACTACGACACCTAAGAGACCTCCTACCTAACAGTGAGGAAGAATGAACACACACACACACACACACACACACACACACACACACACACACACACACACACACACACACACACACACACACACACACACACACACACACAATACAGACTCATCACCATTTAACAATACAATTCTTACAGTCATTCACGCCCGTCACCCTTCTTACCTGAGACCGTGGGTGGGTAGGAGGGGGGAGGGCAGGTAAGGGAGGGAGGGAAGGAAGAAGGAAGGAGGAAGGAAGGGAGGAGAGAGAAGGTTCATGATCCCCCTTACTATACCCTCTACTACCCTCCCCTTCTCCCCTTCCTCCTCCCCTTCCTCCCCCTCCCCCTCCCTTCACACATATAAACTGCTACGACTGATTAACGTATAGAGGGGAAGTGAGGGGAGGGGAGGGGAGGGTTTGACATTCCCCTTGTCATAACGGCGTTGTTAGTACACTACCAGATTCTTTGTCATGTGGGTGGGGGAGTGGGTGGGTTGGGGGAGTGGGTGGGTTGGGGAAGTGGGTGGGTGGGTGGGTGTGTCTCTCTCCTCCCCTTCCCTTCCCTCTTCCCTACTCTCTCTCCCTTCCAGTTGTTTAGTAGTAGAAGGAGGGACACAGGGCTGGGGTGTGGTCTCGTGTGGTTGTCTTGTAATGGACTCAACACAAATTGGTATCATTGCTTCTCTGTATCTCTAGTTTTGTGTCCTTATTTGTGTTCTGATTCCATATTAAAAGGAAGAAAATTTTGTTTCTAAGTGTGTATTTGGTTATCTATTTATTCATCTATTTATCTATTTATACTTCAAAAAATCTCCTTTGTGTTATGTAAAGTTACTGTCCTAAATAAGTCTCTCAACAAGGTTTATATAGTGTTAATTTCCTATATAAATCCTTCTTTTAGTTAGTTTTATGTATGGTTACTGTCTTGAATAAATCCTACTGTTAGCTAGGTTAATATAGGGTTACTTGCCTTAATAAATCTCTTCTCTTAGCTAGATTACTCCTCTTACACCTGTTATGGGCGATGGCAGTCTTGGAATTAATGCAAGTGTTTAGCGGAGTGACGTGAGAGTTTAAGTTTTTCAGATAGACTAAAGGAGTTGATGTTCTATAATGTCTCCCTCTTTTGATTGTGTTCTTTGACTGTTCTGTGAGAAAGTTTAGATTTTTAGATAGACAAAAGGATGCTGGTTTATAATGTTACCTTCTCTTGACTGTGTATTAAGTTTTAGGTTTTTAGATAGAATAAGAAATGCTGTTCTATAATGTCTCCTTCTCTTGACTGTGTTTAAACTACCATGTGCTGTGCTCTGTCGTGGGCTGTGGCACCATCTGGATAAAGGTGTGTAGCTCCGCCCTGGTGATGGGATGAAGTGATGGGATGAAGTGATGGTTGATGTGATGGGATGAAGTGATGGTTGGTGTGATAAACTGGACTTACAATCTTGTGCTAAATAAATTCCACTCTTACCACCTATTACACACATACACACACAAGAAAAAAACACACACACACACACACACACATACCTAGATACACCAAACAATCATACAAACATATACACAAACTCATACACATCTCCACTTCCACTCCCAACCCACCTTACCTCCACCTACAACTCACCCCAACCCACCCCAACCCACCCCCAACCCACCCTGCCACCATACCCCTTAAATCCAGTCCATAAAGGTACATGATAGGAGTATATACAAGGGATGACCGCCCCCTCCCACCCCCTCCCACACCCTCCCACACCCTCCCACACCCTCCCACACCCATCCAACATCCCTCAGCCCCTCCCACACCCCCGCCCCATCCCTCTAGGTCCGTTTTTTATTTAGCACGGGAGGCTCCGGGAATGGCCTACCCCAGTATTTGCTATGGGAGGCCTGTATGGGGGAAGTCAGGGTAGAATAATTTAATACGTGTGATTATAGGGCAGGTGTAATTACCACAAATTATCGGCGTAGAGCGGAGCCTGTGATTAGGATGGGGTGGTAATTATCGCATGGTATAGAGAGAGAAGAGAGGGAGGGAGAGGGAGGGATGGAGAGAGAGGGAGGGAGAAAGATGGAGAGAGGAAGGGAGATGGAGAGAGGAAGGGAGATGGAGAGAGGAAGGGAGATGGAGAGAGGAAGGGAGATGGAGAGAGAGAGAGAGAGAGAGAGAGAGAGAGAGAGAGAGAGAGAGAGAGAGAGAGAGAGAGAGAGAGAGAGAGAGAGAGAGAGAGAGAGAGAGAGAGAGAGAGAGAGAGAGAGAGATTATTTGGGGATGTTCTTATGTAATTAATGAATGAAATGTGTCCAGTTGTCTATCTGTCTGTCTATCTTTTAGTCTATCTGTTTGTTTGTCTTGATATTTATCTAGAATTATGTGTATGTGTAATTATATATTTGCATATTTGTTTATTTATCTATTTTATTTATTTCTATCTATCTTTCTATCTATGTATCTGTCTCTATTTATCTATCTCTTTATTTGATCTGTTTATTTATATATATATCTATCTTCTTATGTTAGATATAGATATAAAAATGAATAGACATACTCGTAAAAGTAAAAAAAAAAAAAAAGAATAAAGAATTAAAGAATGAAAGAAATGAAGGTAAAGGATAGACAAAAAATAGATAGATATTCAAATAGAGATAGACATATAGATTCAAACAAACATATAGAGAACAGGATGGATGGATGGATGGATGGATGGATGGATGGATGAGTAGATGCGAATATACCAAGAAATAGATGAATTGATAAGCAGTCTGATTGATCGATAGGGAGATGGATAGATAAACAGTTGAATAGGAAGATACGTGGTTGTCTAGTTGCCTGGGTGTATGGGTGTATGGGTGGATGGGTGAATAGTCTGGCAATGAGATAAATAAAGTCTGTCTCACTCACTCACTCACTCACTCTCTCACTCACTCACTCACTCACTTACTTTTATTTTCGTTTCCCCTTGCATTGATGTTCTCCTGAGATCGTAAACTTGATGAGAAAAGAAAGAAATATACCAAATCTCTCTCTCTCTCTCTCTCTCTCTCTCTCTCTCTCTCTCTCTCTCTCTCTCTCTCTCTCTCTCTCTCTCTCTCTCTCTCTCTCTCTCTCTCTCTCTCTCTCTCTCTCTCTCACCCTCACCGCCCTCACACCCTCCCACCACACCCTCCCTCACTCCCTCACCCGCCCTTACCTCCCCTCACCCCATCCATCACCCTCACATTCCTCCACGTTCTGTAAGGGCATTTTTTACCCCACAAAAGGGAAGGAAGCAATGCACAGCCATTCTTTCTGTGTATCCTGCAGTAGACTTGTATATATTTTTTTTCCCACAGGTATTTTGGGAATCTTTGCAGGTGTGTGTCGTAATTTGGCCCTCCTTGTTTCCCTTCTCCCAGCAGGTAAAAATCTCTTCCCACCCTCAGTTTTCCCTCTCACTTCACCGGGAGGGGAGACCATTCTTTGCTTCTGTTACCCTTCGCTTTTTAGATTTCCTCCTCGGACAATACATGAGAACCCGATTTCGTGGCGGTGTAGGAAGACTCACTAACTCCTCCACCTCATTATAAAAAAAATAAGTTACCTACTCCTTCACTCCCTCTACGTAGGATATTTTTTATAGTGTAGGAAGCGAAGGATGCAGTTTAAGTCCCATTTTTTATGATCCGTGACGCTGCATCTCCGTTTTCTATTCCTCGTTGGGTTCGGACGCGGCCTATTAAAAAAAGAAAAAAAGTGGATGTAACAGGTAGGCCTATGAGGGAGAGTTACCAAGGCCTGATCGTGACTCCCCTCCCCCCACCCCCCTTATACCCATCCTATACCCACCTACCCTCTGCTATCCTTCACCTTCTACACCCACGTCAGTAGTTATGCAAGGCGAGGTCCTATCCTATGTATCCCACTCCTATTCTTTTACCCTCAGCTACGGAAGAGGGAAAAAAAGGGGGAAATAATGCATCAGAGGGGAAAATTATATGATCTCCTTGTAGCAACGCCCCTCTAGTCTAGTAGCAGATGTTCCTTAAAAAATCCACCCGCTTCGTGTTCCCAGAGGTTGACGTCTAGGGATTAACTGCATTTATAAAGACTTTCCTCTCCCACCACCTCCCACTTCCCACCCACCCTCGTCCTCCCCTCCCACCCACCCTAGTCCCCTCTGTCCCTTCCCAGCCCCTCCTTTCCCTCGGTACGCTGGGGTGAGGGGGCTGTGAGGGTGGTGGTGAGGGAGAATATGAGGGGTAAGATAGATATTGAGAGAGAGAGAGAGAGAGAGAGAGAGAGAGAGAGAGAGAGAGAGAGAGAGAGAGAGAGAGAGAGAGAGAGAGAGAGAGAGAGAGAGAGAGAGAGAGAGAGAGAGAGAGAACCTTACCACACTCATATCTCATTCAAAATCATAACATACACACTCATAACATCTCAAAATCAAACATTACGATTTTTTCCCCCACATTCTAGGGGGGAAAAAATGGAAAAAAAGTTAGAAATCACTCATATGAAACTCAATAAAATTCCCTTTTAATATATTTTTTTCTTCTATTTTTCAACTTTATATAAATTTTTTCTCTCTCTCTTTTTCAGTTCAGTGACCTACTTATCTTTCCATAATTGCTGAAAAAAAAACTCATATTTTCTTTTTATAATTCCAAGTATCGAGATTATTAAACAGCTTGTGAAGGAGAGAGAGAGAGAGAGAGAGAGAGAGAGAGAGAGAGAGAGAGAGAGAGAGAGAGAGAGAGAGAGAGAGAGAGAGAGTGAGAGAGTGAGAGAGAGAGAGTGAGAGAGGTCAAAGAGGGTCAGAGTGATTGGGTTAGGAGTGAGGAAGGGGAAGTGAAGAGGTTATAGAGGTGCAGAGGTTACTGAGTTCCCTTCAACCAGGTGATCTACATACCTGTGCTGATTGCGTCATTGTGTCCAGGTGAGGGGAAGCTGGTCTCACTCCCTTTATGGTGCATGTCGTCTAGGAATGGTGGTAGTAACTGTAGCTATTGTAGTAGTAGTTGTAGTAGTAGTTGTGGTGATGGTGGTGGTGGTGGTGTGATATATGTAGTCATGTAGTTGTGTTAAGTTTGGGTGTAAGCTGTATTGAGTGGTGTTAGGTGTGGCTGTAGTAATTGTAGTAATGGTGGTAATTATAGTAGTAGTAGTAGTAATAGTAGTGGTAGTAGTACGTAATATTAGTGATCTTTTACCGTTGCCATTATACTACCGTTATTGCTGCTGCTTCTACTACTACTACTACTACTACTACTACTACTACTACTACTACTACTACTACTACTACTACTACTACTACCACTACCACCACCACCACCACCACCACCAGTTGCATCATTGAAGGAAACCCATTTATTACTTCCGTCCGTTCCAGTTAATGTGATCGTAATTTAAAAGACATTTATCCTGCAGTATTGATTAACACACACACACACACACACACACACACACACACACACACACACACACACACACACACACACACACACACACACACCTGCCATCAACATTCATCATTAAAACACCTTCATGTAGCAGCTATGTATGTACGTTTTTATACATACATACATACATACACGCACACACACATTCAAATAGCGTGTCTCTTAAAATCATACGTGTTTGTTTAGGAAATTAATACATATAATATTTAGCGTGACCATTCCTCCTCCTCCCCTTCCTCCTCCCCCTCTCTCTTCCCCTTCCCCTCCCCTCCCCCTCTCTCTTCCCCTTCCCCCCATCACCACCACCAACAGATTAACATTCCTTAGCCTGCCACCTGCACCCACACCCTCCACCTTCCCATCCCACGTAAAAAAATATAAAGGGCGCAGGGGAGGAGGAGGAGGAGGAGGAGGAGGAGGAGGAGGAGGAGGAGGTAGTGGTAGCGGTAGGGCAAGGGAAAAGGAAAATGGACAGTGGTGGGAGGAGGAGGAGGAGGAAGAAGGAGGAGGAGGAGGAGGTGCGGGAGGAGGTGGGGGAGGGGGGGGGGAAGGAAGGGAAATAAAAAGAGAGGCATAATGGAAGGTTAAGCGATATAACCATTCCCCGTTTTCTTTGCCGGGAAGAAAGCGATGGGGGGTGCATTATATACATCTTTTCTCTTTTTATGTCGTGTGAATTTGCTACCTTTGCTGCTGTATGAGAGAGAGAGAGAGAGAGAGAGAGAGAGAGAGAGAGAGAGAGAGAGAGAGAGAGAGAGAGAGAGAGAGAGAGAGAGAGAGAGAGAGAGAGAGAGAGAGAGAGAGAGAGAATTGAACATCCGGTAGATTACATTAACACGTTTTCTGTTTTGTTGAGTATCTAAGGAGGTACACAGAGGAGGCTGATGGAAGGAGGAGGGAGGGAGGAAGGAGGAAAGAAAGAGGAAACAGTGGTAGTGGAGGAAACAAGGTAGGAGATGGGTGAGTAGTGGAGGGGTGAGGGTAGGAGTGGAGGGGTGAGGGTAGGAGTGAGAGTAACGTAATGCACTTTTGAACCTATGAGTGAGAAAGTATAAGGAAGGAGGAGGAGGAGGAGGAGGAGGAGGAG
Organism: Metacarcinus magister; assembly: GCA_029783475.1. NCBI lineage: Eukaryota > Metazoa > Arthropoda > Malacostraca > Decapoda > Cancridae > Metacarcinus > Metacarcinus magister. Next base: position 4,612,104 of record JAPQNM010000047.1, read on the forward strand.
GAGGAGGAGGAGGAGGAGGAGGAGGAGGAGGAGGAGGAGGAGGAGGAGGAGGAGGAGGAGGAGGAGGAGGAGGAGGTGGTGGTTCAGATCTCTCGCCTCGTGGTCTTGTTCCTTAATATGATCACGTTCAGAATAGAGTCAAGGAAAATAGACTTTTTTTTTATTGATTGGTTGAGTTATTCATTCTTGGCGCCAAAAAGCTTAAGGTAGTAGGAAGAAGATGTCATACCACGTGTTACCTAAAAGATTCCACAATGGGGGGAAAAACGGGGGTGGAAATATAAATGAAAATAAATGAAACAAGGAAATGGATAGAAATAGAAAATATGAAAAAAATTTGAATAGTATGATAAGTAAATGAATCAAAATAAAAGAGGAGAAAAAGAGGACATAGAACATAGCAGGTAATACAATATACCGGTAATCATGCACATCTTCAAGAAAATACAAACAAATTCAGTGTGCTTCAAGAATTTATTGGTAATTATTATAGAACGCTTTCGAAAACCATAAAAAAAACGTTTGAAATAACAAAAACTGAACAAACATTATAGTCTATTGATACTAAACAATGTTCTGTCACAAACGTTCTTCTAAACACCCAGGATTGATAGGTAGAAGTGCAAAGAGAACATTTAACCAATAAATCATGTCTCTTCTTTTGTCTTTAATCTTCATCTTAGTAAAAAAATGAAAGAAAATGTGTCATGTTCCCTTATAATTACGTTGGTCTGTTCGTTTCCCTTAATATGGGTTTGTAATAATTTCCTTTCCTCTTTTTTTTCTTTTTCTAACATGTCTTTCACAGTGTCGTTGCCTCAAGTTTCCCCTAAAAGTAAATCAGTCACTGGTCTTGTTTCCTCCTTTTTTTTTTGTGTAACTTCCATTTCAAGAGCGTCAACATTTCAGTTTCCTGTTAAGTTGCTGTTAATGGCCGCGTCCTCCTTTCACTCGTTCCAAGGGCTGTCAGTGGGCCTCCCCGCCGCCCTTTAAAAAGTGACAGCCTTCCCTAAATTGGGGCGTCTTCACCAACCTGTCATGTTTCCTTCCAGGTGTCATTTCACTCAAGACCCGAAGCCATTCACGTCCTGACGAGGCACCAAGTTACGTTAGCCTTCACGTCACACCCTACACGTCACCCACCCTCACCCACCGTCACCCAACACCCACGCCACCACCTACACATCACTCCCACTTATTCTCCTCCTCGGCCTCTCCCATGTTCACCCACATACATCACCCACACTCTGTATACTTCACCCACATAGGCTTCCACATGTCACCCATAGGCCTATATAGGTTTAAGTGATGTCATCCTTCCCACATAGTCACCTTAAATCACACTTTTTCTTTAAGTTGCTAGCTATTCATCCACCACCACCACCACCACCACCACCACCACCACCACCACCACCACCACCACCACCACCACACCACCACCCCACCACCACCACCACCACCACCTACTCCGTCAGTTCTTCATCACTTCTCCGTCACCTCTCCGTCCGTTCTCCGTTAATACTCCGTCAGTCCTCCGTCAGTTCTCCGTTAATACTCCGTCAGTCCTCCGTCAGTCCTCCGTCAGTTCTCCGTCAGTCCTCCGTCAGTTCTCCGTCAGCACTCCGTCAGCACTCCGTCAGCACTCCGTCAGCACTCCGTCGAGCACCTGAGGCATTTTCAAGGGGGGTTGACGCGCCAGTAATAATCGGTCCTTGATACACGATTGGAGGAGCGGGTCCTTCTCCACCCTCACCCTCCCTCCACCTCCTCCACCACACCCTCCTTCCGTCCCCCTCCACCCGCCTCCACCTCCCCCCCCAACCCCAGCAAGGACTTTCCATCACAAAGGCCGCGCCTCCTGCACTCACACTCCCCCAGGCTACGTTTTTTACGCTCTTCTGAAACTGCCGCCCCCTCCCCCCCTTCACCCCCCACCACTCCCCCCCTTCACCCCCCCACCCCTCCCCCCCTCCCTCCCCCTCTATCTCCTCTCTCCATCCCGCCATCTCTTCTTCCTTCCTCTTTCTCTTCTGCCACCCTCTTTCCATCGCCCTTCTTTTCTTTTCTTTTCTTTCTTTCTTTCTTTCTTTTTCTTTTTTTCTTCTTTTCTTTCTTTCTTTCTTCCTATCTTCTTTCCTTCCTTCCTTCCTTCCTTCCGTCCCTCACCGGCTTCTTTTTCTATTCTTCTTCTTTTTCCTTTTTTCTTCTTTTTCTTCTTGTTCTTCCTCCTCGTCCTCCTTCTATTTATTAA
>JAPQNM010000047.1:4616854-4619354 GCA_029783475.1 Metacarcinus magister
ACAACAACAACAACAACAAAAAGTGGACAAGAACTCGAATGCTGAGAGAGTCGTGGGGTTCAAAAAATATTTCCTCAGCTTCCATTCATTGCCAGGTGGAAGTAGGAAGGGAAGGAGGGAGAGAGAGAGGGAGAGAGGGAGAGAAGGGAAGGGAGGTGGAGGGAAGGGAGGGAGGGAGTGCGTGTGAAAAAATGCTTGCTATGTAATACTCCGTCAGTGTGATTGTGAAAAATGATCCTCCTATTTTATCCCATTTTTTTCCCTCCCTCCTTGTTCGGGTTTAGCGCCGGCCACCTGCACACCGTTTTCTTCACGCTTTATGGGGGAACTTGGCTGCATCCAGTTTTTTCTTTTTCTTTTTTCTCTTTTTTTTTTTTTTTCCTTCTTATTCCTGTTTGTATTTATTTATTTATTTTTTTGTCAGTTTTTTTTTTCTTCTATATATTGCGTCGTGGATATGTTGTTTTTTGGGGTGTTGAGAATGACTGTGTTTTGTTGTGTTTGTGTTTTCTTTGTGTTTGTGTTGTGTTGATCATTTGTTTTCATGGCATTAATTATACTTGTGTTATTTTTGTCTTGAATTATTCTTTAAAGTTGCTGTTGTTTACAAATTCTTATAGTTTTTGTCTTATCCGAATAACTTGTGTAGAGAGAGAATATAAAACTATAGTGATAAAGAAGAGAAGAGAAGAGAAGAGAAGAGAAAAGAAGAAAAAAGAAGAGAAGAGAAGAGAAGAAGAGAGGAGAGGAGAGAAGAGAAGAGAAGAGAAGACAGAAATAACGTAGAAAATTGATGAAGAAAGAAGGGAGAGGAGTGCAAGGTGTAGGAGGAGGAGGAATGGAAACAGTGAGAGGAGGGAGATGGAGAAGGGAGGGAGGAAGGGAGGGAGGGAGAGAAGAATGGTGGGTGCACCTGCCAGATATTTAGCAGCAGGTAGTGGTGGGTGGGTGTGGGAGGGTGTGGGTGGGTGTGGGTGGGTGTGGGTGGGAGTGGGTGGGAGATGGGCCTCTCCCTCTCCCTCTCCCTTTCCCTGAGGCCACCACACCCAACAGGATTACTACTCTTGTTCACCCTCACCTCATCCTCCCCTCCCTCACTCCCTCCCTCCCTCCCTACTCCCTCACCACTCCCTCATTCTCCTCTCACTCTCACTCACTCATTTCACCTGTACCCACCACACCCTCTCTCTTTCTTTCCCTCACTACTCTCACTTTTCCCTCATCTCCTCTCATTTTATTCTCCCTCATTACACCTCATTTTATTTATCCTCCCCACCACTACTTCTTCCACTTTCTTTCACTCCTCACCACCACCACCACCACCACCACCACCACCACCACCACCACCACCACCACCACCACCACCACCACACCACCACCACCACCACCACCACCACCACCACCACCACCACCACCACCACACCACCACGCCCAAGCACTCACCACCCCTCCCCCCTCCCAACAGCAATCCCTCCCCAACGCCCAACAATCCTCGCTGGAATGCCCTCCCCCCCACACCCCCTCCCCTCTCGCCTGACCCCCCTCGCCCCCCTCCCCCCCCACACTACCTGGCGGGTCTGTTTTTTAAGGGAAATTCTCTGTAAATAATCGGGAAGAAGAATGGCGGTGCCCTTGTGAGAGAGAGAGAGAGAGAGAGAGAGAGAGAGAGAGAGAGAGAGAGAGAGAGAGAGAGAGAGAGAGAGAGAGAGAGAGAGAGAGAGAGGAGAGAGAGAGAGAGAGAGAAGGAATTAATGAAAAATATATTATTAAGAAATAGGCAATGGTGACTATATTTCTTACAACACACATATATACACACACATACATACACACATACACACACATACACACACATATATACATACATACATACACATACTTACACACCTGCTTACCTGTACGACTCACCTGAGCTCATCTTCATCTCCTCAGCCTCTCAAGACAACCTGATGCTCCTCTATATTTTATTTTTAACGTCATTCTGATATACAAAGCTGTCTGTCTTTTTGTCTGTCTGTCTATCTGTCTTTTTGTCATTCTATATTTTTGTCTTTTAGTCTTTGTGTCTTTCTGTCTGTGTCTGTCTGTTTATCTATTTGCCTCTCTCTCTCTGTCTGTCTGTCTTTCTGTCTATATGTTTGCATGTGTCTGTGTGTCTATCTGTCTGTCTGTCGGTGTATCTGTCTGTCTGTCTGTTTGTCTGTCTGTCTGTCTGTCTGTCTGTTTGTGTGTTAGTTTCCTGGCGGTGCACATAAAAAGGTGTTGCCTCCACGCCCGTTGTAAGATAATGAGAGAGGGGAAAAAAAAGTGGAATGTTGACCGGTTGGCTCTTAGGAAATATCTTACCTGAGAAACTGTTATGTATTCTTAATTAGTGTTTGTTTGTTTGTGTGTTTGTGTTACGAATGAGGAGAGAGAGAGAGAGAGAGAGAGAGAGAGAGAGAGAGGAGAGAGAGAGAGAGAGAGACGAGAGTAGGAGAGAGGAGAGAGAGAGACGAGA
>JAPQNM010000047.1:4629354-4631854 GCA_029783475.1 Metacarcinus magister
TAATGGTTACAATAAAGTCACCGCCACCACTCTCTCTCTCTCTCTCTCTCTCTCTCTCTCTCTCTCTCTCTCTCTCTCTCTCTCTCTCTCTCTCTCTCTCTCTCTCTTTCTTTCTCTCAACACTTACTACCACCAGTTACAGTATCCTTGTGTGTGTGTGTGTGTGTGTGTGTGTGTGTGTGTGTGTGTGTGTGTGTGTGTGTGTGTGTGTGTGTGTGTGTGTGTGTGTGTGTATGTTTAAGTGTGTGTGAACATGTGTACGTAATTTAACTACCTACACACTCTTACATTAATATTTATTTTTTTTCGGTTTATGTAAAAGAAAAAAAAATATATAATAGAACCATTTGATTATTTTCCGCATGAATAAAAACTTTAATTAAATTTTGAGTTGTTCACACGCACACAGACAGGAAGTGTACACGCACCCTCACGTACACACACCATTTACATACATGATGCACACAGGCAAGGCAAGGATTAGAGAGAGAGAGAGAGAGAGAGAGAGAGAGAGAGAGAGAGAGAGAGAGAGAGAGAGAGAGAGAGAGAGAGAGAGAGAGAGAGAGAGAGAGAGAGAGAGAGAGTTATCACGCATGACTAACCGCGGGTAGGACTGTAAAGTGAGAGAAAGTAAGAATTAGTAAAAAAAAACAATAAAGCAAGAAAGATAAAGATACAATATAACATTATCTTTCTTCTCTCTCTTTCTTTTCTTTATTATATTTCATCCTTTACTTGTTCCATAATTTTTGTATCCAGATTTTCTTTATATAACACGTATATATCCTATGTATATATAAACACACACACACACACACACACACACACACACACACACACACACACACACACACACACACACACACACACACACACACACACACACACACACACAACATAGGAGCTACCTGGTATGGTGAAGTGTAGGGTAGAAGATGGGTAGTTGAAGGGGGTGGCAGGGGAGGGAAGGGGGTCGCAGGGAGGGAGGGGTGGCGGGGGGGGGAGGACAGCAGGGGTGATTAGGTGGCGAGGAGAACGGCAGGGGACCAGTAATTTAGGGGCAAAAAGGGCAGGTGCGGTGGAAGGGTAGACAGGTGTGGGTGGTTATGGTATCAGTAACAGGTGTGTGGAGCAGGTATGGGGTGGAATGGGGACAGCAGGTGTGTGTATAGTGTATTATTATCAGGTGTGTTATTTAGTAATCAAAGGTGTGTAAGTGTGTTAGACAGGTGTGTAGTGTGGTGTGCAGGTGTGCTAAGGGATAGGTGAGAGAGAGAGAAAGAGAGAGAGGAAAAATAGAGAGAGAGAGAGCCGCGGGGGTGGGAAAGGTAGTACAGGTGATGGGTGTGCGGGGGAGGACAGGGGTGTGTTGGGGGGGAGGGGCTGTGGGTGGGGGAGTGGGAGTGGGTGTGGGTGGGTAGGGTGTGGGTGTGGGTGGGAGGGGGTGGGAGGAGAAAGGAAAATGACCTGTCCCGTCTCTCTCCCTTTTTTAATGTGAGGAGAGAGAGAAGAGAGAGAGAGAGAGAGGGAGGGAGGGAGGGAGTGGAGGGAGGGAGAGAGAGAGGGAGGGTTAAAGGGAAGTAACGGGCAAATGGTTAAGGGTGTAGAGGCATGTGAGAGAGAGAGAGAGAGAGAGAGAGAGAGAGAGAGAGAGAGAGAGAGAGAGAGAGAGAGAGAGAGAGAGAGAGAGAGAGAGAGAGAGAGAGAGAGAGAGAACGTAAATTATGAAGAAAATAAATAAACAAAAATATATAGTGCCACATAATGAAAAAAGACAATGAAGGAAGAAGAAATAAGAAGAAAACGAACAAATGAAATAAACGGAGCGTGTGTAAGAAGGAGGGAAGAAGAGAGGGAGGGAGGGAGGGATGGAGGTAAAGGGGGGAAGGTGAGGTAGGTAAAGGGGGGGGGGTGAGGGAGGCTTTAATTGAAGCTGTCAAAAGATTCATTAATATATCGAAGGAGATGAAGCAGAACAATGTAATGAGAGAGGCAGGTGACGGAGGAGGAGGAAGAGGAGGAGGAGGAGGAGGAGGAGGAGGAGGAGGAGGAGGAGGAGGAGGAGGTGGTGGAGGTGGTGGTGGTGATGGTAAAAAAGAAGAAAGTGGAGATAGAATGAAGGGAGAGAAGGAAATGAAGGAGGAAGAGGAGGAGGATAAAAGAATAGATGAAGGAAAGGAGTTAAGATTACCGTGAAAAGAGAATAAAGTGTAAAAGAAAGAGAGAAAGATAATAAAGAATGATAGAAGACAATGAGAGAGAGAGAGAGAGAGAGAGAGAGAGAGAGAGAGAGAGAGAGAGAGAGAGAGAGAGAGAGAGAGAGAGAGAGAGAGAGAGAGAGAGAGAGAGAGAGAGAGAGAGAGAGTAGCCAACCTTAATCCCAACACATACAAGGAGAGATTAACAAAGATTAATTTTCATTCCTCATTGAACTGATCATTCATTTATTTATTCAATTACACATTTATTTACCTTTATTTCTCTCAACATTTATCAATTA
>JAPQNM010000047.1:4639354-4649354 GCA_029783475.1 Metacarcinus magister
ACTACTACTATTACTATGCAGATCTTAAGTCACCCCAATTATCTTTTCTCTCACTCCTCTTCACCTACCTTCCCCACCCCTCCTCTCCCCACCTCCACTTCCCTATTTTTCATTTCACCCCTCACTCCCCACCCCCCCCCTCCCCTTCCTCCCCTCCCCCTCCTCCCCTCCCCTTCCTCCCCTCTGTCTCCATTCCAGCAGGCGCGCGGGAGGCTAAGGAGGAAAGGGACGCGAGATGAGGAGCAAGGGGAAGGGGGGTGGGGAGGCGGAAGGAAAGAGGGGGGGGGAGGAGGAGGGTAGGAGGAGGGGGGGGGGGGGGGGGGGGGTGGGGGGGGGGGGGGGAGGGGGGGTGCGGGGGTGGGGGGGGGGGGGGTGGAGAGGAAAAAGGGGGGCGGGGAGGGGGGGGTGATGGAGAGGCGGCGGCGCTGCGGCGGCGCGGCGGGCGGCGGCGGCGCGATGAGGAGTGGGGTCCGCGGAGAATACATGACTCGGCGTGCGCGACCGAGGAGGGGCCGCGGCGGCTGCCGAGGGCGGCGCAGGGTCCTCAGGCGCCGGCGACTGGGCCGCGGCGCCGGCGGCGAGCCCTCACGGGGCCGCGTGGGGCCGCCGGACGCCAGGCGCGGGCGGCGCCGCCACGCACACGGGACGGCCCGACGACCGGTGGGATGGGGAGGGGCAAGCGCGGCGCGCGCGCTCGCGCGCGCTCGCGCGCTCTCTCGCTCTCTCTATCTCTCTATCTCTCTCTCTCTCTCTCTCTCTCTCGCTCTCTCTCTCTATCTATCTCTCTATCTATCTATCTATTTATCTCTCATACACACCTTCCCTCACACACACACACACACACTCACACACACACACACACACACACACACACACACACACACACACACACACACACACACACACACAGCAGGGTTCCCCAAACAGTGGGAGCAGGTCCACCGCCACGTCTAATAAATAGATGGAACCTGAGGCCAACCTGGAGATACCTTTCTTCCCTCCACCCCCCACTCCACCCCTCCTCCACTCCCCTCCACCCCTCCACCACTCCCCTCCACTCACCTCCATCTCCTCCTCCCTTCATTTCTGTGGCCCTCTCTCTCTCGCTCTCTACCTTTCTTTCTCTCTCTCTCTCTTTTTCTCTCATTCCTTCTCCGCTTCCCATTAGAGAGAGAGAGAGAGAGAGAGAGAGAGAGAGAGAGAGAGAGAGAGAGAGAGAGAGAGAGAGAGAGAGAGAGAGAGAGAGAGAGAGAGAGAGAGAGAGAGAGAGAGAAAGAGAGAGAGAGAGAGAGAGAGAGAGTAGAGAGAGAGAGAGAGAGAGAGAGAGAGAGAGAGAGAGAGAGAGAGAGAGACTATGTAACAGGTAAGAAAGGTCCTCCACTTCCTCGTTGTCCTCATCTACTTCTTTTCTTCTTCCTCCTCCTCCTCCTCCTCCTCCTCCTCCTCCTCCTCCATTGAGTGTCCAGGTAGGCCTAACGACCAATTAACCTGATGGCGCTTCTTCGTGATTGGCCGCGTGGATAACTTAGAGAGAGAGAGAGAGAGAGAGAGAGAGAGAGAGAGAGAGAGAGAGAGAGAGAGAGAGAGAGAGAGAGAGAGAGAGAGAGAGAGAGAGAGAGAGAGAGAGAGAGAGAGAGAGAGAGTATGTGTATATGTGTGTGTGTGTGTGTGTGTGTGTGTGTGTGTGTTCTGTGGTGACCTGCTTTACCTCCTCTAACACTCTCTCTAAGCTTGCTCACACTTCTATTGAACTATAACCTAACAAAGCCAGTATTCCTAGAAGAGTATTCAAACTATTACTATAGATTCGAACATGTCCTTCAATACCATCCTGCACCTATTTCCTGAAGTAAGATCGTACCCAATATTACTATACTCCAACATTTACCTATAGAGGAGTGAACACAGCAACACAGTCCTACACATCAAACACACACAGCAAAACATCACCTGCTGTGGGAAGAGATACCACGTTACCTTTGTCACAGAGAATACATAAGCTGTTCTCATCTCCCACACACAAGATGCTATCAATGAGACCAGTTCATAATTCTCGTGGAAGGTAGAAGAATCCACCTCCAGGAGTCAGTTAGCATCCTTGGGGTTGAGTTGGACACAAGCCTTACGTTCAGCAGTCTTGTCAGGAAGGTAGTCAAGGATGGTGCCTGGAAAGTGATCTGCATACAAGGAGTCACACACCTTATAGACGCTCAGGGAAAGGACACACTCTACAAATTACGAGTCTGCTCTCTCATGAAATACTCTCCCCTCACATGGCAATACATATGATTTATTTTTTTTATATATCAAGAAAATAAATCATTATATAACCTGGACTTTAGCACTATATGACTTTTTGTATTATATGTATCAATGTTTAAATATGAGAGAGAGAGAGAGAGAGAGAGAGAGAGAGAGAGAGAGAGAGAGAGAGAGAGAGAGAGAGAGAGAGAGAGAGAGAGAGAGAGAGAGAGAGAGAGAGAGAGAGAGAGAGAGAGAGAGAATTACGCCTTGAGGTGAATAATTCTTACAGAGTCTCATAATGGAGAGGAGAGAGGGAGGGAAGGGGAGAGGGGAGACGAGGAATGGTAGGAGGAATGGAGGGACGATAGATGGATGGAGGGAGATAAAAAGAGAAAGATGAATGAAAAATGATGGAAGAAGGTTTTAGAATGTGTACTGATGAGGATAATGATGATGATGATGATGATGATGATGATGATGATGATGATGATGATGATGATAATTGATACTTGTAGGAAAGATGAGAGATGGTAGAAAATACGATAAATGATATATGCAGAGAAGACGGTAATATGTAGATAGAGAAAGTAAATCGCCAAATATATATACTCAAAGAAGGAGAATATCAATGAAAATTCAGACCCATAAGATGCAAACGTTTTAGAATGGAAGGAAAAGAGAGAATATAGGAAAATCAAGACAATAGTGAAAATAATGGAAAAAAATAATTATGGATTTTTTTATTGGAATTTAAACTGACTCAATTATTTAAACTCTTCAATCACATATGTAACAAAATAAAAAAGAGACAAAGTATGCATAAAGAAAACACAAAACAGCATTATTCTCACATCAAAAAGACAAACCAAAACAAACCCATTAACCATTTTCTTTCTTCCTTTAAAAACCAAAGAAAACATGACGACCACTGTAAAGAAAACGGAAGCCAGGCACGAGGGAGGAGCTCAAGCAAACACGAGACACACACAAGTATCTCTATTATGGTCTTCCTTTCAGCCCTAAACATTTTAACACAAAACACCAAGTGAGGCTATTGTACACATTTCCATAGTCTGGTTATCCTCCCACCCACACACACACACACACACACACACCCACCTGTCACCCCTCACCCCTCACCCCTCACCCCTCACTCCTCACCCCTCACCCCATACCCTCCATTCCCCTTACCTGCCTCCCACACATCACCCACGCACCCCCTCCCCTCGCTGCCCTCTCATTCACCCCCACCCATCTCCTCTACCTCATCTACCTCCTCCCCCCATGCCTTCTCTCACCCCTCCACCACCCTCGCGATTTCTCTCCAGCTAGCCTCTGTTCCTCCTCCTCCTCCTCCTCCTCCTCCTCCTCCTCCTCCTCCTCCTCCTCCCCCTCCTCTTACTCCCCAAGAGGCTTCCAAGGGCGCCTCTGTGGTCAGTTTGTGAAAAGGTTTCTGGTCAGTGTCCTTTTGTGTGTGTGTGTGTGTGTGTGTGTGTGTGTGTGTGTGTGTGTGTGTGTGTGTGTGTGTGTGTGTGTGTGTGTGTGTGTGTGTGTGTGTGTGTGTGTTATAGTAATTAGAAGACAAGGTCGAGCAAAATGGTGTTATTAGAAAGCGTGGAATTAATTATATGTGTGTATTTTGGAGACAAATTATATAATAGAACAAGACTATTTCTAAGTTTATTTCTAAGTATATTTCTAAGTTTATTTTTAAGTTTATTTCTAAGTCAATTTCCAAGTTTATTTCTGAGTCAATTTCTAAGTTTATTTCTAAGTTTATTTTGATCTTTATTATCTTTATTATCTTTAGTCATATCTGGTACTCGTTTTTTTTCTTTTTTTCTTTCATTCTTTCTTTTGGTTTGTCTATTATTTTTGTTTTTGTTTTGTTTTTCGTCCTTTCTTTTCATGTTATTTATTTATTATTTTTGTTTTACTTTGTCGTCATCTTCGTCTTCGTTAATTTTGTTGTTGTTGTTAATGATATCAAACACACACACACACACACACACACACACACACACACACACACACACACACACACACACACACACACACACACACACACACACACACACACAAGAGAGGTGAACAAAGGGTAGGTAGGTAAATGGAGGGGTGTGTAGGGGTGTTCCTTGAGGTGAGATTCAGGGGGTAAAGGGGCACGTGACCAAGAAACACGTGTGTGTGTGTGTGTGTGTGTGTGTGTGTGTGTGTGTGTGTGTGTGTGTGTGTGTGTGTGTGTGTGTGTGTGTGTGTGTGTGTCGTCAAGTACACAATGAAATAATTTTTTTTGTCTCGGGTTATGTAAAATTGTTCTCTCTCTCTCTCTCTCTCTCTCTCTCTCTCTCTCTCTCTCTCTCTCTCTCTCTCTCTCTCTCTCTCTCTCTCTCTCTCTCTCTCTTACATCTCCCTCTACTCTCCTTCCCTTTCCCTCAATCTCTCCTCCCCCTCCCCTTCCCCTACCCTTGGCCAGGCACTATGGGTAGGTAATGTTTGATAGGGGCAGGTGATGGTGGGCGGGGGTACAGGGTATGGGCGGCTCACGTCACCACCCGCCCATCACTCACATGCGGGAGGAATGGGCGGGGGAGGAAGGGTGGGGAAGGGAGGGTATGGTGGGCGGTGTTGCCTCTGACGGAGAAATATAAGGAAAGAATATTTGTCCAGGATGGTAGTAGGAGGAGGATGTGGGGAGGAGGAGGAGGAGGAGGAGGAGGAGGAGGAGGAGAGGAGGAGGAGGAGGAGGAGAGGCGTTCAGCTGACTCCACGCAGCAGAAGTAAGAGGTAATGACACTTTTTCCTCTGGGGTGGTGGTGGTGGTGGTGGTGGTGGTGGTGGTGGTGGTGGTGGTGGTGGTGGTGGTGGTGGTGGAAACTGTGGCTAAATTCTATTATTTTGATTTATTGTATTACTTATTTATTTCTTCTGATTTATTATTATTATTATTATTATTATTATTATTATTATTATTATTATTATTATTATTATCATCATCATATCATCATCATCATCATCATCATCATCATCATCATCATCATCATCGTCCATTTGGCACCAAAAATGTTGGGTTTGTGTACATATAACGGACTCACCTTTTTTGGACTTACCAGCTAAATGATTCCTCTTTTTCCCTCTTCTTCCTCCTCCTCCTCCTCCTCCTCCTCCTCCTCCTCCTCCTCCTCCTCCTCCTCCTCCTCCTCCAACTATTCTTCATCTTGCAGTTCAAACCTTTACTGTTATTCCTTTGAAAATTCTGTCCAACTTTTTAATGCATGAGTTGAACATAATTTCCATTCTTTCACGCATCACTGCCACCTTAGTACCCAGTCCATCTCATGCCATCCTTTCATCTTACTCTTCTTCTTCTTCTTGTTCATGTACTTGTTCTTGTTCTTGTTCTTGTTCATCTTGTTCATCTTGTTCTTCTTGTTCTTGTTCTTGTTCTTGTACTTCTTCATCATCAGAGGACTTCGTTGGTTCGTTCGTTCGCTCGTTGGGTTGGGTTGAAATATTCGTTTTTCTTTCTTACTTTCTTTCTTTCCTTTTATTTGTATCGTGTTCACTTTTATCCTGGCGTGAGCTGAGTCATCTTGGCCTTTGTTTGTATGCAATGAAAGTATGTAAGGAGGTGAGGTGAGAGGAGGGGAGGTGAAGGGAGGGGAGGTGAGGTGAGGGGAGGTGAGGTGAGGGGAGTGAGGAGAGTGAAGGGAGAAGAAACAGTAGTCGCCAGATGGTTGCTGGAAGGAGGAGGAGAAGGAGGCTGTAGGAGGGAGTAGGAAAGAGAAAGGGTATAAGGAAAAGGAGGAGAAGATGGAAGAGGAGGAGGAGGAGGAGGAGGAAGAGGAAGCAGGAGAAAGAAAGGGCACAAAGAACATTAGGAGGAGGAGGAGGAGGAGGAGGAGGAGGAGGAGGAGGAGGAGGAGGAGGAGGAGGAGGAGGAGGAGGAGGAGGAGGAGGAGGAGGAGGAGGATGAGTTGTTAGAAGAAAAGATGAAGCAGGAAGAGGAAAACAAGAGAAAAAAGTAGAGGAGGAAGAGGAGGAGGAGTAGGTGGAGGAAAGAGTGGGCAGGAGGAAGGAGGTAACTGCCGGGGGAAAAAAATAAGAAACGAGAATTATGAGAAGGAGGAAAATGATGACGACGATGACGAGTAAGAGGAAGCGGAGGAGGAGGAGGAGGAGGAGGAGGAGGAGGAGGAGGAGGAGGAGGAGGAGGAGGAGGAGGAGGAGGAGGAGGAGGAGGAGGAGGAAGGCATGGGTGGGCGGGTTAACAGACAAATACTACAATACACAGGAAGACACCCCCCCCCCCCCTCCACCCACCCCCCCCAAAAAAAAAGGAAAAAATGAAAAGAAAAGAAAAGGAAAAAAAGGGGAATCAAATCATGCGTTAAAAAGGAAATTGACGAGGCGAGGAAGATACAGCAAAGGGGAAAAAAGGGAAAAAAAGGGAAAACTAGAGGATGAAAAGAAGGAAAAAACGTTAACGTGACCTATTTTCCTGTTCTTTCTCTTTAATGGATCTTGTGTGTGTGTGTGTGTGTGTGTGTGTGTGTGTGTGTGTGTGTGTGTGTGTGTGTGTGTGTGAAGGAAGGAAGTGGGAGGAGGAGGGCTGAGGAGGCACTGAGGTATTGGAATGGAGAAATGGAGAGAAAAAGGGGAGGAATTGAAGAAGAAGAAGGAGGAAGAGGAAGAGGATGGGGAGGTAGATAGGAGGGGGAAGGAGTAATGGTTAAGGGGAGATGTAAAGGGAGGGGGTGTAGGTGGTATAAGGAGGGAGGAATGGTGGGTGGATGGGAATGGTCTCGAATGCAAAAGAGACAACGGGGATAAGGGAGGGGAAGGGGGGGGGGAAAGGGAAGGGAGAGGAAAGGGGAGGGAGGGGAAAGGTGGGGAGTATGGGAAGACGTGGAGGTGTGAGGGGATGGCTAAGAGGTGTAATTAATTAAGGTGTGCGTGAGGTGTGTTAGGTGATGGTGAGAAGGAGGAGGAGGAGGAGGAGGAGGAGGAGGAGGAGGAGGAGGAGGAGGAGGAGGAGGAGGAGGAGGAGGAGGAGGAGGAAGAGAAAGAGAAGGAGGAATAATGGAAGGTGTTGAGGAGTGTAGGAATGTTGAAGCAGCCAGGGCGTGAAGGAGGAGGAGGAGGAGGAGGAGGAGGAGGAGTAGTGGAGGTAACCAAGAAGGGAGGGAGAAGGGGAGGAGGCAGCCATTCCTCTCGCCGCTTGACAAATGAGGGGAGTATGAAAGGGGGAGAAGGGAGGAGGGGAGGAGAGGGGAGGGAAGGGGAAGGGAAAGGGAAGGGGAAGGGAGGGTAGGGCCATAGAGGGACATGGAAGGGGAGGAGAGGGTTGTATAGCTAGTATGATGATGGTAAGGGGGAGTGAGGGGAGGAAAAGGGATTAAAAGGATTGGTAAGAGGGGAAAAAGGGAGGTAGGATTGGGGAGGGAGTGTCAACCTCATCTTACCTGTAATCCTTGGACTCCCTCAACACCCGGCCAGGTAATTGATGCCACCTGGATGCCACCCTCCTGCTCCCCTCTCCTTACCTGTCCGTCCCCTCAGCCTCACCCTCCCTTCTCTCCTTTCCTTCCGCTTTCTCTCACCTGTCTAGCGTCGTTTTGAAGTGAGGTGTTTGTATATTATGATTATTATTATTATTATTATTATTATTATTATTATTATTATTATTATTATTATTATTATTACTATTTCGTACATACATACATATTTACCTTATATTATTTTCGTTTTTTTGTGTGATCAGTTCTATATTAATGTATGTCCTCTTTGACTTATTTGTGTATGGAATGAATGCAGTGTTGTGTTTACTCGTAGTGTTATGTTTGTAGTCCCGCCAAAAATAGGCTCGTTTCCCCTGCGGTGGGTGAGGCTCGTGGAAAACAGGCGCACGTCGTTTTCTTCCTTGATCTATTTAGGGCCGCAAGCAGCGATCTCCTATAAATAGACTTAAATGGGAGACGACCAGACAACTTTTTCCCTTACGTCAGCAAACTCTTGATTCCACACACACACACACACACACACACACACACACACACACACACACACACACACACACACACACACACACACACACACACACACACACACACACACACCCTATACCTTTCCACTAATAATAAAGTTTTCATCGCTAGGTAAAAAAAGGTCCTTTCTTCCCCCTTTCGTCTGTGTGGTTTCAGGTCCTCTTCGTGACAGCTGGAGGCAAGGTGAGAGATAGGACAGGTGCGCCGCTAGACAATACCTGCATGTAAATTAAGCTCAGGTAACAGTTCATAATCACCCCGCCACGCCACCTTGAGCCTTTCCTAACACCTGCACGTTACCTTACTACCACACCTTCTTCTGCTGCATGTATAAATAGTGTATAATCTTTCTACAGAGATTTTTATTTTCTCTCACCTTTCCTCCCTCACCTTTGTTTTGTCTGTCAGTTGTCTTGTTCGGTTATTATTAATCCTTTTCATACGTTCTTTTGGTGGTGATGTTGTTTTTATATTCCTCTTCGTCCTCGTGTTTCCTCTTCATCTTCAATTGCTTTGTCTGTCTGTCGCTGTCTTTTTGTGTTTCTTTGTCAATGTCTTTTTCAATCTGTCTGCCTCGCTTTCTCTTTTTTTTTTTTTACTCTCTCTCTCTCTCTCTCTCTCTCTCTCTCTCTCTCTCTCTCTCTCTCTCTCTCTCTCTCTCCTGTGTTTCCGTTTACCTTGAGAGGCAGGGGGGGGGGAGGAGGAGTGGACACAGGGCTATGAAGGTAGGACGGAACACTTGTGTTGGTGTGTGTGTGTGTGTGTGTGTGTGTGTTCCAAAGTCCTCCACCACAAACCACACCAATACTTTCAATCACGTAACTACCACTAACCACTCCTACCACCTACCTACCTACCTACCTACCTACCTACCTACCTACCGTTCATCAGTGGCTCTCAGGTAACCCGCCACCTGATTTTACCTGTAATCAATAATGAGCCTCAGGTGTACAAAGTTTACGTGTCACAACTGCGTCCCCTTGTCAGCATCTCCTTACCTGTACTGTACCCACGTTATGAAATCTGTAATATAAACACACACATATAAAACAATACCTTGAACTAAGTAAGATTTGTTTGTAAAGATAATTAATAGGATGTTTTACCTGTGTCGTGGCCTAAAATTTGTGTACCTGAGGGAACTAGGGTTATACTTAGCTAATATATGTTTCTACACCCAACTACACTTAACTAATACAATAATCACCTACACTAACTACACTAACTACATGTATACTCGCTTCACTAACGACTAACATCCTACACATGCTCCTAACTACATTAACCACTGATTTTCTGCACTAACTCAATACACTAACCAGCTACACTCACCTCTTTTATACACTCACTTTTATTCTCATCACACTTCCATACCCAGCCTCACTACACCCTGACACTCCACTCCTGCCTCTCTCTCCCCCTTCACCCTTGCACCCTTCTCCCTTCCACTGACACCCCCGACACCCTCACCCACGACACCTGACACCCATTGTGGCACAGAAGGGAGGGAGAAAGGAGGTAAGAAGGTATGGGGAATAGGGAAGGTAAGGGGGAATGTATGGTAGTCTAAAACCACTACCATCACCACCACCACCACCACCATCATTACTTACCTTGCAGTAGTAGTAGTAGTAGTAGTAGTAGTAGTAGTAATAGTAGTAGTAGTGAGGGAGACCAGTACCATTATAGCAGGTTATGAAGGTGTTAGT
>JAPQNM010000047.1:4659354-4661854 GCA_029783475.1 Metacarcinus magister
TACCTTATCTACTTTTATGTATTTCCTTCTTTATTCTTTCTGTCTATGTCTTATTATCTTATTATCTCTCTTATCTCTGCTTTTCATTATATTTACTTTAACATGTTTTAATATAATTTCTTTCCACTTTTTAGTATATATGCATTGACTCATAACGTTTTTTCTCTCTCTCTCTCTACAGGGCGTTAGGGAAGGCCGCCCCCCCCACTATCAACTTGGTGAGTAAACAACCACATTATTATTATTATTATTATTATTATTATTATTATTATTATTATTATTATTACTATTACTATTACTATTATTGCTGCCATCATTACCGTTGCACCGCTGGAAAGAGCAATCACCTGAGTTTTCGAGAGTTAATTACCTTTAATGGGGATATAACACGTAGTTTTATGTCAGGGTTAATGGTTATAAGGTATGGCACTCACACCCACACTGATAACACTAATAATAATAACAATAATAATAATAATAATAATAACAATAATAATAATAATAATAATAATAATAATAATAATGATAATAATAATAAATGGGTAAAGGGTTCAAATGATCACCCTTTAAACACCCTTTCCCTTTCCTTGCCGCTTCTCCGTTACCTTAATTAACACCATCACCCATAAACGTGTTACCTGCCGTTACCTGGGAGCTGAGAGGTGCCAGGTGTGTCTATATAAGGCCAGTGACGAATACCTGGGAGGAGGAACAAAGATAAAGAGAAGATATAATAGAGAAGAAGGAATTGGCTTGAATAAGAGAAGGGAGGATATAAATGTATGAGAGATGAGGGAATGGATGAAAGGAGGAGGAGGAGGAGGAGGAGGAAGATGTAAGAAAGGAATGAGGAAGTGAGGGAAATGATGTTGAATTCAAGGGAGGATTATTACGAATGAGGATGAATAGAAAGGATGGATTGTGTGTTGTGTTTACAAATAAAGATGATGAATGAAGGAATAGAAAGGAAAACAATGAAAAATTTTTCTTGTCTCTTTCTCTTTTTTTTTCTCTATCTCTCTCTCTCAGTTCTTTCTTGAGTTTAAAATAAGAGGATGAGGAGGAGGAGGAGGAGGAGGAGGAGGAGGAGGAGGAGGAGGAGGAGGAGGAGGAGGAGGAGGAGGAGGAGGAGGAACACATAGGAACACATAGGAAGAACAAACAACAACAGGCCTGCTGGCCCTTACGAGGCTGTTTGTGAGACTACACTATCTACTCTAGAGTGAAGGATACAGGATAGTAAGGGTGAAGGCTTCTCTCCCCAGCCATGGCTGGCAGGGAAAGGAAGGCCAACCAAGACCATACTGTCACTACCACTACTGCTACCACTACTTCCTGGCAAGCGATGTCAGGCCACTAGCGACGTCTTTTGAATCGACATTTCGTAAGTTAGGTACATCAGGATGAACTTACTCAAAGTTTGCTACGTTAACGGATAGTATTTTAGTTGTGGATTGGCTTCTAAATATTTGTCAAGTCTATTTTTGAACGTAGTAATTGTTTTACTGTCGACGACATTGGCGGGCAGGGAGTTCCAAACGTTAACGATCCGATTGAAAAAGAAGTGCTTGGCTTCGTTTGATGTGAATCTTTTACCAGTAATCTTAAAAGAATGACGTCTTCTTGTTATATTTGATCGATCAAAAGTAATGTAATCTTCTGCATTGATATTATCGAATCCTTTGATTATCTTGAACATTTCAATTAAATCCCCTCGCATCCTTCGTTTTTCTAGGCTGAATAAGTTTAGTTCTTTAAGTCTTTCTTCATAAGGTTTATTTTTCAGCCTTGGAATCATTTTTGTTATTCTTCGCTGGACTCTTTCCAGTTTGTCAATGTCCTTTCTGTAATATGGGGACCAAAACTGTACGCAATACTCAAGATGGGGTCGTACTAGTGAATTATGCAGTTTTAATATGACTTTTTCTGATTTATTTTCGAAAGTACGCCCAATAAAGCCGACCAATCTGTTAGCAGTTTTAACTACCTCTGAACAATGTTGACTGGGCTTTAAATCGTTTGATATTGTGATTCCCAGATCTTTTTCTTTGTTTACTGTAGAAAGTGATTTACCATTCATTGAGTACTGAACGTGATCATTATTTCTTCCGATGTGTAGTACCTTGCATTTTTCAACGTTAAATTTCATTTGCCATTTATTGGCCCAAGACGTTAGTCGATCTAGGTCTGATTGTAAGACTTCTCTGTCAATTGTCGTAGTTACTTTGCTGAGAATTTTCGTATCGTCAGCGAATTTCGATATTTTGCAAGTGATCCCATCATCTATGTCATTAACATATATCAAGAATAAGACAGGACCAAGCACTGAGCCTTGTGGTAGGAGGAGGAGGAGGAGGAGGAGGAGGAGGAGGAGGAGGAGGAGGAGGAGGAGGAGGAGGAGGAGGAGGAGGAGGAGGAGGAGGAGGAGGAGGAGGAGGAGGAGGAAAAGGAAATAAAGTATCAGCCTAACTATTACTACTGGTTAACTACATGTGAGAGA
>JAPQNM010000047.1:4664354-4666854 GCA_029783475.1 Metacarcinus magister
CCTCCTCCTCTTGGCGTGGGCGGCAGTGACAGGGGGTTCAAGGTACAGTATAGCATCGAACGGCCTTCCCCTACCTCCCCTCCGCCCCTCCCCACCTCTCTGTTACCTGTCGATCCTCCCCTCATCTCCCTCCCCCACCCACCTCATCTCCCCTTCCTCCCAACAACTCTTTGCCCCTTACTCCCTCATACCTCCCCTTCTCTTCATCATAGCCTCCTCCTCCTCCTCCTCCTCCTCCTCCTCCTCCTCCTCCTCCTCCTCCTCCTCCTCCCCCCCCCATCCGTCGCCGTGAAGCCGCCGGAGTCAAGACTAATATTAACGACACTATAACTTACATTAGTGTTCCCTCAGACGGCACTGTGACACGTTTTCTGTTGCTTTTTTATTTATTCTTATTTTTTCTGTATCTTTCCGCCCACTTCAGGGAGACAGATAGGAGGAGGAGGAGGAGGAGGAGGAGGAGGAGGAGGAGGAGGAGGAGGAGAGAGTATGAATTTACTTTTCCCCTTTTCCCCTCTCCTTCTATCCTCTTCTCTCCCCTTAGTATGCTTCCCTCTCCTCCCCCCCCCTCCTTTCCCCATCCACTAGTGAGGTCTTTATATAATGCTAAAGGAATTGATTGCCCTAAAGGAACCTGGTATTATTATTTTATTTGATACTTATATAATATTTAGTTTGTTTAATATTTTGTCAATTTTGTTCTAAATTTCATGGATATATTTTTTTTTTTTTTTTAGATTTTGATATATTTTGATTTATTGTTTTTCCTTTTTTTTCTTTACTTTTCTTTTCTATTTCAACACTTTTTTTATATTTTTTACATAAACTTTACCTTTTTTTTTTTTTTTTTATAAATGTTTTAGTCCTATTTCTGTATCTATATGTACACTTTGTATTTATCTTATCATCTGTCACGTGCTTATCTACCTGTCTGTCTTACTACCTGTCTGTCTGTGTATCTGTCTGTCTGTCTGTCTGTCTGTCTTTACTTACTTGTCAATTAGTCAATGTATTACACAATTTCTTAGTCATTCATGTATTTAATCATCAATTCTTTCATTTATTCATTTATTCATTCTTTGAGTCATTAATTCTTTCATTTATTCATTTATTCATTCTTTGAGTCATTAATTCTTTCATTTATTCATTCTTTGAGTCATTAATTCTTTCATTTATTCATTCTTTGAGTCATTAATTCTTTCTTTCTCTCATTTATTCACTCATTCTTTCATTCATTCATTTAATTTTTTCATTCATCCATCCATCCATCTTTACAATCCATATTTCATCCTCCTCCTCCATCTGTTTTTATTATCATATTTCTGGCTGTTCCTCGTTATCGCCTTATCTTTCCACACCTTCTTCACGGGTACTTATCGATTATCCCGTGTCGTCCATTTATCCTCCTCTATCCATCCACATCCTTCGTATTTTTTTCCTCTTTTTCCTCTTATCGTTCCCATCTCTCTTCACTCTCTTCGTCTTCCTATATATTGACTGCGTTGGATCTGTCACTATATTTTTCACCTCCTCCTCCTCCTCCTCCTCCTCCTCCTCCTCCTCCTCCTCCTCCTCCTCCTCCTCCTCCTCCTCCTCCTCCTCCTCCTCCTCCTCCTCAGTAGTAGTAATAGTAGTAGTGAATAGGAAGGGAGGAAGAGATAATGTTTATAAAAGAAAGGAAAGGAGAAGGAAGATGATGAGGAGAGATTATGGAAGAGAAGGAAAGCAGTTGAGGACGAGGGAAAAGTGAGGGGAGAAGGAGGAGTTATTGAGGAGAGAGTGTGGTGCGTTGGAAAAAAAGAGGGGAAGGGGCAAGGGTGTTGGAGGGGAGGGGGGGAGATGACTAGGTAGAAGAAAAAGACTTATTGGCGAGGAGGAGAAGGAGGAGGAGGAGAAGGAGAAGGAGAAGGAGAAGGAGAAGGAGAAGGAGAAGGAGAAGGAGAAGGAGAAGGAGAAGAAGGAGGAGGAGAAGGAGAAAAAAGGTGCCCGTGGAGGAGTGTGAGGAGGAAGAGGAGGAGGAGGAGGAGGAGGTGGAGGAGGAGGAGAAGGAGGAGGGAGAGTGACTCTAGCTGACGGAGGCAATGAATGGGGGAACATAATTTAATCTCAGGGTGACGCAACGGAGGTATTGGCCAGCCTAGAGGAGGAGGAGGAGGAGGAGGAGGAGGAGGAGGAGGAGGAGGAGGAGGAGGAGGAAAAAGAAGAAGAAAAGAAGAAGACGAAGAAAAAGAAAAAGAAGTGTTTTGATGTATCGATGACGTGACTCAAGTTCAAGAAAGTAACTGTAAATAAATAAATAAATAAATAAATAAATAACTAAATAACTAACTGAAAAAAAACCCACAAACGAATAAATAAATACATAAATAAATCATCAAACTAATTATCTAACTAGCTAACTAACTACCAATTCAACTTACTGACCATTTAACTAACTAACCAATTACCTTTAAACAACCCGGTAAATACAGTAACAATCAATCAGTGAATACCTTAATTA
>JAPQNM010000047.1:4671854-4674354 GCA_029783475.1 Metacarcinus magister
CTTACTCTCTTTTTATCTATCATCTAATATTTATCTTCCCTTATCATTTATTTCCTCCTTTTATCATTTATCTCATTCTCTCATTCTACTTTCCTCTCATCTCATTCCTACACCTCTTTTTCCCTTTCACTCATTTCTTCTCCTCATTCTTCTATCATACTCCCTCCCTCTCATCCCTCTCATTCACTCTCTTCTCTGTTACTCATTTCCTTTCCCTTCTCTTCCTCTCATTTTTTTCCCCTCTCATTCTCTCTTCCTATTCACAACCTCCCTCTCCTCACCTCATTTTGTTTCCCTCTCATCCCTCTCCTTTCGTTTTCCCTTACAACACACATGCAATTTATTTCCCTTATTTTTTTTCTTTCCCCTCCTCCTTTTGTCTTCTTCCTCCCCTTCCGTGACCTCCCCTCGCCTGGTTTCTTGTTAGTGGGAGAGGAGGAGGAGGAGGAGGAGGAGGAGGAGAGGAAGTGAGGGGTCGGAAATGACTAAGAAGAGACACAGGTATGCACAAAGACAGGTGATAAAAGAGGAGGAACGAGGGGAGGAGAGGAAGAGGAGAGGGGAAGAGAGGAAGAAGAGAGGGGAGAAGATAGAAAAAAAAAACTAGAAAGTGTGTGTGAGGGGAGGAGGGAGTATAGAGGGAAGGAAGGAAGGAAAAGTGAGAGACCTACAGTAACACATGAGAAGATAAGAAAAAAAGAGAAGTGACGATAATAAGATAAGATAAGATAAGATAAGATAAGATAGAATACGATGCGAAGAATAGAATATATATAAAAAAAAAATATATAGTTGTGTTTTAAAAAGGTAAATAAAAAAATGATCAGAAAAAAGAAAGAAAAGAACATACTGAACCACTACCACCATCACCACCACCACCACCACCACCACCACCACCACCACCACCACCACCACCACCACCACCACCACCACCACTACCACAATCCAAAATATTTCTTTGAACTCGTCTTTGGCTTCGTGCATACCAGCTGAGGGGCGTCAAGGAGCTTGTTTACAGGGAAAGGGTTGGCATTGGCCGCTGCAAGGAGGAGGAGGAGGAGGAGGAGGAGGAGGAGGAGGAGGAGGAGGAGGAGGAGGAGGAGGAGGAGGAGGAGGAGGAGGAGGAGGGAAAAGAAGATACGAAATAAGACTGGAAGCTTGGGAAAGGAAAGAAGGAATAGAGATAAGTGTAAGAAGAGAGAATGTGAATAAAGGGAGGAGATACAGGGATAAGAAGAGGAGGTATCGAGGTAAAGAAGATAAAGGATAGGGAAGGAGGAGGAGGAGGAGGAGGAGGAGGAGGAGGAGGAGGAGGAGAGGTTGCAGGAGGGAGGAGATGAAGCAAGGTATAAGCAGAGAAGGAAGGGAAAGGAGGAGGAAGAAGGAGTAAGGGGATAGATCAAAAAGAAGGAAAGGAAGGAAGAGGAAGGAAGGAAGGAAGGAAGGAAGGAAGGAAGGAAGGAAGTTAGGTAACAGGAAGGAAACTATGATTTGCAGGAGGAGGAGGAGGAGGAGGAGGAGGAGGAGGAGGAGGAGGAGGAGGAGGAGGAGGAGGAGGAGGAGGAGGAGGAGGAGGAGGAGAGTATTAATTTAGTTTCTCTGCCGCAGCAACATTAAAGAGAGAGAGAGAGAGAGAGAGAGAGAGAGAGAGAGAGAGAGAGAGAGAGAGAGAGAGAGAGAGAGAGAGAGAGAGAGAGAGAGAGAGAGAGAGAGAGAGAGAGAGAGAGAGAGAGAGAGAGAGAGACGTAAATCTACCCAAACAAACAAACTAACGAACACAGTCACTAGTAGTCTTGTATATCCGATAATTAGCATAAATTTTTACACCTGAAACACCTGAACAAAAACAAACAAGGAAATATATACTTAGCGTCCTGCCTTCCCCTCCTCCTCTTCCTCCTCCTCCTCCTCCTCCTCCTCCTCCTCCTCCTCCTCCTCCTCCTCCTCCTCCTCCTCCTCATCAGCACAGAAGGACATAAATACTTACATTATCAGTCTAAACCCATCGCAGTGACTGGCCGTAAGTCAGTCCTCAGGAAGACTAAATAAATGAATAAAATATGTATATGTGTAAGGAGGAGGAGGAGGAGGAGGAGGAGGAGGAGGAGGAGGAGTTGTAGTATGTATTTGCGTGTGTGTGTGTGTGTGTGTGTGTGTGTGTGTGTGTGTGTGTGTGTGTGTGTGTGTGTGTGTGTGTGTGTGTGTGTGTCGTAACGTAACTCTCTGCTATTTGTTACTTTTTTTTTCCCCCTTTACTCTGGCTTCTTTTTCATCGTCGTCCTCCTCTTCCTCCTCCTCCTCCTCCTCCTCCTCCTCCTCCTCCTCCTCCTCCTCCTCCTCCTCCTCCTCCTCCTCCTCCTCCTCCTCTTTTCCCTGCCACCACCGCCTCCTCGCCTCACAAATCACTGAAAGAAGAAGAGGAAGAAGAGAGGGGAAAAAAAAACACGACAAGGGTAATTCTGGATCAGTTTCATTTGTCATTTGTGGAGGGAAGGGGGAA
>JAPQNM010000047.1:4686854-4699354 GCA_029783475.1 Metacarcinus magister
AGACATGTGTAGTAGTGACGGAGGTGTGCGGGCCCGACACATATAGCTGCCTCACCGCCCCGTCAGAAGCAGTCCCCGCCGGGCCTCCTCCTGCTGCTGAGTGAGGCGCTCCGGCCCCGGAGAGTGTTGTGCTGGCGTGCTGTGCCTCGCCCTGGACTCTGACGCATCCATCAGTGCCTCATGACAGGATAACTCGCCACTCTGCGGCCACACGAGACTCAGCCGCCCTCCAGTGTCCACCCAGGCCTCCCAGTGGCTCCCAACACCCGCCCTCAGTGCCCTACGGGAGCCTGGGGCCTCGCACTGGGAGGGCTGGAGCCCCAAGGTGCCTCCCTCGCCAGGACCACGGGGTTCCTCAGCACCTTCCTTTCCCTCAATCATCGCTTACAGCTGGCCCAGACGACGCCAGCTACCATACCTTTACCAGGGTGAGTACTCTGCCTCCCGCCGAGGCGCGGATACTGTGGTGGTGGTGATGGTGGAGCCACAGGTTGTGGTGGTGCAGTGTGGTAAACGGTCCTTAAGGGCAGGGAAATAACGTCGTTCTCTCTGGCGTGACGTGCCTTCCGCCGGCGTGGTGCTAATGAACTGTGTTGTGGTGATGCTTTGATCTCACCACCTTTGCAACACTGACGAGATACAGTGTTGATGTTGCCTGGCGAGTGTTGCGAGGTGTTGACTCCTACAGGCACGCTTGTGTTGCGAAGTTCAGTGGCACCATACTCTGAATTGACGTGCGGAGGTGCCCAAGTGTGTGTGTATGTATGTATGTGTGGGCGTGGGGGTGGCGTGTGTGTGTGTGTGTGTGTGTGTGTGTGTGTGTGTGTGTGTGTGTGTGTGTGTGTGTGTCTGTCTGTCTGTCTGTCTGTCTGTGTGTGTGGGTGGGTGGGTGTGTATGTGTGTGTGTGTGTGTATGTGTGTGTGTGTGTGTGTGTGTGTGTGTGTGTGTGTGTGTGTGTGTGTGTGTGTGGCACCCGGCGTGGCGGGTCAGGGCCATGATGGGGCGGCGCTGGGAGGCACCCTCACCAACACCATCAAGTATGCATAGCGTGACGTTAATATCTCGCACACCACAACTGGATCACACACACACACGCGCGCACACACACACACACACACACACACACACACACACACACACACACACACACACACACACACACACACACACTGACCTACCTCGAGTCTAAACAAAAGGGAAGAAAACAAAACAAAACAACACAACAAAAAAACTGAATGCACGTGTCCTTTTCAAACACTTCAAAACGTCCTTCTTTTTCCCCATCACTACAATCTCGGTGTTGAGTTACGCCTCGGTAATGCGTCACAATCTGCGTAAACTTCACAACACTTTATTTCCTCCTCCCGCGGCGGGGTGAGTGGTGTTGTTGATGTCTTTATTGCCCACTCGCCTTGCCAAATCTAGCCCGGATATACTGCATTTATTAAACAAATTAAATAAAGCCTTCTGTGCGGTGAAAGACACATTATTTTGCTATGACAAAGAAGTATAATGAATGTGTTTATTTTCACCTCCGTGGGCGATGTTGAGGATGTTACGTTGTGTGTTATCAATTAATTATCAAAGCTTCGCCAGGGAGGTGTGAAAATTGTTATGTTTTCTTATCACAAAACACGATTATTTTATGATAGATTATTACCACCACTGTCTCGGCCGTTGTCTTGTGGTGGCTGACTGACCTCACTTGATCTTTTATCTCTTCTTGTTTCTTTCTTTTTGACGTATATATATATCTCTCTCTCTCTTCCTCCTTGCTTCTCATTGTCTCTTCATCTTTAAAATGTTTCTCGTTTTTTCTAGTTTCTATTTTCATCGAACTAATTCTTTCTGTGTAACTTCCTCTCCATCTTGACTATATCTTCTTCTTCTTCTTCTTCTTCTTCTTCTTCTTCTTCTTCTTCTTCTTCTTCTTCTTCTTCTTCTTCTTCTTCTTCCATTGGCTCAGGGAGAACAATACTGTGTGGTAGCAAATGAGATGTTGATCTTAATTTGTTTCCTTCTTTCTCTTTCGGAAGGTCTGAGCCAAGTGCTATATTAAAGGTAAGTCAGGTGTGGGCGTGGGGGTGGCGTGTGTGTGTGTGTGTGTGTGTGTGTGTGTGTGTGTGTGTGTGTGTGTGTGTGTGTGTGTGTCTTTCCGGCGTGTGGGTGGGGTTGGGCCTCATATTTTACCTGCCTCATTAACACACCTGGCATGTGTGTACCCTTACCTGGTGTGTGTGTGTGTGTGTGTGTGTGTGTGTGTGTGTGTGTGTGTGTGTGTGTGTGTGTGTGTGTGTGTGTGTGTGTGTATGTGTGTGTGTATCTACGTGTCTGTCGGTGTTTCATGTTTATGTGCAAAATAATCACCTTGAAAATTATTCTTTAAATCATTATCAATTCCCTTATTATTAATTGATTCAACTTATTATTATTATTTCTTTTAATTATTATTATTATTTTTTTTAGAGTAGAACCATCACACTTAATGCCCCTCTTCCCCCCAACACACACAAACAAACACACAGCGTAAAAAAGTAAAAAAAATAACAACAATAAATAAATAAAATAAAAGAAGTATATGCAAAACGTTATCATATTAACAAATAATTAGCATTCATTAATTCCATATAAAAAAAATAAATAAAAAAAGATAAGGGTTGAAAAAATATAAGATAAATACACATACACTTTAATACCTACTAGGAGAGGTCACGAGGGGAAAAGAGAGAGATGTGAGTGAGGGGAGAGGCAGGAGGCAGAGGCAAGGTGTTGTGTAGCTGAGTGATGGTGTATTGTGCATTGACACCACGTAGGCGAAGAGTTATAGTGACGGTAGAGTGATGGTGGTGGTGGTGGTGGTGGTAGTAGTGGTGGTGGTGGTGGTGGTGGTGGTGGTGGTGGATCAAAAGTGGATGGTGGAAGTTTAGTTGTCTCTTTGACGCAGTAGTAGTAGTAGTAGTAGTAGTAGTAGTAGTAGTGGTTGTAGTAGGAGGAGGAGGAAGAAGAGGAGGAGGTGGAGGAATGGTAGTAATATATGAAGTAACAACAGTGGTCTTCTATTACTTTTTTTTTTTTCTTCTTCTTTTTCCTCCTCTTCGTCCTTGCTCCAATTCTTATTAATCTTATTCTTATCATAAATCATCTTTATCGGCATTATTGTCATTGTTCTGAGCGTTGTCGATTTTGTCATAACTGTTGTCTTGTTATTGTGATTATTATTATTATTATTATCATCATCATTATTATTATTCCTCTTCCTCCTTCTCCTCTTCCTACTTCTACTACTACTACTACTAATACAATACTACTACTACTATTGTTACCATTACTCCACTACCTCCCTTAATAATAGTGATGGCGCCATTACCAATAAGTTGTAATGAGTTGTAGTGGAAAGTGTTTAGGAAGGAAGACATAATTATAAGTAAGTCGTGGTTGTTGTTGTTGTTGTTGTTGTTGTTGTTGTTAAGAATAATGATGCTTTTATTATTATTATTACTACTATTATTATTATTGTTATTATTATTAATTTTATTATTATTATTAGTTGTAGTAGTAATAGTATTGGTAGTAGTAATGGTAAAATTACTAGCAGCAGCAACACCAGCAGTACTAATAGTAGTAGTAAAAGTAGTAATAAAATTAATAATAGCTGTAGTAGTAATAGTAGTAGTAGTTGTAATTTTTGTTGCTGTTCTAGTAGCAACATCAACAATAATGGCATTAGGATTAGTAGCAGTTGCAGTAATAATGATAATAATGATAAGAATATGAATTAGGATAATGGTGATAGTGATAATGAACTGCTTTTTATGTTTTTGATGTGATTATTATTAGTATCAGTTATCAGTGACGTTATTATTATTATTATTATTAGTAGTAGTAGTAGTAGTAATAGTAGTAGTAGTAGTAGTAGTAGTAATAGTAGTAGTAGTAGTAGTAGTAATAGTAGTATCAATATCATCATTATTATTATCATTAATGTTATTATTGGTGGTGATATTACTAGTAGTAGCTGTAGCAGTAATTGTTATAATAATAATAATAACAATAATAATAATAATATTATTATTATTATTATTATTATTATTATTATTATTATTATTATCATTATTATTATTATTATTATTGTCATCTTATTATTATCTTGATATTTATTAACATGACTACTACTATACCAGGAGTATTAGTTGTAGTAATAGTAGTAGTAGTAGCAATAGTAGGTGTAATTATAGTATAAGTATAATTACCATTAAAAAAAAAACAAATCACTAATATTAGTTCTGAGTAGCAGTAGTAGTAGTAGCAGAACAAGTAGCAGTATTAGTAGTAGCAGTAAGAAGCAGGGGACCACATGGTAGTTGTCTTGGTTGGCACCTTGGATAGCGGTACCCAATCCACTCCTCCTCCTCCTCCTCCTCCTCCTCCTCCTCCTCCTCCTCCTCCTCCTCCTCCTCCTCCTCTCCACTCGGTGCCCCTCAACGACTCCCTTGTTCTGGCCGCCGTGTGTAGGACGCTGATAACCACGGAACAATGCCTGCTGATAACACTTTTGATAGCGCGATAACCCGACTGGAGGAGGAGGAGGAGGAGGAGGAGGAGGAGGAGGAGGTAGTGCGGTAAGATGGGGTTCGTATGTCTATATCTTGTGTCACCGCGGCTTAGAACAGAAGGTAGGAAGAGGAGGTGGAGGTGGTGGAGGGTGAGGAGGAGGAGGAGGAAAAACAATAGAAGCAATAGTGATAATCATAGCAGTGGAAGGAGGAAAAAGATAAGCAGGAGAAGGACTAAGAGAGAGAGAGAGAGAGAGAGAGAGAGAGAGAGAGAGAGAGAGAGAGAGAGAGAGAGAGAGAGAGAGAGAGAGAGAGAGAGAGAAGCACAACGGATCCGCCTAAAGAAGCATCAGTCTGTCTCGTGATGACCTATGTTACCCTCGCCTGACCCGCCTCCGCTATGACCTAAACTGACCTCGCGCCACACTGACCTGACCTTTATGGTGACATGGGCGGCGGCTTGAATTATTATTACCCCCTCAAGTCCTCCCTTCCACCCTCCCCCATTCCCTTCCCTGCCTCGGCACCCCATTGTTCCCCTCGTAAGTAATGTTTCTGAGAGTGTAATTTTGCCTCCGTCTGCGTCACCTTCACAAACGTACATTTTCCTTTTTTTTTTTCCTTCTCTTTTTTTTTTCATGTGTTTTATGTATACTTACTTTGGTAAATACTTGTCGTAGGATTATTGACGTGTATCATTCTTGTAATAGTAATAATCGGTGTATTTGAAATTACAACCATGAGCTGAAAATCTACTTTTTTTTTATAGGATTACATAGTTGTAAATGTGAGGGGTGGAAGAGAGTAAGAGTTAGATGTTAGTGTTAGTTATGTGATGGTGGTGTATGGTCCTGCCACCGGTGCTGTGTGGTGACGATAGAGCACCACCTTGGAGGCCGGGGATACACTGGAGCCTGGGTAGTAAAGTAAGGGACACACCTACCAGCAGCTCACGTGCGAGAGCCTCAATGGGGAGACGCACGCTGTAGGAGGCTGAGGCGACGAGGTGGTTAACGTGTTCTGTTGTTGGGTTGGTGCTCGGGGGGGCGGGAGACTGATAACGTAGAGTGTTGGATGGAGGTGCAGCTGCGTGGGTGGAATGGTAGCTCAGGGAAGGTAAACAAACATATGTAGATAGGCACTGATAGGCGTCTCACACGGTCACAGCCAGTCAGGTCAAGTGTAGTTCAATTATACTCCATTTTACTGCAGGTCTTTCTTGGCTTGTTTGGGCTTCTTGTATTTTCTTTTTGCTTTAATTTGATTCACTGTTTTGTGTGTTGATTCCAGTTACGTAAATGTGTGTTTAAGGAATTAGTTTTAATGTCACGTCCTTGTTTTCATCTCAGTTAATGTTGATAAATGTATTATTCCTGTTTTGTTTATTGATATCTAACTAACTAAACCTTCCCCGTTACTGAATATATATAATTTTGTGTTATATATTCCATTTTTTTTCCGTTTCCCTTGCCGAAAATTTATATAAACATAACACGTATTCAACCACCCGCCCACAAGCACCTTAGTTCCGCCTTAAACCTGCACCAGTTCCGTTCTCTCAGTCGCGTCGGAGCCACATAGAAAATGGACCAGTACTTGCTTAAGGCTGAGGAACGTTTGCTTGCGTCCACCTAACACACCTACGCAAATACGCCCAAACTGGAACACTGGAAACAAACAGAAGGATATAACGAAAACAACGTGAATAAGATGATACGTAAGAGATAAAGAGACAAATAGTAATAGTTTCCAATCTGAAGGAAGGAGGAAATTGTCAAGGTTATGAAAATATTTTTATTTCATGAGGAACTTTAGTTAGGGCTGAACTTGCCTCATTCAAGAGATGTGTTTGTCAATCCGTTGCCGGGCGAGGACCAACCGGGCGGAAGCGTGGGCGTGGGTGTGAGGGGGTGGTGGGGGGAAGGCGCCAAGGTACGACTGCGTGGGAGGAAAGAGAGGAGCTGGAGGAGGAAGAAGAAGAGGAGGAGGAGGACGAGGAGTAGAATGAGGACATGTGTATTAAAGATGAAGGCCTGTGGGCGTAGAGACGTATGTGTGTATGTGTGTGTGTGTGTGTGTGTGTGTGTGTGTGTGTGTGTGTGTGTGTGGGAAGCGACGGTGATGGGGGCGTTACCTAAGGTGGTCTGGATGAGTGGGTCGGCGTGTGGGCGGGCGTTGGTAGGGAGTGAGGGGAGGAGGGAGGGAAGGAAGGAAGGAAGGTAGGTAGGAAGGAGGGCGAGGGGTCATGACACGCCCGTTTTCCCTCTCGCTGCGTTATTTTGAGGAGTGACTTTAGTAATTGTTAACGACACGCCTCGGCGGTAAGGTAAGGGAAGCGACCACTGATATAACCTTTCCCTTGCACAGACTTAGAACACTTAGGAGAGAGAGAGGGGAAAAAAAAAGAATAGAGGTGAAAAAACACAATTGTTACTCTAGATAAAAAAAAAAAAAACACACAATAAGAACGTGAAGCGCAATACAGAAGGTGATTTGACCCCGCTTACCTGTGAGTGTTCCTGTGTGGAGGTAAAACAGGTGTGGAGGATGTTATTGTGAGCATAATTACAGTGTTGGATAGACAGGTGAGGACGGGGAGGAGAAGGGTGTCACGGCAACACCTTTCACGGGGACTGTGTGTGTGTGTGTGTGTGTGTGTGTGTGTGTGTGTGTGTGTGTGTGTGTGTGTGTGTGTGGAAAAATAAATAGATACAAAGGCTTTATCATCACGGAATTGTATTGATATTCCGCTCTAGAGGGAGTAGAGAGACAGAGTAAGCCTGACTAGATAGACCAGAGTGTGCTGTAATAACACGTAATTCAAGGGTCATTATAACCTGGCCCTGACCTTCATGTACATCCTGGACACGAGAAGGTCAATGATAATAATTACATTTCATCCCACACATCAATACTACCCGCCCCCCCCCCACCCCATCCCCCCAAAAAAAATGATTGAAAAAATGAGAACTAATCTTAACAAAACACAGGAATAATAATAATACGATATACATATATAATGAAGTAAAAAAAAACGATTAGTAAAATAAATAAAGATTAATAATAAAGTTACGCAACACGACTGTCTCTTATTTTTGCTTTTCTATTTTCGATCAGTTATAAAAATTCGTTCAACACTCACACAGGAACCCTAGACGTTGCCAGAAACACAAATTGTACATAAACTTCAACGCGAGACGAGAGGACCCATAAAACCACACATTGTCCCGTTAATTAGCTCACCTCCCACCTGTGTACACCTGGGAGTTTACGGCGACAGGTGAGGGGAAGGGGGGGGGAAGGGGGGGAAGGGGGAATAGGTAGCAACCCTCACACCTTCTCCATTAAACGTGTTGCACCCTTTTTATTGCCTCCTCTTTTATCTCTCCTCTTTTGCTTCTCGCCGCCCTCCTCCTCCTCCTCCTCCTCCTCCTCCTCCTCCTCCTCCTCCTCCTCCTCCTCCTCCTCCTCCTCCTCGAATTTGTCATCTTACAACATCCATTTCTCCTCTATTCTCTCTGTCTACTTTCTCTCTCTCTCTCTCTCTCTCTCTCTCTCTCTCTCTCTCTCTCTCTCTCTCTCTCTCTCTCTCTCTCTCTCTCTCTCTCTCTCTCACTCCTTTCATCCTGCCCTTTGCCCTCACGACCTCAATGCCTCCTTCGTCCAGACTACAGTAGGATGTCTTGAATTAACTTCTCTATTTGTACTTCATTCCTGCTGTCTTCATCTCCTAGCCCTCCTTCCCCAATACATACATACATACATACATACATACATATATACATACATACACAAAAGTACTAGCGTCATATCGTGTTCGTCTTTCTAACTCTTCAATTTTTTTAATATTTTTATGAATTGTATATTTTTATTGTTTTGATTATTATTCCTCTAATTCATTATACATTAAGTGAAGAAGTTTTACGTTATCATGATCATCTAAACGAATTAATGATTATAGTCTTACGTAACTATTATATATATATATTAGCATTATTTATTGTTTTTATTCTTTTTACTTATTCACTACATTTTCTTCTTCTCTCTCTACGTCACTTTATACTTCCTGCTATTGTATCCTGGTTGATTCTGGCGATAAATAACCAGAATCACGTCACTCATAGCCTCAAATCACCTATAATTTTTTTTTTCTTCATTATTACGTCTGTTTCTTATTTTCTAATCTCTTCTTAATATCCTACAAACCTTATCAATTTTTTTTTTTCTTCACATAATTCCTCTGTTTTCTGGTATTCAGTTGCGTTTTCTTTGACTTTCCCGTATAGTTATGATTCCCAGTAACTGTTTTAATATGATATTCCTTTGTAATTGACTCTGCAGGTTGATTATATTATTCTAGTTCTTTGTATGTGTTTCCTTGATTTCTTAATATAATTCTCTGTGTCCTAGGTAAAGGGGAGGAGGAGGAGGAGGAGGAGGAGGAGGAGATGATTGAATGTGGGACGAAGGCATGGAAAGAGAGGAGGGAGTGGGAAGGTAGAAGAGAAAATATAACCTAATTAGGATTATTTTTGTTTACCTCCACCCTTTCACTGCTTATTAATGTAAACTGTAACCTTTGTGTTTATCATCTCTCTTTTTCTCTTTTTTTTTATCTCCCTCTTCCTCACTTCTTTCCTTATTTTCTATCTCCCTCCATTTCTTCCTTCGTTCTGTCTTCCTTTCCTCATTCCTTTCTTCTTCTTCTTTCTTTCCCTCCCTCTCATCTATCCTTCCTCCCTCCACCTCCTCCTCCTCCTCCTCCTCCTCCTCCTCCTCCTCCTCCTCCTCCTCCTCCTCCTCCTCCTCCTCCTCCTCCTCTCACCTTCAAGTTCAGGTAAACAAGTTGTGTTGATTCAAAGCTGAAAATTTCCTAAAGGTTGGACCGTGGACAGAGAGAGAGAGAGAGAGAGAGAGAGAGAGAGAGAGAGAGAGAGAGAGAGAGAGAGAGAGAGAGAGAGAGAGAGAGAGAGAGAGAGAGAAAGAGAGAGAAAGAGAGAGAAAGAATGTATACTTTAAAATGACATCACAAGCTCCATATGATGTAACACTTGTCTCTGCGCGTTACCTGAAGAGCAGACGAGACCCTCACCTGTTCCACCTGCCCTCATTGATAACACCAAGATCATACTCTGAGAGGGAAATGGTCTTTTTGTCTTCCCCCTCTAACCTAACCGCTTTCCCCTCTCTTCCTCCCCCCCCCCCCCCACTCCTCCTTCTCGTCTGGCTTTTATTCCCCTCTCTCCTCAACGACTCTTGTTTTTGTGCGTTGTCTGCAGTGCCAGGTGGGGTGAAGGAAGGGATGTTGATGTGAGAGAGTACAAGTCTTACGAGGTGTTTGGGGTTACCTGTGTTTTATGGACCAGAGTACAGGTATTATGAGGGAGGTGTGGTGTGTGGTGGTGGTGGTGGTGGTGTGCCTCTCCCTCCTCCTCCTCCTCCTTCTCTTCCTCTTCTTCTTGTTCTTCTTGTTCTTGTTCTTCTTATTATTATTGTTATTATTATTATTATTGTTATTATTTTTTATTTCGCTTCTGTTGCTCTTGTTATCGTTTTCTCATTGTTTATTTATGTTCATGTACTTGTTATTCTTATTCTTGTACTGTTTTATTCCTATCCTGTACCTTCTTCTTCTTCTTCTTCTTCTCTTCTTCTTCTTCTTCTCTTCTTCTTCTTCTTCTTCTTCTTCTTCTTCTTCTTCTTCTTCTTCTTCTTCTTCTTCTCCTCCTTCTTCTTGCTTCTTACTTTCATTTGTTCCCTACGCCCCTAAGTAAATGTTGTTGCTATCATTATAATTATCATCATCATCATCATCATTATTCTTAACTCGTTCCTTACACCACACCCACATTCCTCCTCCTCCTCCTCCTTCTTCTCCTCCATTGCCACACACAGTCCACCCTTGGCGTTGCGTGGGCGGGGCGGTGGTTAGAACGCGGTAGCACGCCCACACCACACTCACCACACCCATACCACACCCACCACACTCACCACCACACTTACACCACACTCACACCACACTCACCATAAGCAACACCACAAACAACACCATAGCGTACCTGTAGATGCGAGAGAGAGAGAGAGAGAGAGAGAGAGAGAGAGAGAGAGAGAGAGAGAGAGAGAGAGAGAGAGAGAGAGAGAGAGAGAGAGAGAGAGAGAGGAAACTATACAAATAAACACTCTTTTCAAACCTTCCTACAAGTCTTCCCTCATTACCTGTCTAACTGAAAAGGTGAAAATCGTCCTAACAATTATGACACAGATCGATTATTTAGAAGCATCTTATAACAACATACATTATGAACAGATTTCCCTCCTCCTCCTCCTCCTCCTCCTCCTCCTCCCTCCTTCCTCCTCCTCCTCCTCCTCCTCCTCTCGTCACGCCCAGTAGTCTTCTTCGAGGTTGCCGAGCCGAGCCGAGCCGAGGTGAGCCGAACAGGGCCGAGAGAGACGCTTCATAAATATTGACATAATTTCCTGGAGCTTTCGCTGTCGTGTCATCTCGGCGCCTCTCGAAAACCCACTTTTTCCTCCCTCCCTACCTTCCCTCCTTCCCTCCTTCCCTCCCTCTTTCCCTCCTTCCCTTCTCTCTCTCTATTCACCTCTCTCTCCATCCTCCATTCCATCCTTTCACATTTTCCTTCTCTCTCATTTTTTAATCCATTTTCACTATTATCTTATTTCCTTTTTTCTCTTTTCTCTCACTTTTTCTCCATTATCTTATTATCTTTTCTCTCTTTTCCTTCCCTTCAATTTTTCTACCATTTACTCTATTAACTTATACCATTCTTTTCCTCTTCATCT
Source organism: Metacarcinus magister (assembly GCA_029783475.1). NCBI lineage: Eukaryota > Metazoa > Arthropoda > Malacostraca > Decapoda > Cancridae > Metacarcinus > Metacarcinus magister. The sequence goes on from JAPQNM010000047.1 coordinate 4,698,213, forward strand.
TCCCTTTTCCCATAAGCAGGACGAAAGGGGATGCATGGCGTGTGTGTGTGTGTGTGTGTGTGTGTGTGTGTGTGTGTGTGTGTGTGTGTGTGTGTGTGTGTGGTAATGGTGTCAGGGAATGGGTGGGTGATGGGCTGAGTGAGGGAGTAATTAAGTTCTCACCTGTGCCCCTTCTCAGACAGGTGTTTATTAAAGGTAATGATGGAGGAGGAGGTGAGAGAGAGAGAGAGAGAGAGAGAGAGAGAGAGAGAGAGAGAGAGAGAGAGAGAGAGAGAGAGAGAGAGAGAGAGAGAGAGAGAGAGAGAGAGAGAGAGAGAGACCGATCACCGTCATACTCTCGTCTATCTGCGATAATCACCTTGGTTACCTGTGTGGCGGTTAACAGGTGTGGTGGGTGACCTCCCCCTTCCTCCCCTCTCCTTCTCCCTCCCCCCTGCCTCCCCTCATCTCCTCTTCCTCTCCCCTCCCTCTCCCCTTCTATCATCTTCAACTTTCCTCTCCCATCCCCTTCCCTTCAACTTAACTCTCATCCTCTCCCCTTCAAACTCCCCCTTACCCCCATCCCCCCTTCAATTCTCCTCACCTATCCTCCCTCCTTCGACCTTCCGCCCACACATTTCCCCTTCAAAGTTTCCCCTTCAAAGTTTCCCCTTCAAAGTTTCCCCTTCAAAGTTTCCCCTTCAAAGTTTCCCTCTCCTCTTCCATTCCCTTCTCACAACGTATCTCCTTTTCCCTTTTCCTCTCTTCTTCTAACTCTCTTACATCCTCCTTTTCTCTTTCCATCCTCTTTCACCTACGAGTACGCTCTCTCTCTCTCTCTCTCTCTCTCTCTCTCTCTTCTCTCTCTCTCTCTCTCTCTCTCTCTCTCTCTCTCTCTCTCTCTCTCTCTCTCTCTCTCTCTCTCCACTCCTCCTCCCTCCACATGTCTCTCCTCCCCTTCTTTCTACCTCTCCTTTACATCCTCTCCTCTCCCCTGCACCTCCACCCCAATCTCCTCCCCTCCTTTCGTGCATCATCTTGTCTCCTCCTCCTCCACCCCCTTTTTTTACCTCCCTCCCCCCTTACTCTCTTCCCTCTGCTGCTGCTGCTGCTGCTGCTGTTGCTTCTCTCACCTGCCAATTAGTTTCCGCATCCATTATCCT
>JAPQNM010000047.1:4704354-4716854 GCA_029783475.1 Metacarcinus magister
ATTCAGTGGACCGCGAGCGGTACCACTGCCGTGCCATCAGCGAGGAGGATGAGGAGGTGTTCTCTCCTGGCCCGCCCACACACTCTCCTCACGCCAGGGACTCTCCGGCCCTGGCCAGAGTCAATTCAGACTCCCCAAAGCTGTCATTTAGTCCTCTGAGGATCAAGGACCCCAGCATAGATGAAGAGGACCTTGATTTGGACGGAAAATCCCAGTCGTCCTTTGACATCTCATTGTCCACCAGCGTTATTCGCGGCATCCCACCCAAGCTGAGCGTGGTTCGCAGCGACACTGGGGAGACTATCACCCACTACCCGCCCTGTTCCTGCCATTTCTGTTCCTTGGCGGGCAGAGACCCTCACCGTTTAGGGCCCTCAGGCCTCCCGCACTCTCCAATATCTCCACTCACCCCAACGTCCCCTCACACGCCCATTTCCCCTTCACCTGGACACAATGTAGAACACTACTTCCCCCCCACCGTGCACCTCCCTGACCTCTACCGTCGCCGTTCGCACTCTGATTCTGATCTTCAGCTTTGGTTTGACCAGAAAGGTCGTCAAGGTGAGGCTATAGGGGTCAGCAGTGGCAGTCACAGTGCCGCGGGTCCGTCCTGCGAGCAGCCCTCAACCCGCCAGTCCGTGTTGCGCACCAGCCGCCCCATCCCCATGCCCCTTTACATTCCTCGCAAGGCTGGCTCCCTCGAATCCGACAACTCCTCGCCGCAAGACTCCCCGCTGGACCTGTCTGTGAAGACTACCGGGAGCCTCAAGACCGGCAGCACCTCCAGCACGGACAGCCTGGTGCTGCCCTGCACAGTGTCCCTCTCCTCCCCTCATTCTCCGCTGCTGGCGGCGCCCAAAGATTCAACTCCACCACCCCGCTCCCCTGAAATCCCCGAATACCGCACCACATCCCAGTCACTGCTGCCTGTGCCTATTGTAAAGGGCGACGTGGTGTCGTACGGCAAGGACAGCGTGGCTCTGCGCTACCACCTGGAAGTGTCACCCGTAGTAGAAGAAATGCCTGCCGGGGCAGACGTGGCCTTCGTGTGTCCGGTCTGCGGCCAAATGTTCTCGCTGCACGACCGGCTGGCCAAGCACATGGCTTCACGTCATAAGAACAAACAACCGGACAATTCAGCCAAGACCTACATGTGTGACATGTGTAAGCGTTCCTTCGCCCGCTCCGATATGCTGACTAGACATATGCGACTACACACGGGCCACAAGCCTTACACTTGCCGCATCTGTGGTCAAGTTTTCTCCCGCTCTGATCATCTGTCCACCCATCAGCGAACCCACACCGGGGAGAAGCCATACAAATGTCCCCAGTGTCCTTACGCGGCGTGTCGGCGGGACATGATCACCCGTCACATGAGGACACACGCCCGCTATGAGCTGCACGAGTCGTCGTCCATGGAGGAGGGCGGCGAGGTGGCTCGCCCCAGCCTGCCAGTCCGCTCTCTCTCAGAAGAGAACCCCGCTCCCGGTCCTCTCCTGGATCTACCCCCGGGGCTCGGGGGCGGGCAGGTCCACACCCCGCAGGGCTCCCCGATTCCGCTTTCCCCAGGGCCTCACACGGTCTCAGGAGGAGGCCAGAATCCCCCCGGCACCATGGCGGGGCTGGGGATAGCAGGTCAGGCCCTGCTGGCAAGGCTGCCGCCGCAGCTCCAGCGGCCTAGAAAACAGGAGGAAGATTGAAGGGCCAAACACGACATGTCTGGTCCATGTGTTTTTGCCTCTTAGAGGTTTGTCTCCAGCTGGAGGTCGTCCCTCCTTGGCAAGGAGGCCAGAGTCCCGCGAGGTGTTCTGGTGTTGTTTGTGTGGCGTTGGCGACCCGCCGCGCCGCCGTGGTCACGGCCAGCCCGTCGCCTGGTGCGACTTGGGCCTGGTTTGTCCCTGTCTGTCTGTCTCCCTGGCTGCCTGGCGCGGCTGCCCGGCCCCGCACTGCTCTACTCTCGCCCGTGTAGGCTGTGGGCGGAGCAGGCCGGGGCCGGGCAAGCGTGTTGTGTCAGCACGCGGGTGTCTCAGTGTCAGTGGTCACGTGTTGTGTCGTGTGTGTGCCACGGGGGCGTCTCGGGCGGCGGGTCTGCCGGAGGTGGGCCCTTTGGGGGGGAGGGGAGGGGGCTACACCAACCCTGCTGGAGCAGCCCCATTGCAGGTGGGAGAAGAAGATTACGGGGCTGCTGCTCCGTCCCCCACACTAACCCCCCACACACAGTCTCTCGGTGTGAAGGTGTTGCCGCGCGCCGGGCCCGGGCGTCCTGTGCTCCAGGGGCGCCGTGCCGCTGGCGGGCGGCCGTGCCCCCGCCGGCAGGGAGGGCGCCACTGGTCTAGCTATGGTACCTGCTAATTTAATAAATAGTTATATTACGTTACTGTAAGGTGAGCGCCCTGGGCAGGAGGGCGCCGGAGCCGGCGGGCGGCGGGTCGGTGTCTCTGCGGTGTTGGTCCCAGGCTCTGGTCACTCCCCGCTATGTGGCGTCCTCGTCTTGACATGTAAAGCAGCGAGCCAGTAGGTCAATAAGGCATAAGCCGTCCAAGACCACTGGTTCGCCGTGCTGCGGTGCGGGTCCTCAGCAGGGCTCACCCTGCAGCACGGCGGCCCGCTGGCTTGCTGCTGGGAGTCACACAGTGGCGGGGGGAAGGAGTGCTGCGGGCAGTGCCGTGGCGGGGCCGGCCGTTGCATCCTTTATGTGCCATCAAGCGGTGGTCATGTTGATATTCCTAAACGTTCTGTTCTCCTCAGTTCCCGCCTGTAGTGTGGTGGCCAAGTCTTGTCACTGGGTAGAGGCGCTTTGCCAACCAGATATTCACCATAATATATTTTGATGTCTTTCTTTTCCACATCGTCTGAGCCACGTTCTTAGATCACCGCGACCATCACGCTGCCGCACGCTGGGCCCGGGGCGCTGCTCCCCGGGCCGCCTCACTACCACGCCGGCGGACCGTCCGCCGCACCGGGGCCACGGCCTCCAGTGACCCCGAACTTACCTTCCGCTCCTCGATGAAAGACTCTCGCTCTGTAATTTATTGTACATTGTGTTCTTGGACAAAGTGATCATATTTTGTTTCGGAAGAAAAACTTGACCTTATACTTTAATTATTGTTTTATAAGGATAATTTGTATTAATGAGTGGACAAGGTGACAAAGACGAGCTTCTATAAAACCTTCCCCATCCTTAGGGCGGCCGTTAGTCTCTCCCTCTTGCGGCAGCCTGAGTCCCCTTCTCTTCTACCCTCTCTTCCCCCTCCCTGCCGGCCGATCCTTGGTGTGTCTGGTGTTGCACCGCGCCTCACACCTCTGCTCAGGCGCGAGTTTAATGAACGCACATCAAAACTTCATGTCCACCTGATTCTCCTGGACGAGAGATGTTTGTCTCTACACCAGAATGACGAATTGTGATTCGTGCGTCAGAAAGATTGGAGTGTGAACACCTGACACCCGGATTGGCGGCCGGCAGGGGGCGGGGGGCGGGGGGCGGGGGGCGCCCTTGAGATAACGGAGGTGAAAAGTATCTGGCCTCCTCCTCTTCTTCTTCCTCCTCCTCCTCCTCCTCCTCCTCCTCCTCCTCCTCCTCCTCCTCCTCCTCCTCCTCCTCCTCCTCAAGACAACAGTAGTGTTCTATGTTAGCTTCAGCTCCTGACGAACTCACTGCACATGTGCCAAAATAAGAGGCCAGTTTTTCCTTTTATTTACCTGATCAGCCTTCTCTTTATGATTCACACACACACACACACACTCAATTTTTTTTTTCTCTCTCTCTCTCTCTCTCTCTCTCTCTCTCTCTCTCTCTCTCTCTCTCTCTCTCTCTCTCTCTCTCTCTCTCTCTCTCTCTCTCTCTCTCTCTCTCTCTCTCTCTCTCTCTCTCTCTCTCTCTCCCCCCCCCCTCCCTCCCTCTCCCTTCGTTTGTCCCTTTGCTCCGTCGCCTCTCATTTGTATATATTCATTGTTCTGTGAAGCTTCGTATCTGTATCATTCACTTGTTACCTGGGACTTATTACCTGCCAAGCCTTTATTAGTTGGGCCTCATTTGACATTTATTTTATTAAGTATATGTTATACTTATTTATGTGGATTGTATATATTATTACTATTATTGTAATTACAATTACTAGTACTTTTATAATTAACTGTTCTTTATTTGTCTTATGATTTTGTTTATTTATTATTTTTAACATAAACACTCCCGTGAAAAAGACATGCATTCTTGTCATAGCGAGAAGTTAAGTGTTAAGGTAAAGGTGCTCTTAGGTCTAGAGGGGCTAAGGTCGAGGTGTGGCGAAGGCCTAAGAAGCAAACGTTGGATAGCACTGTCTTCTGCCGTCGGGCTGGGGATCGCTGGCCACGGAGACGCACCACCACCACCACCACCACCACCACCACCAGGCACACACCACAGGAGTGTTACGTGCTGCTGTGATTGCATGGCTGACGTGAAGAAACGAATCCAAAAAAATAAGTGTAACAATGCAAGCGATGGCGTGACCTAACGTGACGAAGGAAGACATGATGGTGGTGGTGATGGTGGTGGTGGTGGTGGTGGTGGTGGTGACGTGATGTGTGTTACGCGTGATTCCTGGTTAGCGTGTGTCCAGCCCTGCGGTGTGAGTCTCCTCCACTTGTGATAGCTGACAGCCTCTTGACAGCCCCCCCCCCCCAACCCCCCAACTCAACCCTTCCTTACCCCCACCCACACTCTCGTCTGTCACCGAGAAGCATCGCTCGTTCTTTGGTTATTTATTAATTCAAGCATCAGGTGTTATTTATGTATCTTTTTAGTATTATATTTTTCTAAAATACCAGGACATACTTGGATTTTTGAACTGATTACATTGTCAGTTTTTTCGACTAGTGTTTTTATTACTTCACTTTATAATAATTTGTGCCATTTTTTGTCTTAACGCCCAGTGGGAGAATAGGAAGGTTGGCTGCCCTGGCTCTCATGACGTTACGAGTGTCAAGATTTCTAACTTAATTATTATTATTATTATTATTATTATTATTATTATTATTATTATTATTATTATTATTATTGTAACCATGGTCATGATCGTAATGGTCACCATTGTCAGAGTCATTCATCATGCTGTCAACACAGTGTCAACACATGTTGCATATTTTCTTATAAAAAAAACGCTAAGCTGGCAAACTTTTCAAGCTATGACGTCACTCGCCTGATGACCAGGGCTGCCAACCCTCCCGTGTACATTGTTCAGTTGACGTACTGCCACCCATCAGCTCGGAGCACCAAGACGGGGCGGCGGCCGGGGCTGTGCCTGGTGGGGCCGCGAGGGAGGTGTAGGGTGTGAGGGCGAGCACTGGGTGTCGCCGCGCACCACTGGGTTGTGTCGGTGGTGCTTCAGCCGCGTGAAATATGAGTCGAACTTGTTTACTTAAGTCTGTGTTACATAAATTTTGTATAGAGACTGATATAAGACCAAGTGGGCACCCGCACCTTGAAGGAAGCTTCGTCTTGCCTTACAATCTGAGGTGAAGGTTGTAATTTATAGATACTTACTTAAACACATATACATTTGCTCAATGTTTGGCCGCTTTAACTTGCCACACTTGGTCACCGGCAGCCAGGCCAGCAGCCACTGTCATGAGTCTCTTGATCGTGAACACATCAAGTTCATTGTTCCATTTGAGTTCGAATCACATTCCGGGCGGCTCGAACACCACATTTAAAGCGGTTGTGACTCATCGTAAGTTTTTTTTCTGCTCCTCGTCGTGTTGAGGTTTCCGTCTCCGCCTCACTGCCTCCCAGCCTCTGCTCGAGAACACGGCGAAAATATGTAAACTTAAAAAAAAACACGTAAGCTCTTGCGCGTGGCCTCGATGGAAGGTTGGAGTGTGTTGGTCTCAGCTGTGTTTCCCTCACCTGTCACAAGGCTCAATATGTGTGACGTAACTCATAACGTCACGGGCGTTTCTCGTGTCCGCTGCTGTTAGTGTAGATTGTTACTTCTCTTGTTTATATGAAAAAATAACAACAAATTCTTATATATATTCTTACTCTAATGGTAAAATGCCCGGTTTCCTGTTTGGCCCCGAATTAATGTTTTCTAAAACAGCTGCAGTAGTGAACCTTTTGTTACTTTTGTGGGTAATAGATTGTGATATGTGAAACTTTTTTTTTGGAACTGAAACATATATATTTGCATATTTGCTTGATGTAAAGAACAAAATATATATTCGAAGAGATTGATTTGTTTCGACGCGAAAAGTTTCCATGTATTGTCTTCGCCTTGTCTGGCCTTTTAAAATCAGTCTCGAGGCCTCGACTCAGCACCCAAACCCTTTGAACCAGTACAACTGTGCTTCAGCCTTTATAAAAGTTATCGACGAGTGAATGTAGGGACACACACACACAGACACACACACACACACATACACACACACACACACACTGGCTGTTCAGAGATATATCATCCTGGTGTTACAAAACGCGGGGTCGTTATCTCAGTCACGGAAGTTGTTGGTTCGTATTCACTAATTCGAATCAGTTCAAAACACCGCCAGTGACCGCCACCCCCACCCCCTTAGTAAACCCAGGATATGTGTACATAATATACATAAATGAAATAAAATAAATATATATATATATATAGATCAAGAGTTTACATAATTAGACGTTCAAAAACACCACCATACGTGTTACCTGTCCCCCGAAGCCCGTTCATTCAGCACGCACCTGCTCCATCAACACCAAATCAATTGACAACTCTTAGGTCATTATATTTTTGTCGAAACCCTGTCATCTGCGAGGGACTTAATCTCGTGTTTGCCCAAATTAGCTTTACATTCACTAAACTTGCGATTAAAAGACAATATATATAATAATAATCATAATATATAATGAATAAAGATAATGTTAAAACAAAGCTTCATGTCAACTGCTTCATTGCTTCATTCACTTTCAGATGAGATTCAGTGCCCAGATACTCAAATTTATTCGATATATTGTTATTTTCCATCATCACCACCATTCCCATGCTCGTCTGTCGGGTGTTGTAGCTCCTTCATGCCCGGGACGAGTGGCGGGCGCGTTGCTGAGGTTAGCATGGCTGCGGTACGACGTGTGGGCAAAATTGTGTTAACTACTAGATGTACGACCAACACTGTTTTATTTTGGAACCTCAAAGAAAGTGTTGTGATAATGAAAAAAAATAAGACGTGATTATTTTTCTTAAATTTTTTGGATTGACTTACTTTTTGTATACACACGTTAACGTATATGAATTTTCTTTTAAAATCTATTATTCTTATCTATTTATTTCTTAATGTCTTACGATGTCTTGTAAGCAGACTAGAGAGCTTACCGTCACGCCGTCAGTGTTCATAAAATACCCACAGAAATCTGAGGTAGACAAGGGTTGTACAAAAAAAAAAAGTAATAGAATCAAGCAAGCCTCGTCTCCAAGGTCACCTGCCTCCCCCCCTCCCATTGCTTCACTGCTCCATCCTGGCCGAGGTGTTTCACTCATGTAGCTTCGAACTGTTTCATTATATATATTTTTTCATCCGTTCAAGAAAAGTAACTTGCCCCCAAAACCCCCAAATGTTACCAAGGATCTTACATTTGTCCTCAATTTTTCAGTACTTTTATTTCGCTCTTGGTCTTCCCCGCGAGGCTTGTGGAGCATCTGCTGGTTGAGATTATAAGGTGAAGACCAACCAAGGACCGCGCGTCGAGACCTCACTCCTGCCACGAGTTGGACTTGAGGTGCACGATGCCTCCCGGCCTGCCAGGGGCTTGGACTGTTATTACCTTCCTTATTTTTACAATTTCATGATACAATGTACATGTTCTACCATTGTGGCTGTTTATTATTATTACCGTTTGTAATTAAATTATTTGTGTGGTGATATTTTACACCTGATCATGTTTACGAGCAGATTTTAAGTACACTTCTCATAGGTCTTTATTTCTCGAACTGTGACACTGGAGGCGCGTTCGACAATTGGCTGGGAGACGCACGATGCTCCCAGCGGAAGGATTATCGAGCGCGTCCTACTGAGACATGAAGAGCAGTTTTTTGGTCAGTTAATCCCCTCCCATCAGACTTTCGCAAAATTCAGCCTGACAGTCAGTGTGTTCCATGTCTAAAAATGCCATAAACTCACATTAATGAAGGTCGTTTTTTTTCGATCTTGCTTGTGTTTCACGAGAGTCTGGTTTGGCGCGAAGCTTAATGCTGCGGCAACTTGATGTCTTACACGGTGACGTCTGGTCCTGACGTGGCCTTGACGCCTAGCTGTACCGAAGCCTCAAAACTGCTGCTTCAGGTCCTCGTTCTTGCTCAACGTGCGTGGCTGCCGTGTGGACTAGAGACAAGGGGCGGCTAGGAGGGAGGGGGGGACGCAGGCGCGCCCCCACTCCCTCCAACACCCCCCACCAACACCACCTTCACTCACCAATTTGGAAATTCACTCCCACAACCCCCACCTCCACTGCTCCCCATTGGTGCCGGGAGACAGCCCAGCAGCTCGTCCACACGGTACGACCCTCGCCCCAAAGTGTTTCACCGAACACACATATTTAAGTCCGCGGCGACGACGGAATCGGGAAGACTTAGACTAAATAAAGAAATGTCATTGTAATGCAAATAACCTTGAATTCGCCTCCTCAAGTCAAAACAAATAATGGATCTGTATTGTTGTTTTGTTGGTAGGTAATCATTGCCTTGGATTGTGAGGGTAATATTGCAGATGGAAAGGAGGAGGAAGAAAGTCAAGAGTGTTGTCCGTGTTTAGCTTAATGAGTGTTTCCCCGTGAGTGTACCATTAGTGTTGATTTTTGTAGGGTGGATGTCCCCACCCTTAATTTGGCGAAATGTCCCAAAATCGTAAGTGTTCCCGGTCCGTTGCGACGCTGGACACTGTACCCAACCTGTCCCGCGCGTAAGACACGAAAAAATAACAAAAAAATATCACTCTAGAGCTTTGAATAGTTCCAAATATATTTTGAATAAACATGGGATTTTTGTCACAATGGTTGTTTGTATATTACCTTACTACCCCCCTCCCCCCCTTAAACACCTGAGATACACACACACACACACACACACACACACACACACACACACACACACACACACACACACACACACACACATTATAATAATAAATAAGCTAGAAGATAAACAAGACAAAATAAATATACATATACAAGAATACACTTACACAAAAAAAAACACATTCCAAACGGCACTTACTTACCTAAAAAGGAATCTTGGTCATGAATAAATATACTTTTTTCCTACACTTGCTTGACCATTAAGTGCACAATCAGAATTACCTGTTGGGTGCTGTTTAGTGCACCTGGTGTCTGGTTACCTGTCTGTCTCACCTGTCGCTGCAAGCCTCACTACCTTCAATCTGGTGACGATGGTGGTGACAGGACAGTAAGATGATGGTGATGGTGACGATGATGGTGGTGACAGTCATGATGCAGTGATGTGAGTAATTGATGATGATTTATAGTTTGTGGTAAGTATTGTGTGTATGGTGACTTGACTATTAGTGATGTATGTATGTATGGTGCTTGTGGTGACGTATGGTGATGATGGTAGGGTATGGTGACTTAATGATGGTGTTTGTGGTGATTTAGGATAGTAGCGACTGTGGTGACTTTTGAGTTATAGTGACATGCTGGTTACGTTTATTATGATTTGTGGTGCTTATGGTGAGTTATAGTGAATTACAATATGATGACATAGTGACTGTGTATACGAGACTCACGGGAACTATAGTGCTATGTAGAGATGGTGAAATTGTAGGTGTTCATGCCAATATAGTGACATGATGACTTATAGTGACATGGTGCTGAGAGAAGCTATGCACCACCCGCTGTATGCTAAGGAATGACGATTATTTATTCACAGTTTAATTCATGAGTATAAATGAGTTTGTGTATAAGAAGCAGTAGTCGTTTAATCTTTCGTTCTCATATATGTAACTTTATCGACAGCCTCTTGAGGGAATAAATCAAACTGCTCGTTAAATCATCATTAGCATTATACTACTTCGCTTAGTCGTTCAAGAAAAGAAAAAAAAAATACATCACCACCATTAAGATATCTATATTGTGTGCGTTAAAAGGAAGGATTAAATATATTCTCTGCTTCAATAATTGTGGGAAGAGAAAAAAAAATATTAAAGTTGGTATCAAAGTATTGTGAAAACGTGAGAAAGTTTATAATGTTGCGTCAGGAAATGTTAATTAATAAATACTTGTAAATGCATTATCGGATTCCTAATGTTAGTGACTTGCTGCATCTGATATGAAATTAAGAAAAACAAATAGTACTAATGCGCAGAAAAAAAAAAAGAAAAAAAAACTTAGTCGTCATATACATAAAATAAGAAAGTTAATAAATCGTAACTCAAAGCCAATAAGTAATAATCTAACTCCATAAAATCTGAAAAAAACGAAACTAAATGCCAACACCAAGCAGATGCCACCTATGAAGAAGAAAAAAAACTAAAACATCACACATTAGGAAACAGAAACCACACACACATCGTTCATATAAACACACAAAACAAATAAAACAACAAATTAACAAGAACAAATAAGAAAACAAATCTAGAAAACATAAACAAATAAATAAATAATGCTAAAATGTCGACATCTATCAATCACCGCTAAGAAAGAGGGAGAAAGGGGGAGAAAGAGAGAGAGAGAGGAGTCCCAGCGAGTCACGTGATCAGAGCAGAGCAGCGTGTAGCCTTCCCCGAGGCCGACGCTACTACGACGCTGCCGCAATGTTGACTTTTATTGGAGTGTTTTGACAAGCGAGGGTAAGATTCAACACCACTACGGGAATCCTACGCACCAGGGACGTAAAGGAGGCCCGGACATCCTACGGTAAGTCCTATAATCCCTTGTTTTTGTGTGTGTTGGATGTTAGGCTACGGAGGAAGGAGGAGGAGGAGGAGGAGGAGGAGGAGGAGAGAGAGGCAGAGCGTTTGGTTTGAAGTTCACGAGCCTCCTCTCGATGCTCCAACCCGCGTCTCGAGTACTTGTGAAGCGTGAATCTTTCTCCGCGACGTTGCACTAAGGAACGGTGTTGTCAGTGTGGTGGTGTTGCCTGGGTGTTGTCCTCGAGGTGGTGTGGGCGGTTACGTTATAATGATGCAGGAGTAGATGTGAGTGGAATTCAGTTAGCATGGAGAGGGTCGGGTGATGTAAGTTGTAGAGGTGGGTGGGTTAGATAGGGTGGGGGATGGGCGGTGAGGTGAGGGTGGGAGTGGGATGGGATGAGTATGAGGGCGGGATGAAGGATGTAGGCGGGGTGAAGGTGTGGGCGGGGTGAAGGTGTGGGCGGGGTGAAGGTGTGGGCGGGGTGAAGGTGTGGGCGGGGTGAGAATGAGGAACTAAAGGTTACTTGCAACTTTGTATCATGTGTCGCCCGGGGCAGCTTGCGGTGTGGTGTGCGTGCCTATGTATGTATGCTGAGATGTGTGCGTGCGTGCCTCTGTGTACGTGCGTGCCTGTGTGTGTGCGTGCCTGTGTGTGCGTGCCTGTGTGTGTGTGTGTGTGTAAGAGTGTGTGTGTGTGTGCGTGTGCGTGTGTGTGATCCTTTACACTCTTCTCATTCCCCTCTCCTATTCCTCTTCTTTTCTATACCCTTCTGCCCTAACCATCACCCCACACACACACACACACACACACACACACACACACACACACACACACACACACACACACACACCCCATACCTTTACGATACACTAAACCCGTACTCTCAAACGGTAAGACTTGAAACATAAGACTCATTTTCTGTCCCACCTGGCTGGAAGAAGGTGGCGGGGAGAATAGATTGTTGCTCATTTACAACATACATCACTGAAGGCACAAAAAAAAGGATAGGAGGGAGAGAGAGAGAGAGGGAGGGAGGGAGGGAGAGAGAAAAACGAGTATGGTAGACGAAGAGGAAGAGGAAAAGGAGGAGGAGAAGAAGGCTATGAGAGAGGAAGATAGGCTACTCTTGTCTTGATCTGTACAATGTGAAAAAAGACTCAAACAATATGAATGAAGATTTTTAGTTCAACTCGACCTATTAGTATGCAATGGAAGCCGTCTCAGCATCACCACTCCTCCTCCTCCTCCTCCTCCTCCTGCCTCCGGGGCCTGCCAGTGCCAATTGAGGGGAAAGGGGAGGGGAGGAGGAAGGAGGAGGTGAGCATGAGGGGTGATGCTTCTGAGGTGAGGGAGATATTTTTTCTTTCTTTAGTGTGTGGTGGATGAACAAGGTAATCAATCGTTGGCAACATCGTATTTCTTCAACGCACCACCACCACCACCACCAACCACCACCACCACCCACCACCCACCACCCACCACCCACCACCACCACCACCACCACCACCAAGAATACTCAGTGAAGCTCAAATATGATCTGTGGCTGCCAGGGTCTCCTCCGCTCACGACCAACACCCCACCTCACCCTCCCTTCATTTGCTCTTCAGTTCATCCTGTACACTCAAGT
>JAPQNM010000047.1:4724354-4734354 GCA_029783475.1 Metacarcinus magister
GTGTGTGTGGGCGGGGAGTGGTGATGGTGGTGGCTGAACGTGCACCTCCCACCTGTGAGACCAGCTTGGTATTCACACACACACACACACACACACACACACACACACACACACACACACACACACACACACACACACACACACACACACACACACACTTCCCCGACACTTACTAGTCCTACAAACAGTCCTGAACGTGTGATTCCATATGCAAAGATCTAGACGGAAATAACCCACACTCCGCCGCCCACACGACGAGGCACCAAGTGAAGGCAAAAAGCAATGTGTTGAATTTCATTAATCACATCACACACACGTAATACTTAGCCGGTCATAGAGGCTTATTATCCTTCCCTATATGGCGTGGCAATGCAGTGTAGGTCGTGCCTCGCCGCTCTGTGAGGCTGGAGGGTATTGAGGGAGGTGAGGCCAAGCTGACAATCTTCTTGGTGATGCCAAGTCCTCTGAAATACCGCCAGAATGTCATTTTTATTTTTTATTATATATACGTTAAGAAAAGGAAATTCAATGTATGTAACACCGTAAGATTATATATAATTTTTTTTTCTTCATTATATTTACGTTTGAAAAGAAAACTCAATATATCTTTAGGGTTATTTATAAATCTAAACGTTGAAGCCAAATTACGTTATATAAATCCAATCAAAACTTCAAACAAATATTCCCACACAGTATCATCATTTTAGTTATTATTATCATCATTTTCGTTATTATTATCATCATTTTAGTTATTATTATCATCATTTTAGTTATTATTATCATCATTTTAGTTCCCAGGTGGAGGTACGCAGTAAAGCACAAGTCTTACCTGACATAACCTCAATTATTACCTGTCAGATGCAGGTATTTCTTAAGCCATTAAGACCAAATTCAGATGCGTAACATAACGTCCCTTGGTTTAGGAGCGCTATTACCACCTCAAATGGACAATGTATAATGCGTCTCTATAATTCTCTCTCTCTCTTATTCTTCTCCTCCTCCTCCTCCTCCTCCTCCTCCTCCTCCTCCTCCTCCTCCTCCTCCTCCTCCTCCTCCTCCTCCTCCTCCGCCTCCTCCTCCGCCTCCTCCTCCGCCTCCTCCTCCTCCGTGGTGCAAGTCATTCCCAGTATCGACACACCACCCACCTAATCCCTTCCTCACTCCATTTTGCTAATTTCCTTTCTGGTCGGCAAAGTTATGTGGCGTGGTTTTTTTTTTGTAACTACAGTGAAGGAGAGAGGAATGGTGCTCTCTCTCTCTCTCTCTCTCTCTCTCTCTCTCTCTCTCTCTCTCTCTCTCTCTCTCTCTCTCTCTCTCTCTCTCTCTCTCTCTCTCTCTCTCTCTCTCTCTCTCTCTTAGGTAACCAGAGGCGTTAAGAGATTGATTACACTTGATAATGAAGTTTAAAGGATGCATGAAGAGACAAGAGCAAGTGTGTGTGTGTGTGTGTGTGTGTGTGAGAGAGAGAAAGAGAGTGAGTGCGTCATGCATTTAGAAGAAAAAAAAATATATGAGTAGATTATGAAGAGCAGGTAACATAAAGTAGATGGTAGTGGATAAGTAGAAGGTCATGCACGCTGCAACAATAGAGGTCAGGTGAGGTCAAAATTTGCAGGCAGAAGGAAGAGGAATTATGGTCCGGGGGTCATAAAACCTCCTTGCGGGAAGGAGGCGGCGGGGAAAGGGAGGGGGAGGGAGGGAGAGGGAGTGTGTAATGGAGTGAGGGAGGGGGTCAGTTGTAATGGAAGAGAGGAGGACAGAGGAGGAGAAGGGAGGGGAGAGGGTGAGGGAGGGGGTGGGAGTGTCAGTGACGGGGTAGTGGCCGAAGGGGATTGGGTGGGATGAGTGGCTATGTGGGGAGGGGGAGGAGGAGGGGGAGGAGGAGGAGGGGGAGGGTGGTAGGGGGATAGCTGAGAGAGACAGTGGTGAAGGGGGAGGATGAACACTCGTGGGTGAAGGGTTTGGGGTCATGAGTAAACGGGAGAGTGTGGAAGGGTTATGGAAGGGCAGAGGCGGTGTGAAAGGTGGACGTGAGTGTTGGTGGTGCTGGAGGACAACGACAAAGAGGAAGAGGAAGAGGAGAGACGAAGGAGGGGGGAAAGGAATGAAGGAGTAGAGAAAAAGCAGGCCTGGTCACTCCTTCCCCTCCCTCTCATCTCTCACATTAAAATTGTTGAGGGTTGCCCCGTGTCCCCGAGAGGTCACCGGCCTCCCGCAACCCGGCAGAGGCCCGCCCTTGGGTGACGCGGTCGTGGCACCTCTTGGCTTCTCGTAAAATAATGCCCCGTGTAACCTCGCCCACCTGATGCATTACCTGACGCTTCCTCACCTTAATATAGGACTTGCGAGGGAATAAACACAGGTAACGCTTCCCTTATATCAAAATTAGGTAGATAGAGTCTCTTAGGCAGGTGGAAATTCTCGTGCCGGGGTGTAATGGGAGCGAAATGCCTACATCTGTTTGCTTGGTTCTAGGCGCCGAGTTCGCAAGTGGTTGAATTCTCCATACGTCAGGCGTGACTTGCTCGAGTGTTTGCTGAACCGAATTCTCTCCAGGAAGCCGATTTCGTCCGTTTCTGCTACATGAGTGTCTTGTGTCTTGTGGGCGAACTTTCCTCGGTGGGGGAGGCGGTGTTTGCTTTTACATGTACGTACCCTCCCCCTCTCTCTCTCTCTCCCCTCCCACACACACACACACACACACCACACACACACACCACACACACACACACACACACACACACACACACACACACACACACACACACACACACACACACACACACCACACACACATACACACACACTTTCCTCACGCTAAGAAAACCTCTCTTCCTCCTTGCTGGCTGAGATGCTTCTGTCCTCCCCTCCTCTTCCCTCCCTTCCCTTCTATTTCTCTTTCTTACCCTTCCCCTCCCTTACCTCTCCTCCCCTAACACCTCCCCTGACACGCTCCACTCTCACAACCCCCCACCCACCAACCCCTCCCCTCCTCTCCTCTCCCCTGCCCTCCCCTCCCTGCTTAACTGTGTTGTTTGTTAAGATATTCTAAAAGCTAAATGAAAAAAAAATTCACGAGATTTATTTTGTTCAATAGAATGATGAGGGCAACGAGACTTATAATCTTGTTATTTATATCTATTTATAGAAACGAATATATATAAAAATAGCAAATATATCCTTTCAGGTGTATATACAAACACAATGTACATCATTGACTACAAAGAATCCCGGTAAAGTCAATATAAGTCAACAAATTCCTATTGAAAATACCTTACGATCATTTAAACTTCATATATAAAAGGAAAAATTTCTCTCGTTTGTAAAAGTAAAGAGTTAAATGACTCGCCTCCACAAGGGTGAAAATTAAAGAAGGAAGGAAGGTCCCAGGCATCACGTCCCATGCCCGCCCTCATCCCGCCCTCAGGCCCCGCGACACCCACCTCAAGGGGACGGGGCGGGGCGGGGTGGGGCGAGGTAAGGTGGGGTGGGGCGGTTCTCGACGCGTGTCCAGAATAGTGAAGTTCCCCTCCCCCGACCCCCGTCCCCGCCCCCGCCCCCGCCCCCGTCCCCGTCCCCGTCCCCGTCTCCGTCCCCGTCCTCGTCCCCGTCCCCGCCCCCGCCCCCGTCCCCCGCCCCCATCCCCGTCCCCCGCCCCCGTCCCCGTCCCCGTCCCCGTCCCCGTCCCCGTCCCTGCCCCCGTCCTGCCCCGCCCGAAGGAAGAAAACAGAAATACATACTCACTCCGAGGGTATAATTGTAATATTTCGTAAAAGAAAGTCGAAGAGAACGTTGAATACAAATGCACAGAGACTTTCATGCTTACCTTCCTACCTCCTTACCTGTCTCTTTCCTCCCCTCCCTCCCTCCCTTCCCTCCAGGTTTCTTCCTCCTTCTCTTAGTCGTCCTTTTTTTCCTCTTCTCTCTTATCATGCTTGTTTGTGATTTTACTTCTTATTAACACACAAACACATTCTCTCTCTTTTTTTTTCTTCTCCCTCTCTCTCTCTCTCTTTTGTCATCATTAATTGAATTTTTAATTTTTATTTCTTGCTTTTTTTCTCATTGTTGCACCTCAGATATGCATTATTATCTCCCTCCTCCTCTCTCTTCTCTCTCTCTCTCCTTCTCTTCTTCCCTCTCTCTATCCTCTCTCTCTCTCTCTCTCCTTCTCTTCTTCCCTCTCTCTATCCTTCACCTTATACAATGCTCTTTTCCTCTTCCTCATTCCCTCTCTTCTAACATATCTCTTCCTCGTTTTCCTCTGTGTCTCAAGTTTCGTTTTCTAATCTCTTCTTTCCTCTCATTCCTCATCTTATATTTGCATTGTTTTTATATTTTGGTGAGTATACGTCTGTTTGTTTACTTTATATTATTTCTTTTTATTTGATTACAATATATATGTTTAAAGATTTATTTTCTCCTATTATCCTCGTATTTCTATTCCTCTTCTTCCCCCTTCCTTCGTACCTCGATCTCCTCCTCCTCCTCCTCCTCCTCCTCCTCCTCCTCCTCTCGTGGGATGACATAAGCAAACTAAGATTTACTAATTACACATCTCTCTAATTGCCTGCCTGTCGCCGCCCCCAAAAGGCTAATTATAACTCGCGACCACCAATTAAAACGGAGAGACGTGCCTAAGCCTCTTTATGATTGGTCAGTTCCGAGGCAGCCGCACGACACCCGACCCTTCCCGGACACACCTTGGACAGCCGTGTGTCCCTCGAGAATAGAATTTGTTATACCATTGTTTAGGAGGAGGAGGAGGAGGAGGAGTAGAAAGGGGTACAAAGGAAGAACAAACAACAACAATACTGGACCTAACGAGGCTGCCTGAAGAGGAGGAGGAGGAGGAGGAGGAGAGAGATAGTGATTTAAGACGTGGAGGAAAAAGAGGAAGAGGACGTGTGTTATATATAGAATGTAAACAATAATAGAGGTGTGAGGAGGACAAGGATGAGGAAAATGAGAACGAGGAGGATGAGGATGAGAAAGGCGATGAGGAGATAATAGAAAGAAAACAAAAAATTGATTATTGAAATGTATTTAGTCCTGATAACTTAGGATAACATAATATAAAAGAAAATATTGTAAAAGTGATAAAAGCATTGCATAAGATTAACAGATAGATAATATAAATACATACGATATTGAGGACGTGAGGAAAATGTAAATAAGCCAGAAAGAAGAGAAAGTAGGCAGAGGAGAGGAAGAATGGAATCCGGAAGAAAATGATATAGATGATAATGACATGGGTGTAGGCGTGTTAATGGGAGGGGCAGGGGAGGGGCAGGGGAGGGGCAGGCAGGGAGGGGAGGGGAAGAGGGGGGGCGCTGAGTCCGATAACCTAATGAGACTAGGAAAGGAATGGAGGTATGACGAAAGAAACGGAAGAAAAAAATACAATGATAATAACAATGATGATAACGACAACGATGATAAAATACATACATCTATAACACATTCTTTCCATAACGTATTCTATCGAAGGTCACCAACATCCCTCTTAAATAAAACAACCTTTAATAAACCCCAGTAAGGAAAGGACTCAACCGGACTCACTCAACCTCTTCCTCCTCCTCCTCCTCCTCCTCCTCCTCCTCCTCAGTGCCTCCATCTGCCGGCCATCCCAGACGACACGTTGAATTATTACCTCCGCTCGGGGCTCCCTGTCATTCTCGTCGTCTAATGAACATAAATTGATGGAAAGCGCCACAGGGACTTGCTTATTTAGCGGTGACGAGTCTCTGCTCCCTCCGTCACTCCTTCTCGGTTCAATTGCAGTCACTACCTAACCTAACCTAACCTAACCTAACCTAACCTAACCTAACCTAACCTAACCTAACCTACCTACTCCTCTTCCTCCTCCTCTACTCCTCCTCTACTTCTCCTTCCTCCTCCATCCGTGCTACTCCTTGTATACTACTCTTCCTCCTCCTCCTCCTCCTCCTCCTCCTCCTCCTCCTCCTCCTTTCCTAATTTAATTTCCCATTCAAGTCTTCCACACCTCTTCCTCTTCCTATACGACTTCCACTTCTCATTCAAAGACTTCATTTTCTCCCCCTCCTTCCCCTCCTACACCTTCATTTGTACTTCCTTTACTTTCACCTTTACCTTTCTTCTTTGATTCCTTTGTTTTCTCCTCCATTTCCTCCATTCATTTTTCTTTCCAAACATTTTCTCTTTCTCATCCTTTACCTTTTGTCAATACTTTAGCTTCACAAGTACCTACATCACCTCCTCCTCCTCCTCCTCCTCCTCCTCCTCCTCCTCCTCCTCCTCCTCCTTAAGTGAATTCGGATTTCTATATAAAACATGATTGCGTTAGACAACTCGTGTGGAGATTCCTGACAATCAGATGTTCTTTTTTCATATTTATTTTCGTTTCGCTTCAACTTTTTTTCTCAAGAGTCGCGTGACGATGATGTGTGTTCACTCGTGATTGAAATGTTGCAGGAGGAGGAGGAGGTGGGGGAAGAGGAGGAGGAGGAGGAGGAGGAGGAGGAGGAGGAGGAGGAAGGAGGGTGTGTTGGAGTGTGTGTGGGGGTCAATAGATGAACTTAAGAGACATACAAGTAACAGGTAACATAGAAATTATAGTGAGGTTACCTTCTTAAGTAGTTCACATGTCCTATAGATCCTCAATTCAGGTACAAATATGAGAGAAGGAAGGACAGGTGAGTGAAAAGGTTCCTTCGCACACTCCTTCTGTATCTTTGGACAGTTAAATATATGTAAATTTTCCTTGTATAGACAGAAGGAGAGTTTCTTTACTACATAGTTGGTAAGACAAGTGTTAGTTAGATTACCTTGCCAGCTTGGAAAGTGTTGAACGAATTAGTATTACAGGTGAAATGAGGTACAGGTGTTATGAACGAGTAACTGTAACGGGATTAATGACATGAGTGATAATTTTATGCTATCTTTGTCGCCTTCAAATATCCATCAAACAATAGTTAAGAGGATTGATCGTGTTTGCATTTTTTTTTCTTCATCTGGAATCTCGTCCCCAATGACTAGCAACACGATTGGATTTTTTTTTTCTTGCTTTGGTGTCGGTGTTTCAAAGCGTCTTCATAACTGGTTAGTCATTTGTTTGTTACAAGTTCAAACAAACTAAATGGTCGATGTTATCAAATGAATATCAAGGAAACAAAAAACTAAAAATAGGCATGTATGTATCGTAAGTTTTTTTTCTTCTCAGAGAATATAAGATAAAAAGTTGCAACGCTTCATCGTAAAATTTGTTCTTTTTACGTTGGGATCAATTTTGTGTTAGGTCATTGTCCTTTTTTTTTCATCATTATTTTAGTTAGACAAGAAGTGCACCGTGTACTCAAAGAAGCGTCACTGTAGGTAGCCTCAGTTGCACTATAATATTAACACTATGATTGACAACTTCTAACCATGAACTTGAACACCGAGTTAAAAATCTTCCCTCACATATATGTATACGTAGACAGATTTGAACTTTTTACATTGTTAGTAAAAAGGATACGAAGTTTTACCTTTAACATCCTCCACATCCCACCGCGCACTACATCATGTTTATATACATCACTACCGTTCCCAGAAGTGCATGTCC
Organism: Metacarcinus magister; assembly: GCA_029783475.1. Lineage (NCBI taxonomy): Eukaryota > Metazoa > Arthropoda > Malacostraca > Decapoda > Cancridae > Metacarcinus > Metacarcinus magister. The sequence goes on from JAPQNM010000047.1 coordinate 4,731,940, forward strand.
GTCTTGTCGGGGCTGAGGGACATGTGCTGGTTATCAGGCCACAGAATAATCACGTCTTGGGTTGTCTGAGAAGGCATCACAGCTTGGCGTGTTAAGTGTTAAGTGTTAAGGACTCCTCCTCCCACCTTGGTGTCGGTAGTACAATATTTGGTGTTAGATTTTAAGTTAATTCTCAGACTCGTTGATATGTGTTAATAAGAAAATATCAAGTGGTGATCCTCGTGTTACATTTTACTCTATCATTGACAATTCAGTTCATTCATTATTATACTTTGTGTTGTGTCAGTAAACCAAGGAGGGGGAGGAGGAGAAGGAGGAGGAAGAAGGAGTGGTGGTGGTGGTGGTTGTGCTGAATGAAAATCAAGGAAGTATGGAAAGGAAGAGAAAGTGAGACAGATAGAAAAGGAGAATAGGGATGAGATGGATAAAGATGAGGATGAAAGACGATTGGGTGAATGGGAATAATGATTAATTCAAGACTGGAAGGATATAAAGGAGAAGGGGGAAGGAGAAGAATGATGAAACTGTAGGAAACGAAGGAGGAGGAGTAGGAGGAGGAGGAGGAGGAGGAGGAGGAGGAGGAGGAAGAGGAGGAGGAGGAAGGAAGGGAATGCGAGGGGTGTGGTAGCTCCCTCTTGCCCGCGGGTGACATAGTCCAGATGTCGAGTGATGAAGGAAGAGACAGGGAAGGTGAGCGAGGCAGCGGGAATGTGACGGGGCCGAAGGTGTGATTGAAGGAAAGAATAATGGATTGAAACGATGATGGAAGGACCCAAAGGAGGAGGGAGAACGTTAAGTACTTTCTCTATTTCTTCTTCTTCTTCTTCTTCTTCTTTTGTTTTCTTTTCTTCTTCTTCTTCTTCTTCTTCTTCTTCTTCTTTCTTCTTCTTCTTCTTCTTCTTCTTCAGTGCACTTCGTTCCTCCATCAATCTTATCTTCATCATCAAATCGATCATCTTCTTTCTTCTTTCTGTTCAGACTACATCAATTTTCTTGGTTTACACAGGATTCCAATACTCTCTCTCTCTCTCTCTCTCTCTCTCTCTCTCTCTCTCTCTCTCTCTCTCTCTCTCTCTCTCTCTCTCTCTCTCTCTCTCTCTCTCTCTCTCTCTCTCTCTCTCTCTCTCTCTCTCTCTCTCTCTCTCTCTCCCCTTGCAATCGTTAATAGATATGACCAGGGAAGAAAGTCATAAATACAGATACTATTTACTGCTTTCCTGAGAATTAGCTTGTGGTGTGTGTGTGTGTGTGTGTGTGTGTGTGTGTGTGTGTGTGTGTGTGTGTGCGTGTGCGTGTGCGTGTATGTGTGTGTGAGTACATTGTGTCTCCTTGAAGGTCAAATACACACATGTACAACCCTTTGCAAGAGTTCAAGAGAAATCTGAAAAAATTATTTAACTTTATCAATAGCGTCTTGGTTTCAAAATGTTATATAGGAAAGCAAACACAAGCGAGGAAACAAACACCGAGAAACCTCATGACCTTACCACAACCTCCCCCGCCGTGGACAAGCACCTCGCCTGTGTGTGTGTGTGTGTGTGTGAGAGAGAGAGGGAGGGGGAGAGACTCAGTAATATAGCCTCCATGTTTGCCGATGACACGAAGACCCAAGTTCAGTAACCTTTACCTAAGACAGATGGAGGCTTCAGGAATATCACCATAATATTACAAAAGTTGAGGAAAAAAGTGGAAAAGTGGGAAAGCAGTAAATGCCACTCAACGCAAATAAATGCAAATCCTACACAATGAATACATGAGACTCGAGTTTGAAGTCCACCAACGCCTCCCGCCTCCCGCCACCCGGACCTCCACCCACAGACACTTGATTGCCTTGTTGTCATTCATTAACTCTTACCTTGATGGTTTTCCCGGTCAAATGAAGCACCAGGAGGTTGTTGATAATAATGATAATAATAATGATGCGATTTCCCCCAAAAGGCATAGGGAATACAAAGTGATAAAGTGAGTACAGAGAGTAATTCTGTTGAACAATACTGAATATACAAATGAAAAGCTGGAATGAAAAAGTGAAAAGGTAAACATGCTCTTTGTAGACTTTCTAATACCATTGCATGTGTACCTAAACTGTTCTTGATGTGAAAAAAAAACTGAATAACTATATATATTAAAAAGTTGATACATTCCGAGTGAAACTAATAATCATGAAAAGGATAAAGAAAACAGAAATGAACCGACGCACAGAAATTTTTTAAAACGCACAAACGAACACATGCAAGCAAACACACACACACACACACACACACACACACACACACACACACACACACACACACACACACACACCACACACACACACACACACACACACACACACACACACACACACACACCACACACACCACACACACACCACCACACACACACACACACACACACACACACACACACACACAC
>JAPQNM010000047.1:4739354-4749354 GCA_029783475.1 Metacarcinus magister
GTGTGTATGTATGTCTCTCCATTGTTATTAGAAAGTTTGTGTTGTGTATGTTTGGTTATAGATAATTTTTTTAGTTATTATCATTCTCTCTCTCTCTCTCTCTCTCTCTCTCTCTCTCTCTCTCCTCTCTCTCTCTCTCTCTCTCTCTCTCTCTCTCTCTCTCTCTCTCTAATACCCATGGTTCGTCCCTTTAACACTCACCCATTAGCTAATTAATCGGCAATGTTAAGTCTATGTAATCGTGCAGTGAATAATGGGTACAGCTCCCTAAAATGGGGCCTCATTTCCCCTCTCTGCTCCCACCCAAAAAGAACTGGTCAGGCTCCTCTTATCTTCTGTTCATCTTCTAAAAAATGGGAGGGGAGAGGAGAGGAGGGGAGAGGATTGAGAGGTGAGGAAAGGGGAGGGGAGGAAAGGTGAAGAGAGGAGAAGAGAAGAGAGGAGAGGAGAGGAGAGAAGAGGAGAGAAGAGAAGAGAGGAGAGGAGAGGAGAAGAGAGGAGAAAAGAGGAGAGGAGTAGATATTAGTCATCTCAGCAGCACCATAAAATAACCTCCACATTTGAACCTCCATTATTTGAAACTCGCACAAAAGAAGAGCAGTATTTAGAGTGACTGGAATCCGATGATGTGGTAAAAATATTTCCTTGGTTAGTGAGTAAAAAGAAAATGGAAAATGTAGAACTGACGTTTAGACCGCTCATCCGCTCCTGGAAATCTTAGTAGAGTGGAGCGTTGAGTGGAAGATGGAACTAGAATTAAGTACTATAATCAAACACACTTAACCCCTCCCTCTGTAGACACTGTAGACAGGCTTGCGTGCATATACAGGTATTAAAAAGATTGATCAAATGGAAAACACAATCTTTTTATCACATTAGCGTCGTGTCTAACTAACCTCTAACCACCTCTTGCTATGTAGGATGAAAACAAGATACAACCTAAACTCTATTTCAACAGCAATAGTAACGCAAGGAAAGAGAAGAAAAAAAAGAGTTGTATAAAAGTTGTTGCAAAGGTTGTCTGATACAGCATGAGGGGGGGGGATGGGGGGGAGGGGCGATGCGTTCCACTGTGATTCGCGAACATAAGATAGTTTTATGGCGGACTCTGCAGGCGGGTGTACGAGGAAGGGACTCGGATGTATGAACTGAAAATTACAGGTCTCCGTCTCTCTGGACTCATCGGGAAATTAGAGAGGTAGGGAATTAAACGTCGGTAAGCCACGCCGCCGGGACGCTAGTTGGGCCGCGTTGAGTAAGTTGTCTGACAAATAACGCGGATAAGTGTGGCTCGGAATTTGGCGGGAAAGGACTGAAGAGAAGAAGAAAATAAAATAAGACGAGAGGAAGAATATGAGGCTACAGAAAGCAACAAAGCAATGAATCCACCTTCCTTACTTACTTACTTACCCTTGTGTTATAAAATTTTAATGTGCTTAGCGTTCAGGCAAGGAGAGAAGGAGAGAGGGAGGGAGGCGGAGCAATAATTTACATATGAACGTGAGGCTTATGTTTTGAATTTTTTGTCCAATTTTACGATGGCGATGACCTGAAGTAGCGGCGCCATGTTGGATGTAGTGTGTTAGTCTTTGTCTGTCTATATCTGTGGGTGTGTGTCTGTGTGTGTGTGTGTGTGTGTGTGTGTGTGTGTGTGTGTGTGTGTGTGTGCAGAGTTTTGTCACCGTTGCCCTGCCATCCATCACCTCAGGTACACACAAAATGTAAGTCAGAGCACCTGGTGATTGTTTTGCATTCCTTGTCAGTCCAAAACTACTACTCCCCCTCTTCTCTCTCTCTCTCTCTCTCTCTCTCTCTCTCTCTCTCTCTCTCTCTCTCTCTCTCTCTCTCTCTCTCTCTCTCTCTCTCTCTCTCTCATTATTATGGTAGAGCTGTTATTTCGAGGAACGATGAAAATTTTTATTAATGGTGTGTGTGTGTGTGTGTGTGTGTGTGTGTGTGTGTGTGTGTGTATGTGTGTGTGTGTGTGTGTGTGTGTGTGTGTGTGTGTGTGTGTATGTGTGTATGTGTGTGCGTGTGTGTGTGTGTGTGTGTTGTGTGTGTGTGTGTGTGTGTGTGTGTGTGTTATGTACCAGGTATGTCCGTTTTGAGGGTGCGTTGTTGCAGAGAGAGAGGGAGGGAGAGGGAGAGAGAGAGGGAGAGGGAGGGAGGGAGGGAGGGAGGGAGGGAGGGAGAGAGTTTTGCCCGGATGTGGGAGCGGAGGTGGGTGTGCGAGAAAGAGGGAGAGGGAAGGAGGGAGGGAGGGAGATAGCGGGTGTTAAGGTTGGGGAAGGGGAAGGGGAAGGGGAAGAGGAAGGGGAAAGGGAGGGGAGGGGAGGACACTTGGCTTGGAGCTGTGGGCGTGCGGGGGCGTGGGTAGGGGGAGGTGTCAGGGTACAAGTAAGTTTGGGTATGTTGGTGGGCGGGTGTGGGGCGGTGATATATGATGTGGGGTAGGGCAGGGGTACGGTGTGTGTGTGTGTGTGTGTGTGTGTGTGTGTGTGTGTGTGTGTGTGTATGTGTGTGTGCGTGCTTGTGTGTGTGCTTGTGTGCTTGCTTGCTTGCGCTTGCCTGCTTATATGTGTATGTAACTGAATAAAGTGCCCATGAATGTGTGTGTGTGTGTGTGTACGAGTGTGCGTGTGCGTGTGCGTGTGCGTGTGCTTGTGTGCGTGTATAAGTGAGCACCATGAGGGTACACACTGTGAAACTCTAAGGTGGGTACGACTGACACGAAAACATTAGCGTGATGTTGTGGGTGCAGCGAAGGAGGAGGAGGAGGAGGACGAGGAGTGCTAAGTGAAAGGGGAGGCGTGGGTGAGGGTGGACATGGAGGCGGGTACAGGAGGCGGAGGAGGAGGAAGAAGAAGAGGAGGAGTAATGCATCAGGAATGGAGTGGGAGTGACTATTGGGAAGGGAAACCTTAATGTGGGCGACGTGAGCTTGTAAGAAAGTATCAACAGATAAAGTGCGTGGATAATTCATGATACTGACACAGCGCTTAGAGGTAAACTTATGGAGGCAGGATGAGGGGCGAGGGGCGGCGAGGACACATGGAGGAGAGTGGGAGGGGAGTTGGGGGGGGAGGAGAACTTAGAGTGTGGGACGATTTGGAGAGAGAGAGAGTGTGGGAGAGAGGAACTTGAGGTGCGTGGCAGGTAAATTTTCATACGATGGATGGCAAAGTATGTTGACAGTGCGCAAGTTAGTGTAGGAGTGTGTGGGTGAGAGAGCCAGGTGTAGGTGGGCGCATCCAGGTGTTCAGGGCAGGTAAATGGAGGAGTGCAGAGAGGTGTGTGGGAAGGTGGAAGTGTATCGTGGGAGGAAATGAAGGTGGAGGAGGAAATTGAAACGCATAAACGGAAAACATAAAGGTGTGGAAGAACATGAGTTGATTAAGTGAAGGAGGAAAGTTTATGAGAGAGAGAGAGAGAGAGAGAGAGAGAGAGAGAGAGAGAGAGAGAGAGAGAGAGAGAGAGAGAGAGAGAGAGAGAGAGAGAGGAGAGAGAGAGAGAGAGAGAGAGAGAGAGAGAGAGAGAGAGAGAGAGAGAGAGAGAGAGAGAGAGAGAGAGAGAGAGAGAGAGAGAGAGAGAGAGAGAGAGAGAGAGAGAGAGAGAGAGAGAGAGAGAGATAATAGGTGTAGAAAGGGTGTGAAAGAGTTGGTGTAAGAGGATGAGACTCACTATAAGCAGACAGGGACGTGCATTCGATGTCCAGTTGTGGCCCAAAAAAGGTAAATAATTATTGAGTCCACAAGTACGACTGTCTCACACCATCATCATTACCATGTTGAGCTGAAATTGTTGACACGTGTGGTAATAGAGTCCTTAAGGCCACCACCACCACCACCACCACCACCACCACCACCACCACCACCACCACCACCACCACCACCACACAATACTCAAGGAGAGGAGAGACTAGCCCTTTGCACCTCCTTGTACTGAATATTACTTGCAGAAAGAGAGAGAGAGAGAGAGAGAGAGAGAGAGAGAGAGAGAGAGAGAGAGAGAGAGAGAGAGAGAGAGAGAGAGAGGGAGAGAGGGAGTAAGAGAGAGAGAGAGAGAGTACGCATGGAAGAGAAAAAAAACCACAGAATAAATTAAGATCAACATTATTCGCACGTTATAACTGCAACAAGCGTGAAGGAAGTGACATAGTAATTACAATCTTGTTTTCTATATTGGATGTCGGGTCACATAAACACACCTGCAATTATAGACAAACATCTAAGGGCAATTTAATCACATCAAAAGAGAGCGCCTTACCCTCCTCCAACGCCAGTCGCATAACATTAATTCAAACTGGACGCTGCTCCTCTGTGTTTAGGTGCAAATAAATCTGTGGACCGCGCTGCGCAAAGTGGAATTGATGACTTTATATTATTGTGGTTGTCAGTCGTAGTTCAGCCCTGTCAGTTGCTAGGGGACGCGTGGGGAAGAGGGGAGAAGCAGGGGTGTAAGGGGAATGGGTAGGGGTGGAAGGGTTAATAGGGAAAGGGGTAATAGTGAAGTGGTAAGGGTGGAAGTTAAGAAAGTGTGGCAGGGTTATGGTGGTGATTACTACTACTACTACTACTACTACTACTACTACTACTACTACTACTACTACTACTACTACTACTACTACTACTACTACTACTACTATCCCCACCACCACTGCCAATACCAATACCTTCATTGTACGACCTCCTTTTAATCACTCTCTCATACATACAATGACAGCATTAGACACGCCTTACACCTACCTCCCTCCCCTCCTTCCTCCACCCACTCCCTCCACCCACGGCTTGGAAGAATAGGGCAGGTTAGTGGGAGGAAGGACGGGAGGGGGAGGGAGGGAGGAGAGAGAGAATAAGGGGAGGGGGAGAGGAGGAGGATGGTATGACACAGCATTGTTTAAAGGTTCTATAAGGGAAGACTAAGATAGATATACTCTCATTAAGGGTTTGAAAGTTGTCACCCTTAACCTATGTGTATAATGTGATTTTTTTTTTTTATGTATATATATATGGATACATGTTGCAATTTTAATTAGTTAAACGAATTAGCATTTACTTTATTTATTTATTTTATTTTTCTTGTCTTCATTTTGTTAATTGTTCGTTTGTTTTCTCTTTCTTTCTTTTTGTCTGTGTCTCTGTCTGTCTCTGTGTCTTGGTTTATATGTTGTTCTATTTTCTTTCATCTATTTTCTTTCCCATCGAGTTTTTATTTTTGTTATTCATTCCGTGTTTTCGTTTTTTTTTTATTATATTATTTTATACTTTTACCTCTTGGTTTATATATCTTTATAGGTGTTTTAATTTTCTATACTAATTTATCTATCTATCTGTGTATCTATTTATCTACCTAACTATCAATAAATTTTTTCTTGCTTTCTTATTTTTCTTTCTTTCTTTCTTTCATTCTTTCATTCATTCTTTCTTTCATTCTTTCTTTCTTTCTTTCTTTCTCCCTTTCTTCCTTTGACACTTTCATATTATTACGTCACTCCTTTATACACACTCACTCCCTCTTTGCTTTCCTTTCCTTTTATTCACAATTTTCTTCATAAATACAACAAAGTTAACATTGAACACTATTAATCTTATTCTATTATTTCCCTTATACTTTTTCCTACATAATATCAAAACAAGCACCTTATACCATATATGCATCCCGTCACCCTATATATATAAATACATTTTCTTATTTATTACCTCGAATTTTCTTTCTCGCTTCATTTGCCCAATTTTCTTGCACATTAAAATTTCCTCTTTATTGTGACATACATTCACCTGCAACTCACCTGACTCGAAGACCTTTAAATGTATAGGTGACTCTCTCTCTCTCTCTCTCTCTCTCTCTCTCTCTCTCTCTCTCTCTCTCTCTCTCTCTCTCTCTCTCTCTCTCTCTCTCTCTCTCTCTCTCTCTCTCTCTCTCTCTCTCTCTCTCATACACACACACACACACACACACACACACACACACACACACACACACACACGTCAGCGCCCCCGCTATCATATCGTTCATCCTGGCTAGTCATGGTTGGGGGCGAGGAGGGAGAAAGGTAAAGGAGACATGCCCGAGGAGAGAGAGAGAGAGAGAGAGAGAGAGAGAGAGAGAGAGAGAGGAGAGAGAGGAGAGAGAGAGAGAGAGAGAGAGAGAGAGAGAGAGAGAGAGAGAGAGAGAGGAGAGAGAGAGAGAGAGAGAGAGAGAGAGAGAGAGAGAGAGAGAGAGATAGGATTGTAATCTATAATTCTACAACAACATCCTCAATGATACTTTTATAACTCTCTTACACTCCCTCACTGCATCTCTCTCTCTCTTTCTCTCTCTCTCTCTCTCTCTCTCTCTCTCTCTCTCTCTCTCTCTCTCTCTCTCTCTCTCTCTCTCTCTTTCCTTCCCACTCACTAGCCCTCCCAAGCAGCACATTAAATAGCACATACCAACCAATCTCACCGCGCAAAAACACTAATATTTCGGATAATTTCTTTCGTTGCAAGAATTTCCTCCCCCAACTCAGCTATTAATTCCCTGGAGTTGCTTCAGCGCTGACGTCTATTGAGGGGAAGAAGGCGAGGGTGTGTAAGTCTGAGAAGCTGGGGAGGAAAAGGGGAGTGGTATGATGAGAGGAAGAGGTAAGGGGGAAGAGGTAAGGGGAAGAGGTAAGGAGAAGAGTAGTATGTGATGTGGGTGGAGGTGATTATAGATTAGGTTTTCCTCTTAATAAGCATTCTCCTCGTGGGTTCCTTGGCAGTGTTATCGTGCATGATGAAGCAGGGAAGAACCACCTCTCTCTCTCTTTCTTTTTTTCTCTCTCTTTCATTCGCATTGTCCTCTTCATCTTCCTCCTCCTTCTTATTCTCTCTTTCTTCTTCATTCTCATCGTGATCGTGTGGTTGTGGTCACTGTCTTCCTCCTCTTCTTTCCTCTTTCCTCCTCCTTCTCCTCCTCCTCCTCCTCCTCCTCCTCCTCCTCCTCCTCCTCCTCTTCTTCATCCTCATCCAGTCGCAACGCTTGAATGAGTCGGTTTTTTTTTCCACTTTTCCTTCGTGTTAGAACTCTCTCGTTTTATATACACACACTGGGCATTATCGGGACACCACGTTAGGTTCACGGCGCCCTCCGCGGGACACGCCTGGCCGCCCACAGCACGTGTCCGCCCGCCATGGGAGAAGATAATGAAAAAGACTGGTAATGGTATATATGAGTGTGGCCTTTTAATCCACTAAAATGGGACACGGTTTCAATGCAAGGTAGATAGTGAGTCCATCTGCTTGAAGGGGAAAGTGAAGGGATAAGATGAAGGGCAAAGCGGGTGAGGTTATTGAAGGAATGGGAGTGTTCAAAGGCATGGGTGGGCGTGGGAATGGGTGAGACTCCGGTGTGGGCTGAGAAGTAAAGTAAAGAAAGAGGTAAAAACGAGGTAAAGAAGAGAAATAAGATAATGGAATGAAATGATGGGAACGTGTGGGAGAAAAGAAGGGAAGTGGATAACTAAGACGATGAAAAGAGGCAGGCAATAAACATAATACGATAGGAGAACAAAGGAGTACAAAGGAAGAACAGACAGCAACAGCCCTATTGAACCAAACGAGGCTACACTCTACTACTATTAGAGAATGAAAGGAGTAGAAGTAGATGGAGGAAATGGAGGAGGAGGAGGAGGAGGAGGAGGAGGAGGAGGAGGAGGAGGAGGAGGAGGAGGAGGAGGAGGAGGAGGAGGAGGAGGAGGAGGAGGTGGTATAGAGAAAGGCGTTAAGAGGCCAGGTAAAAATAAGTTCTTTAATTCGTCACAAGGGATGTTGAGCATGGCATAAAAATAGATAATATATGTTGTTCTCGGTCTCTTCATCTGGTAACATTGCAGGTGCCGTCAAGCCATTCTCTCTCTCTCTCTCTCTCTCTCTCTCTCTCTCTCTCTCTCTCTCTCTCTCTCTCTCTCTCTCTCTCTCTCTCTCTCTCTCTCTCTCTCTCTTTTACTTTATCAAATTTTGCCTAGGTCACGCCCATGCAGTCACACCTTCACTATATATCATTGCAAGGTGGTGGTGGTGATGGTGGTGATGGTGATGGTGGTGATGGTGGTGATGGGTGAATGGCTTATCCAGGTGGTGATGATAATAGTAGTAGTAGTAGTTGTTGTAGTAGTAGTAGTAGTAGTAGTAGTAGTAGTAGTAGTGATGGTAGTAGTAATAGTGTTGATATTAATGCATCTATTCAAATATTATTAAAGAGAAAGAAAGAGAGAGAGAGGGAGAGAGAGAAAAAGAAAAAAGAGAGATGAATAATATAGAAAAAGTATCCCAGAAAAATAAAAACGTTGAGCTAAATTATATTAGTTACAGACAGAGGGAAGCAAAAGGCGTGAAAGAGATAAGAAATAAAAAAGAGTACATTAAAAAAAGTTACGAAATTAAGTAGTACAAGAAGAGAGAGAGAGAGAGAGAGAGAGAGAGAGAGAGAGAGAGAGAGAGAGAGAGAGAGAGAGAGAGAGAGAGAGAGAGAGAGAGAGAGAGAGAGAGAGAGAGAGAGAGAGAGAGAGAGAGAGAGAGAGAGAGAGTCAGACAAACAGACAGACAGACACCCAGACCCCCCACGAGACCAACAAGGGAATAGCTAATGGAACAGCTGCTAGGAAGACAATACATGGAACGTAAATGAGAGAGTCCTGCTATCCTACTCCTTCCTCCCTCACCCTGCCTCACCTTCCCTCACCCTCCCTCACCCTCCCTCACCCTGCTGTCTCGCTCCTCAAACCTCCCTCACCCTGTCATCTCCCTCACCTTGCACCGTCCTTCACCCTGCACCCTCCCTCACCCTTCCACTCTCCCTCACCCTGTATCCTCCCTCACCCTGTCACCCTATCACCCCTCCCACACCCTGCCTCACCCCAGTAGCATGCGGGAGAACAAGAAGAAGATAGAGAAGCCAGCAGTGAGAGCATGGGCTAGATAACAAGAACATGGGTGTGAGGGTAGGGTGAGGGTGGGTGTGTGGGTGAGGGTGAGGGTGGGTGAGGGTGGGGATGAGGCTGGTAAGGACTAGATGGAGAGAAGGTGTAGGTGGATGAGTAAGGAGGAAGAGGGAAGGAGATAAGAATGTATGCGTGAGAATGTATAGAGGTGGAGAATGATAAAGTGGAGGAGAGAGAAGAAGAGAAGAGAGGAGACATTAGTGGATGAGGGAATGGATGAATGAAGGATGGAGGTGGAAGAAGGATAAGTGGAGGTGTTAGGATAAGAGGAGATGGGAGCAGAGGGTATAGAAGAGAAGGAGAATGTAGTAAAAGGAGGAAGGAAAGGACAGAAAGGGAATAGAGATGAGGAAAGATAGGACAAGTAAAAAAAAAAAAAAAGTAAGAGGACGAGAGAGAATAAAAGAGAGAGAAAGAATAAGGGAATAGTTGTCAATAGAATAGGAGAGATGAGGGGAAGATAAGGGAGAGAAAGGGAGGGAGAGAAGAAGAGATAAAACTAGAAGAGGAATATACGGAGGGATAACATGCAAGAAAAGTAAAGAAAAAGGGAAAGATGAAGCAAAGAGAGGAAAGGAAAAGGAGAGAAAAGAAGACATGTAAATAGCAACATAAAATAAAGTGCAAATGAGAAGAGAAAGAATAGAAGGGGATAGGAGACAACAGGGGGGAAAGGAGGAGAAGGAGAACAGGAGGGGAGGGAAGGGGAGGAAAGAAGGGGAAGGGGAAGGGGAAGGGGAAGGGGAAGGGGAAGGAGGGACAGAAGCTTGAGGGAACTAGTCGGGAAAGCTCCACACATCCACCTTTGACCTTCAACAAGTCTACAAGTGTCACCCCGTTATTACAACCACCCCACGCCCACGCCCACTCCAGCCTCCATTATATGAACACACCCACGCCCCTTGCCACCCCCCACGCCCTCCCTTCAACCCCTCCTCACTCCTTTACCTCCCACTTCACCAAAACTCACATATTTCACAGGAAAGCAGAAAATGGTTCAAACTCAAGGACTCGGGAGACTTAAGGTAAACAAACTCG
>JAPQNM010000047.1:4751854-4756854 GCA_029783475.1 Metacarcinus magister
GGGTGTTGGTTACAGGTGAGAGTTAATTAATCGAACCAGACACCTTTACCCCAGGTCGAACTTAAGTGACCTCTCTTGACCTTCAGAGGCTCGCCGTGGTCAGTCATTAGACAGGTGGTGGTAGTCCTGTCACCTGTTTGAACTCTCGTGCCTCTAAGATTATTCAGTCTCCTGTCTTTCTTTTTGTTTATTTTAATTCGTAAGTGTTCCTGCATCCGTGTTCCTTTCACATACTGTTATTCTCTTACGTTTTCTTTTGACATCGTTTACCTCGAATATCTTTTGTAATATTCATGTTGTTTTTAGTATCCAACCAGTTTTTGGGTGGGTTTTCTGGCCAAGAGTATCCTTGTTCATTTATTTTTAAAGCAATTGTCTAAACGTTGAAGATTAAACTATATATATATATATATTATTTTTCTCTATCTTTCTCTTTCGTCTTGGATGTTGCATTTCACTCAAGATAATTTCCTTTCCATTCAGACTGCATTCAAGCGACACGAGAATTCATTTTCGGCAGCAGCAGCAGGCGAGTACGTGCACAAGATTATTTTCTATTGTCGCGTTGAAATCTCTAGTCCTCACTGCGGGTCCTGCCTCCTTCCCTCCCCTTCCTCCTTCCCTCCCCTTCCTCCTTCCCTTCCTCCCCCTCTGCCCCTCCACCACGCCCACTCGAAACCTGTTTATCTCTGTCCCTGATTCTGTGTGGAGATAAGAAGTGCAGCTACGCTTTCAGGGAGCCTAACACAAGGCGAGGCTTGGGAGGGAGAGCGGAAATTCGATTAAGAAGAAACGTGTGGCAGTGGAGAGAAGGAGGGAGGGAGGGAGGGAGGGAGGGAGGGGAGGAAGGGAAGAAGGGAGGGAGTTTGTGTTGTGTAGTGTTTGTTACTCCTTTCTTTTGCATTTTTCTGTGTTCTAATTATCTTTTTCTTGTTCTATTTCACCATTTTCATATTTTTCATGTTTACTTTTACGATTTTGTTCTTTTAAAAAAATAATCTCTATTTTTTTCGTGGTGATCAACATGCTCTTTAACATTTTCTTACTTATCTTTTATCATATATTTTCTTTATTTTATTAGTCTTCCTGTCTGACGCTTATTTATGTGTACTTTTCCTCCTCTGTTCACGTCCTTTCTTCCGTTTTTTTTCCCCTCTCCCTCTCTCTCGCCCTCCCTCTCTCTCTTTCTCTGTCCGTGGGGTCTGAAGTGGGATCAGTTCGAGATTTATGAGTCGATGTAACGAAGCAGTTGTACGTGAAAAACGATGTTGGTGTGTTGTCCGCTGTGTCCTGAGCATCTCATTACGTCTTGCTTTCAAATGGATTAATAAAGAGAGAAGAGAGAAAAGAGAGAAGAGAGACGTAGTACAAATGCATTGAATATAGACAAGTAGTAAAAATAGTAGTGGTAGTAGTGGTAGTAGTGGTGGTGTTAGTGGTGATGGTGGTAGTGTTAGTCAGGACATCCAGAAAGGTGTGTCGATATTTACGAGGGAGTATTGGTCGTGTCGGCGTGATGGGTGTGTTAGCGTGTTGGGGGGCACGGTGATTTACTGCTCCTAGTTATTTATGCCCTTCCCCCACCCCTCTCCCCAACCGTCCTCGGCCCACCCACACACCATCACACCCACACGGCCACCCATCACCCCTCCCACTCCACTGTTTGCCACTTAACCTCTCTTAGACACCCACCACAACACCTATTTATCCCCTTCACTCGGCCTCCACTCGTCCCTTCATTCTCATATTCATTAGCTACTCAGCTCATTCTCACTCCACCCGCTTTTGTATTCCTTCCTTTGTGCTACTCTTCCCTCCTCTTCTACATTGTCTATCCCCACTCACCCCTTTTCCCTGCCAGTAGCTATACCCACTCTACCTCCCTCTCTTCTCCCTCCTCTTTATCCCTCTCTATCTCTCCCTGCCTCTAGTAACCACCTCCCTCCAGGCTCCCTCTCCTCTCCCCTACCGTCTTACGCACCTACCCTTGCCACCTGCCGCTCGTGACCCCCGCTCAGGTAAACGCCAATTAACCTGTGATCAAGAGTCATAAACAGTGGCAGCATACACGCTACTCCCCGCCCACCCACGGTCCTTTCTTGCCCATCCCCCTTCCTTATCCCTCCTTGCCTCCCCGCTCACATAAACACCATTACCTGCATGTAAGTTCGTTTCAACCTCATGTCGGTTCTTTCTCATCCATTTTAACTCGTGTTCTTTTTCTTTTCTTTCTTGCCTTGGAATGTACACACGTATTATGATTTTCTTTTCTTAAGCTCGCCTGCCTCAGCCTCTCTGCCTCTCTGCCTCTGTACCGGCTTCCCCAGAACGGTTCATCCTTCCATAGTTGTTCATTGTGTTGGTTTGTGGACTGGTTTGTCTGGCTTGAGGCTGTGGATCCATTGCCCCAGCAGGCTTGGTTTGAGTACTGGGCAAGTCAGCTGACATTCAAGACTCGGTTGTTTTTCTATTACTCGTTAGGTTAATTAATGGTTGTGTAAGGTAGGGCGTAGGGAAGGTAACTGAGGTAGGTGTACAGTGGGCCTTACCTGGGGACAGTAGTGGAATATTCTGTGTAAGATAAACCATTTACCTGCCATCCACTTAACGTGTATCTCATATTTACCTTCACTTTCTACCTCTTCATGAAACCTTCCAGTCTTCGCGTTGCCTTTCACACACTCTGTCTTTACATGTCATTATTGTTTGACTGTTTTGCGAAGAGGAGATGAGGTTTGCGGTAGTGTTATAGCGCATACAAATTTCCTTTCTAGCTCCCTCTCTCTCTTGCTCTTTCTCTCTTTTTTTCTTACTGCCCATACCAATACCCTTCCAGTCATTTGTAGCAGTTCCCGAGCCCCTAATAATCAGTCTTCACCTCCCCAAGCAATATCCAGCCCTTTCTACCTTTTTTTCTTTTACCGTATCGAATGTTTTCTACCCTTATATAGTCCTGGTGGCTCTCTCCTTCCCTTCCAGACATCATTGTTACCCGTCAACCCTCTCATAGTTATTTGCACCAATGTATACTCTTTACTGCAGTCTCTCTCTTTTTTTTTCTCTCTCTCTCTCTCTCTCTTTCTCTCTTATAGCCTTATCCTCTTATTTTCTCTCCTATTCTTCTGTTCCACAACCATATGTTCTCTTTTGTATGTTATTCTCTCTTATATTTCTCTCCACTTCTTTTCTTCCTCCACAGTACACTCTAACCTTTTCTAAACCTCTCTCCCTCTCTCTCTCTCTCACCTTCCTCATTCTCTATCTCCACCATTAAACTCTCTCTCTCTTTCTTTCTCTCTACCCGCCACTAACACCTCTCCTTCACCCCCCACCCACTTACACTCTCTCACTCACTCCCTCCCTACCACCACCCTCTCCACCACCACCACCACCACCCTCCACCCCCTCCACACCTCTCCACACCCGCCCAGTGAGAGGCATGGGTGACGTACTGCCTCTAGTCGCCAAGGACTCGACCTCTCGCACGTTTCCTTCACCATTTTTTTTTTTTAACTTTTTATTCTTCTTTCTTTTTTTTTCTTTTTTTGTCTTAAGTTAGTTTTGTGCCACCGCCCTCTTACCACGGTGACTAAGCGAGGGTCCGCCCACGTCACCCTTACCCCCCTTCCTCCCCCCTTTCCCTTTCCCTCTTCCCCTTTCTACCCCCCACCCAGCTATCACCTTCTCCCTCCCTCCCTCCTTCCCCCCCCCTCCCCTCCCGCCCCTCCTCCCACCACCTGTAGTAGATATGGGTGTTTTGAAATGGTTTGTGTGAGGCAGGTGAGGTTAGCAGGCTGGCCGCGTTAACCCTTTGATGCCACCTAACATTGTGTGGTCTGTTGTGTTGTTTGCGTTCGTGTGTAGGACGGAGTGAGCAGAGGAGAAAGAGGAGGAGGAGGAGGAGGAGGAGGAGGAGGAGGAGGAGGAGGAGGAGGAGGAGAAGAAGAGGAGGAAGAGGAGGAGGCAGGGGAGAAAAAGCCATGGAGAGACTCACCAACCTTCCTTCTCAACCATCCTCTCCTCCTCCTCCTCCTCCTCCTCCTCCTCCTCCTCCTTCCTATCGTTGTCTTTGCTCTCTCGAGTTAACAGACTAAGGGTTAGTCTAGGGAGGTAAGTAAGAGGAGTGTGAAGGACGGAGAGAGAGAGAGAGAGAGAGAGAGAGAGAGAGAGAGAGAGAGAGAGAGAGAGAGAGAGAGAGAGAGAGAGAGAGAGAGAGAGAGAGAGAGAGAGAGAGAGAGAGAGAGAGAGAGAGAGAGAGAAAAAAAAGAGAGGGAAAAAGGGAGAAAAGTGGAAAGAGGCGGCGAAAGTTGGGTAAGTCAACATTATGACCGGTATACACACACACACACACACACACACACACACACACACACACACACACACACACACACACACACACACACACACACACACACACACACACACACACACACACACACACACACAGCAACACACACTACTATCTTTTTAACCCGCTTTTTGAGCCTCGAACAAATATTTCTTCACTAAAGCTGCCCCGCCACAAAATTCACACTGGTGAGGTTTTGCACTTTACTATTTTTATTATAAGTATTACTATTATTATTATTTTATTTATTATTATTATTATTATTATTATGTTATTATTTTATTTTTATTATTTCTATTATCATTATTGTTATTTTTATTATTATTATTATCATTAGCATCAGCAGTAGTCGTAATAGTAGTAGTAGTAGTAGAAGAAGTATTTGTACCTTTACTATTTCTACTACTACTACTACTACTACTACTACTACTACTACTACTACTACTTTTTGTACTTCTTTTTTATTACCATGAATAAGGTTCAAGTACTTTGCATCAGCATATTTTATGATTTAAATAATACATTTTATCTTACATTATGCCTCCTACTCTTTCTTACTTCCCTTTACTACACATTCCGTTTGTCAGGTTTTGTGTTGAATTAATAGTCATGTTTATTGAGTTTTGCATCAATCATTGTATTTAATTCTTAC
>JAPQNM010000047.1:4772059-4774559 GCA_029783475.1 Metacarcinus magister
AGAGAGAGAGAGAGTGTGTGTGTGTGTGTGTGTGTGTGTATGATGAGATTAATACCTTATACGACTCTATTGTATGTAGAAATATCATTAAAGCAATCTCTCTCTCTCTCTCTCTCTCTCTCTCTCTCTCTCTCTCTCTCTCTCCTCTCTCTCTCTCTCTCTCTCTCTCTCATTTCTCTTACCTCCTTCCCTCCCTTCGTTCCCAGGACCCTTCCTCCCTCCCCTTTTCATCCCCCTTCCGTTTTTCCTCTTCTCTCTCTTTCACTCTTTCACTGTGGCTATTCTCTCTCTCTCTCTCTCTCTCTCTCTCTCTCTCTCTCTCTCTCTCTCTCTCTCTCTCTCTCTCTCTCTCTCTCTCTCTCTCTCTCTCTCTCGCTGGTCATTCAGTTAACCCTTTCTCTTCTTCCTTCCTTTCTTCCTTCCTTCCTTCCTTCCTTCCTTCCTTCCTTCCTTCCTTCCTTCCTTTCTTCCTTCCTTTCTTCTCATGCGTTCTCCATTCCTTCTATTTATTCTCCTCTCCTCTCCTTTGCTTCTTTCTTTCATTCCTCTACCTCCATTTTCTCTTCTTCCTTCGTCTCTTCTTTCCTTTGCTATCTCATCTTCGTTAATTTAATCCTCTTCCTTCATTTTTATCTATTCTGAATTTCTTTCTTTCTTTACTTGTCTGATATTTTTCATCTTTTAATTCCTGTCTATTTTTCCAACATTGCTGCCTCTCTCTCTTCTTTTTCCTCCTCCTCCTCCTCCTCCTCCTCCTCCTCCTCCTCCTCCTTTCTCTCTGCTAATTTCTCTCCTTCACTCACCATCTTAATAAATGACGAACATTGTTAAAAACCAAGAGAAAATTCTGCGTGTTTTATCTTTTTCCTTCAACATTTACCCAAAGCAGATACAAAAAATAAATAACACATACTTTATAAATCTTCTCTCCATCCCTCCCTTCCCTCCCTCCTTCCCTCCTTTCTCTTTTCCTCCTTTTCTATCTTCCCTCCTTCTCTCTCTTTCCTCCTTTCCTATCTCCGCTCCCTCTTTTTCCCCCCTATCTTCCTTCCCTTCTTTTCCTTCTTTCCTCCCTCCTTCCCTTCTTCCCTCCCTCACCCCCTCCCTCCTTCCTTCCCTCCCTCCCTCACAGCAGGCTTTTAAATTTCGTCACCTGGTCATCTCTCCTCCAGGTAACCCATTAATGAGGTAGTTATGTATCTACCTTTCTACCTCATTAATTAAATAGGTAAAGGTAGATAGGTTAGGGTATAATACTCCTTTACCTTCACCCACCTTTGACGTCACCCCCCCCTCCCCTCCCCCCTTCCCTCAGGTGAGTCATGACGTCATTAGCCTCCCAATTAGCACAGGTGAGGAGGAGGAGGAGGAGGAGGGGGGGGGAGGGGAGGAGGAGGGTTAATTGTATTCACTGGGAAGATTAATTTAAGCGCCCCAGGTAGGGTTAGTTTCATGAGGGCTTAATCAAAATATTATAAACACACACACACACACACACACATACACACACACACACACACACACACACACACACACACACACACACACACACACACACACACACACACACACACACACATAAACACACACACACATAAACACACACAACATAAATACACACTAACACACACATATATCTTTCTCTTTTCTCTTTCCTACTTTCCCTCCCTTCCTCCCCTTCCTTTGCACTCCCCATCCCCTTCCCTCCACTCGAACCCCTCATCTTCCCCCTCCTCCCCTCCCTTTCCCTTCCCTTTCCCTTCCCTTCCCTTCCCCTCTGTCTCTACATTACCTCTTTACCTGTATAAGTCAAGATAATTACAGGTGTCAAGAGTCTGTAATTGGTGATAATGAGGTTAATGAGGAGTGTGAGATCCTTCCCACCTCGCTGCCCTACTATGAGAGAGAGAGAGAGAGAGAGAGAGAGAGAGAGAGAGAGAGAGAGAGAGAGAGAGAGAGAGAGAGAGAGAGAAAAAAAAATAAAAAAAAGAGAAATACGTACACACACATACATGCATATACACATACCCACATACCCCCGTACACACATACACACACACACAAAAAAAAAGAGTAAAGAAACAATTAACCATTAACACAGTCTCCCCTCTCCCCTTCCTCCCCCCCTTTCCTTCCTCCTCCTCCTCCCCCTTAACTACCACCTATCTTCCCTCTCTCTCTCCGCTCTCTGAAAAAAATATTCCACGTTACGGTTTCCTCCTCCGCCGCCATGATGTTAAAAAAAAATAAATAAAAAAAATAAATAAATAAAAATGCACAATAGGGTCTTAAATACATTGTTAAGAAGCTAATTTTCAACTCACGTAGCATCGAAACGTGAAAACAGCGTCATTGCAACCCAAGAAGAGGAGGAGGAGGAGGAGGAGGAGGAGGAGGAGGAGGAGGGAGGGAGAAAGAGGGGAGGAGCACACGAGTGGAAGAGTGAGGAGAGGGGAGGAAGCAAGGGGCAGGGGGAGGAAAGAATGAGGAAGAGGGAGAG
>JAPQNM010000047.1:4782059-4789559 GCA_029783475.1 Metacarcinus magister
TTTGTTTTTACCTGAGACATTGATTTCTTACCTCCGTTTTTTCACTGGGTTATTATTTTCGTGACCTGAAGCTATATTATTACTTTTTTTTTCCCTCCCTCCCTTCTCCTCCTCCTCCTCCTCCTCCTCCTTCTTCTTCTTCCATCTCATACTAACGACTTCTCTTTCGCTTCAAGATTATCATTACAATTTTTTTCTTATATTTTTTTTTTATATATGCAGAGATGATTTTCGTAACCCCAAAAAAGGACACGGTTGTAGATTACGTTGGGATTACAAGACACTCCATTGTTGCTACCTGTGGGAATACCTGTGTGTCACCTGAGAAAGGATTAATATTCATACCTTGATATATTAATTAATCATAACACCGTGCTATTTTTTTTTCCATATAAAGTGTACTGGCTAAGGGATAACAAAAATAAGTAAACAAAAAAATTATCTTGCTACTATGATTGCGTACACCTGTGGAAATTACCTGTGCCTGTGTTACTTGAGGAAGGCTTATTATTATTTATACCTCGTGGACTGCCTACCTCAATATATTAATTAATTGATCACACCTGGCCACACCTGGACACACCTGGCTCCGCTAAATGACTCTGTACACCTGTCCTATCCATCTCCATCTGTCTATAGCAATACAACATTTTCTGTATAAAACGCTAATACATTTAACCTCACCATGTATAAATCAAACTTAGGGTATTGTATTCATTAATCTCTCTTCTCTTTTTAAGGTTAAATAATAAAAAACAAAAATAGAATAAAGCACAGAGTATTGTTTTCATTATTTTTTTTTTTATAGCTTGAATACTAAAAAATAAAGAATAAAATTTAGGGTATTGTATTCACTAATCAATTTTTTTTTTTTTTTTTTTTTTTTTTTGAGGTTGAATAATAAAAATATAGAATGACTTCCTCACGTCAGGAAACACGAGGCGAGGAGGACGTGAGGTGAGTCCAGCGGCGGCAGGTAAAGGTGAGGTTAGTTAATTAATAGGAAGCGTCGGATACCTTCATAAATCGAGTGTATTCCTGTTCATGTCTCTTCAGTTATAAGATGGCGGTGGTGATAAGCGCGGGGGAGGAGGAGGAGGAGGAGGAGGAGGAGGAGGAGGAGGAGGAGGAGGAGGAGGAGGAGGAGAAAGCATGATGTCGAAGAAAACTGTGCAAGGAAATTCTACTCCACATCATTTCACTATCAATAATTTTCCTCTCTCTCTCTCTCTCTCGATGCACTTTCAACACTTTTCTCTAGGGTTTAAGGGACTGGTGGGCGGGTGGGCAAGTAGGCAGGTGGGCGGCTGGATAGTTAGGTGGGCAGGTAGGCGGGTTGGTAGGTAGGTGGGTGGGTGGGCTGGGTGGGCAGGATGGGCAGGGTGGGCATACGTGTTGGTATCTCACAACAATTCATCAACAAAACCGTAATATTAACTAGAGACGAAAGACGTAATCAGTTTGACCTTTTTTCCCCCAATAACTTGTGTTTATCGATGGTTGGCAACACTGGGTCTTGCGCCGCGTGAGTTGCCATGTACCGCCATCATAAACACAACACTTTATTGCACCTGTCGTAAGGGCGGGGGAGGGAGGAGGGTAGGCGAACAGGTGAGTACTTGAGAAGCAGGTAAGGCCGGTTCTCCCCACAGGTGCCACTAGGAGTCTCACCCTTCGCTACGTGTTGGGTTCGAGTGCTTGATTACTGTTATTCTTTTGTTAAATGAAAAAAGTGGACTACTTCTCTTACGTAACTTACGATATTCTTATTAGTATTTCTCACTGTGTGTTTACGATGCCTGGCCTGATACTTTGGCCCTGGCGAAGGTAATTGGAGGTAATGGAATACGCCCACAAAAACCTCCTCTTCTTCTTTTACCTCCTCCTACTCCTCCTCTTCTTCTTTTACCTCCTCCTACTCCTCTTCCTCCTCCACCTCCACCACCTCCTTCTCCTCCTCCACCTCCAGCGCCATCTGTAGGCAGCCGGCGGAGGTAACTTGAAGTGTGTGATGCAAATGACCTCATGATGATCAGCCAAACGAATCGAATCACCTTTCACTCTAAATACAAACTAAACAAATCATATATATATAAAACAAAGCATCATTATAGACAAATATTTTTTCCTTCCCTTCCTCTCCTAAAGACCATTATTCAAGGGGGGGTGATGTGGGATGGGGGTACAAGGGGGGGTGGGGTGGGCGTCTTTCTAATGATTTAAGCACTGGGTTCGAAGCAGTCTCGAGCGCCTACGAATCCCATGAATAAGACACGGTTTGAGCCCTTATTAAAGAGGTATAATTAATTTAATGAACACTCCTGCATTTATCACCTTTATCTCTATCTTGATTCACCTGTCTCATCTTGGATCTGCATAATGATTTGGCTTCGAGGAGGGGGTGTGGGGGCGTTGGGGGGTGGAGGTGGGGGTGTGTTGGGAAGGTGGAGGTGAGGTGGGGGTGGTTGAGGGTGGACTAAGAGGGTCGTAGTGTTAGTGTGTGGGTGGGAGAGTGGGTGGAAGGGTTAGGTGTGGGTTGGAGGGTAGAGGGGTAGGATGGATTGGAGGAGTGGAGGGGTGGAGGGTTGGAGTAGTGGAGGGGTGGAGGGGTGGAGGATTGGAAGGGTTGGAAGGGTTGGAAGGGTTAGGTGTGTGGGAATGGTGGGGTGGTGGAGGGTTGGAGGGGTGGAGGGGTTAGGTGGAGGGGTGGAGGGGTGGAGGGGCGTGGAGTAGCAGGATGAATAGATGTGGTTGTGTGTGGGTGGGAATTGAAGTAAATGTAAGGATGATTTAATAAAGGTGAGAATAGGAGACAAGGGTTAGGAAGAATCGCCCTTGTAACATCAGGAGAGGAGGAGGAGGAGGAGGAGGAGGAGGAGGAGGAGGAGGAGGAGGAGGAGGAAGGAGTGTGTGGGCGTGGGTGGAGGACGATTGATAGTAACAGTGTGGGTGAAAATGTGTTGTGGTTGTGGGAGGTCAAGGAAGAAGAAAGAGAGAAAGAGAGAGAGAGAGAGAGAGAGAGAGAGAGAGAGAGAGAGAGAGAGAGAGAGAGAGAGAGAGAGAGGAGAGAGAGAGAGAGAGAGACGAGAGAGAGAGAGAGAGAGAGAGAGAGAGATAGAGAGAGAGAGAGAGAGAAATAGTATAGAAGGAGGAGGATGAAAGTACAGAAGAGGAGGTATAGTGGGTGGAGGCGGGGAGATACTAATACATTCATGGGTGGAGGGCGTGGGTGGAGGAACGGGAAAGAGGGTGGAGGAGGAGGGGGGGGGCAGTGGAGGGGTGTGTGGGTGTAAGGGTAAGAATAATGATGTGGTAAGAAGAAGAAGAACAAGAAAAACAAGAACTAGAACGAGAGCAAGAACAAGAGGAGCAAGAAGAAGAAGAAGAAGAAGAAGAAGAAGAAGAAGAAATATGGGATAGGAGTATAGAGAGAGAGGGAGAGGGTGGTAGTAGAAGTGAGGTGGGGGGGGGTGGGGGGGAGAGAGTTGGGGGAGAGTGAGGGTGGGGGAGAGAGTAGGTGGGAGAGAGAGTCTGAAGAGCTACATGTGTGTTCTGAGGTGGTCATTTGAACTAATAATGAACTAATTGCTCCAGGTGAAGGATGAAGGTAGGTGGTGGGCAGGTAAAGAGAGAGAGAGAGAGAGAGAGAGAGAGAGAGAGAGAGAGAGAGAGAGAGAGAGAGAGAGAGAGAGAGAGAGAGAGAGAGAGAGAGAGAGAGAGAGAGAGAGAGAGAGAGATGATATGATGAAAGAATGTAAACTCTCTCTCCTTATCTCTCTCTCTCTCTCTCTCTCTCTCTCTCTCTCTCTCTCTCTCTCTCTCTCTCTCTCTCTCTCTCTCTCTCTCTCTCTCTCTCTCTCTCATCTGTAATCACATCTCATTCCCCAGAAGCGCTCTCCAACCTGTTTTTAATGAGGCTTAATTCCGTCTCGCAGAACAGCCGGTCGTTACCATCGTCTATTGTTCTGTGGTTCTTCGCTGACCCACGCCAACACGAAATGCCCGGACCATAAGCGGAAATAAGAATAACTTGTAAATGGGAATGAGTAAGATGTGAGTGAGTATATGTGAATGAGTAAATGTGAATGAGGAGGAGACAACACTCACTCACTCACTCACTCATACACTCTTTTTCTTTTCTTGCAATTCTCCACAAAAAATAGTGCAAGAAAATATCGGAAAAGATGAGTTTAATTTGTATTTTTTTTTTTCCTTCCCATTCTCAAAAAAAAAAACCTTATAAAAAAAATGTAAAAATTCGATTCATATATTATTTTGTTCAATATGTGTGATTCTGATCCTATGAGTAAGAATGAAAGGGAAAATTACTGAATGAAAAAAATAAACTTCCCTTCAGAAAAAAACTGAACTTTCCACATTGAAAATAGTGAACGAAAGATTGTGAAAGTTAAATGATCATATTAAAGATATTTTTTCCTCTCTTATTTTTCTTCTTGATTTCAATGAGTAAATTTAGGTTTTATTATGTACGTTTATATTGTATTATGAATGAGATCAAGGGAGAGAGAGGGAGGGAGAGAGGGAGAGAGAGAGAGAGAGGGAGAGAGGGAGTAAGTGTGAGAGGAGAGGAGGAAAGGAAGAAGGAGAGGAAGAAAGAAAAGAAAAGAAACGCTAATATGTGTTGTCATTATTCCTTATTGATGATGATAATGATGATGATAATGATGACAGTGGTGATGATGGACGATAAGGATAATGATGCAATATCTTCAATTCTTCCTCCTCCTCTTCCTCTTTCTTATCCTCCTCTCCCTCTTCGTCTTCCTCCTCCTCTTCGTCTTCCTCCTCCTCTTCCTCTTCCTTTTCCTCCTCCTCCTCCTTTCACCGTCATCACCTTTCATCTCCCGGAGGCCACAGGTAGTCTGAATGAGTTCGTGTGTGTGTGTGTGTGTGTGTGTGTGTGTGTGTGTGTGTGTGTGTGTGTGTGTGTGTGTGTGTGTGTGTGTGTGTGTGTACCCATTACGTACACATCCTCACGTCCGGACCCACCCATCCACCCACCCACCCACCCACCCACCACTTATACACCCATATACGTCCACACCCACCCACCTCACCCACCCTCACCTCCACCCACCTCCACCCACACACCCAAGAAGAGGCAAATACACCCTTTCTTCTTTACATTTTTTATTATCGTGATCTCATCCATTACTGAATTCCATTAAAAGACTTGGTAGGGTGTAATTAGTAGTGACAGGGGGGTTGAGGGGGTCAGGGGCGGTGAGGGTGTGGGTGGAAGGGGAAGGAGGAGTGGTGGAGGGAGGGAGGGGAAAGGAACGGGAAGGAGTCTTTGGGAAATGTGGGATGAGGGAAGGGAGAGGAAGGGGGATGTGGGAAGGGAGAGGAAGGGTAAGGGGTAGGTAAGAGGAGGTAAGGGGGAGGGAAAGGAGAAAGGGGAGGGAAGGGGGAGGTAAGGGGGAGGGGAAGGGGAAGAAGGAATGGTCAGTGTATTGTGGGTTGCCCTCTTATTTGTTCTCCATTCGGTTTGAGGTCAGTTGTCTTAAAAATACCAGTAGCTGCCCCTCCTTTGTCGGTGGAGGAGGAGGAGGAGGAGGAGGAGGAGGAGGAGGAGGAGGAGGAAGAAGAAGTATGCTAAGATGAGACAGATAATGTTAGAAAAGTTAGAAGAAGGAGTGGAAGGATATAGACAAGTACAAATAAGAAGCATATGTAAAGATAAGAAATATAAGCAAATTAAAGAGATAAGAAATAGATAGAAAACGAAGGAAAGAAGGAAATGAAAAATACAGTGAAGGAAGAGAGAACTATTGTAAGGAAGAGGAAGATAAATGAAGAAAGAGAAATAGATAACGATGGAGAAAGAGAGAACAAATAAATAAAAGAGATACATGGAGAAACAGAAACAATTTAGAAAGAGGACACGTAGTAAAAAAAGCTAGATTGATTGAAAGAAAAGAGATTAAGAAAACACAATGAACAAAGAGGTCGATGATAATTAGAATACAACTGAAGACGAAAAAAAAAAAGAAGAAAAAAAAACACGAACACAAAGAGAAGACGAATTACTTTAATGACACCAATTGACGACAAGACCAAACACACACACACACACACAAAAAAAAAAAAGAAAAAAAAAGAAAGAAAGAAAGAAGAGAGAAAGAAAGAAAGAGATTAACCAAAATAAAACACCAATGATTCCTTTATGGCTTATCAATTAATCTCCTTCCATCTTCTATTCACCACCAAAATTAACCTGACCATAAACAGCACACACACACACACAACACACACACACACACACACACACACACAACACACACACACACCTTTTCGAATCAAATTAAGACTCATTCTCAGTGCTCGAAGCTTCATTGTCTTCGTTGTCGGGTTTCGAATCTTGTCTCGAAGCCTCACTTAATATGGTCAAGATTTGCATCACTTCATAAAATGTCTCGAGACGGTGTTCGAACAAGAGTCTCACTATCTGATCACTTCATCTTCGTGCAGGAGGAGGAGGAGGAGGAGGAGGAGGAGGAGGAGGAGGAGGAGGAGGAGGAGGAGGAGGAGGAGGAGGAGGAGGAGGAGGAGGAGAAAGAAGAAGAAGAAGAGGAAGAAGAAGAGAAATTAGGCTTTTTAGTGCAAGTTAAATCCATCCGCTTCTCTCCTTCACTTCGTAGTATGTGTGTGTATGTGTGTGTGTGTGTGTGTGTGTGTGTGTGTGTGTGTGTGTGTGTGTGTGTGTGTGTGTGTGTGTGTGTGTGTGTGTGTGTGTGTGTGTGTGTGTGTGTGTGTGTGTGTGT
Organism: Metacarcinus magister; assembly: GCA_029783475.1. Lineage (NCBI taxonomy): Eukaryota > Metazoa > Arthropoda > Malacostraca > Decapoda > Cancridae > Metacarcinus > Metacarcinus magister. The sequence goes on from JAPQNM010000047.1 coordinate 4,788,845, forward strand.
GTGTGTGTGTGTGTGTGTGTGTGTGTGTGTGTGTGTGTGTGTGTGTGTGTGTGTGTGTGTGTGTGTGTGTGTGTGTGTGTGTGTGTGTGTGCGTGATTAAGAATGAGGAAGTCTTTTCAACTGCTTTTAGTAAATCTACGAGACGGATCACTAAGTGAGGCAACGAGGGGAGGAAGGGAGGGAAAAAGGGGTGAAGAGAAGAGAAGGAAGTAGTGGAGAGAGAAGGGGAGAAAGGTGATAGGAAGGAGTGATGATGAAGAGGGAGAATGAAGGAAGAGAGATGGGGAGAGAGAACAGAGAGAAGGAACAGAGAGGAGTTAGGAGGTAGAGGGAGGAAAGAGGACGGGAAAGAGGGAGGAAAGAGGACGGGAAAGAGAGAGGAAAGAGAGGGGAAAAAGGATGAAAAAGGAAGGTGATTTGTTAAGTTGTCAACCTTCCCCTCACAAGGTTTTCTGATAATATATATTTTCTTACTTCCTTACTTGATGAATCTGAACAAAATTAGATGAAAGAGTCTGAAGAATGACTGCTGAAGACACATACACACACGCACACGCACACACACACACACACACACACACACACACACACACACACACACACGCATATACAAACACACTCTGAGGGATGTTAAATGTTGTAAATGATTGAAAAAGAGTTTACATAAGCAGAAAAAAAATCTTGGGTGGGTCTAGAATTATGTCCAAAAAAAATA
>JAPQNM010000047.1:4802059-4809559 GCA_029783475.1 Metacarcinus magister
TTCTTTCTTATTTCCTTCATCTTCCTATATCTTCCTATATCTTCCTATCTTCTTACTCTACACCATTTCCATCTTCCTCTCTCTCTTCTTCCTCCTCCTCCTCCTCCTCCACCATCATCATCTCTCATCACCAACTTTCCTCAGCTTAGTGAAAGTCAGGTAAGGGTCACCACCACCACCACCACCACCACCACCACCACCACCACCACTAGTACCACCACTAGTATGACCATTAAAACTCATCACCATTACCCTCCCCCCTCCCCCTCTCCTCTCCTCTCCTGTAGTATCATTAGCAACACTATTACTACTACTGTTACTACCAAAGACAAGGCGTTAACAGTGATATAATGAACACCAATGAACACTTATGAACACTTAAACGCTGCATTTATTTGTGTAGTTTTCAATACCACTACAACACTACATATACTAATTATTTTTTCACTATTATTACTACTCTTTAACTGTTACTCCTCATGCTACTCCTCATCATCATTGTGTTGCCTGAATCACTATCACCACCATCACCATCACCATTATTCTTAGTTAGTTAGTCCTTCCTCCTCCTCCTCCTCCTCTTCCTCCTCCTCACAATATCCTTCCTTTCTTCCTCTCCACTTCCACCTAACAATCTCTCAGCTACGTATAGAATAATAATAAAAAAATACAGTGTCATTTTTACATATTCCCTTCGTCTGTATTATAATGCTTAAGAGTTTCCTTTAAATAAAATCATAAATAATAATACTGTATTTATATTTTTATTTTCTTAAGACGATTAGTTTATATTTGATTGTAATGTTCTTTTAGTTTTCCTCCTCCTCTTTCTCCTTTTTATCTGCTTCCTCTTCCTCCTCCTATTATCTTTAACCTTCCCTTTCTTTTCATTCTTATTATCGTTTTCTATCTAATTCACTACATATCTCTTATTGCTTATTTTCATTCTTGTTCCGCTTCTTTCTGTTCTAATTCTTTATTCGTCTGGTTCATATTGTCTTTTTTTTCTATTTTTATTGGTTCTATTATTTTTTGTGATGTTTTGAATCTTATATCTGTTCTCGTTTTTCTTTTAACATATTATCTTTGTCTATATTAGTATTAATTTGATTTTTTTTTCCGTCGTTTTTATCATCAATATCTTTTCCCCCTTGCATTTTTTTTTATTACATTCTTTCTTTTTTATTTTCATTATCTTCTTCTATAGCTATTATTACTATTTTTTTCTTCTTCTTTTTCTTCGTATTCTCATCTTCATTTCCTTTTAATCTCGTCTTTCACTTCCTAATTCCTACTTGTTTGTCTGTTTAGATTATTAATATTTTCTTTTCCACTCTGTCACTTTGCACTTAAACCACATTATTTATATTCTAAAGATTGTTTGATACATTTTCTGTTGTTTACCTTCCTGTCAACATATCTCTCTCTCTCTCTCTCTCTCTCTCTCTCTCTCTCTCTCTCTCTCTCTCTCTCTCTCTCTCTCTCTCTCTCTCTCTCTCTCTCTCATTTTCTTTAAAGTAGGGTTAAGTTACTGTTTATAAAGGCCTGTCAACCCTCGACTTCTTCTTTGTCTCTCTTGGTAAGTAAACAAAAATATGGATCTATATCTATTATCATATTGAAATGCGTCTCTCTCTCTCTCTCTCTCTCTCTCTCTCTCTCTCTCTCTCTCTCTCTCTCTCTCTCTCTCTCTCTCTCTCTCTCTCTCTCTCTCTCTCTAATCCCGTTCCGTCATCTCTCCCTCCAGTTGCCTCCGCCGCCGCCCACCGCCCACCGCCCACCACATACCTTCCCCGCCCACCCGACCACCTCTTCCCAGGGACGCCCTCTGGAGGCTGGCTGACGGCTGTGAAATGAGGCTCACGCGATACTGATGTTGTGGGTGGGGGAGGAAGGGGAAGGGGAAGGGGAAAGGGAAGGGGGAAGGGGAAGGGGAAGGAGAAGGGGAAGGGGAGGGGAGGGAAAGGCAAGGAATGAGAGGTGAAGGAAGGAGGAATATTACTGGAGTGTACTAGTGATGGTGCTCTCTCTTTCTATCTCTTTTTTTCTCTCTCTCTATCTTTCATTTTTTCTCTATTAATTTTTCTCCCTCTACTCTCTTTCTCTTTTTCTTCCTACATCTCTTTTTTGTCTCTTACTCTCCTATTTCTCTCTTTTTTTTTCTCCCTCTCCCTCATCCACCTTCCCATCCTCTATACCACTCCACTTGACGGGTGTTTCGAAAGAAGGGGAGACTGACATGATACAATGATAGACAGCCCCATAGTTACCCCATAGTCACCCCTTACCTCCCCTCCGTTTTCTTCCCCCATTTCTCCATAGGTAAGGCAAGGTGAAAGGTGTGATAATAGGAGGCCGTCACAGATTCTACAGGTAAAGGGAAGGTAAGGGAGGATAGGACAGACAGGTGGGAGGCTCTGTGAGGTAGAGAAACAGCAGGTAACGTAATGAGGTGAGATGAGGTGAGGTGATGAGGTGGAGAGCGTGGGAAGGTGTGGATGATGAAATGGATGAGAGAGAGAGAGAGAGAGAGAGAGAGAGAGAGAGAGAGAGAGAGAGAGAGAGAGAGAGAGAGAGATGGACGAATTGATGAGATAGAAATGTTTATTCATATTGTTCTTAAGAGTCAGATTAGTATTGGATCAGGTTTGTGTGTGTGTGTGTGTGTGTGTGTGTGTGTGTGTGTGTGTGTGTGGTGTGTGTGTGTGTGTGTGTGTGTGGTGTGTGGTGTGTGTGTGGTGTGTGTGTGGTGTGTGTGTGTGTGTGTGTGTGTGTGTGTGGTGTGTGTGTGTGGTATAAAAAACTGAATAGAAAAATAAATAGATAGATAGATAAATAGATAGATAGATAAATAGGTGAATAGATAGATAAATAGAGAAATAGATAACAAAATAGATAGCAAGTATAATGAAAATCAACAGGTAGAACAAACAGGTATATATGCAAATTTATTACACATTTTAGACACAATCAAAGCCAAAAAAAAATGTAACACGCACACACGCACACACACACACACAGCACACACACACACACACACACACACACACACACACACACACACACACACACACACACCTGCCAAAACAAGTCGCCAAAAGTCCCGTACAGCGCCACCTGGTCGCCTTAATTTGCACCTCCACACACACACCTGAGTTACAAGTCCAGGCCATGTGTGTCCTTATTCTGGGTCCGATTAAGGGAATGTAGAGTGACAGGTGTGGAGTGGTGACAGGTGTGTGTATGAGAGAGAGAGAGAGAGAGAGAGTGAGAAAGAGTGTGTGTAAGTAAGTTGTAATTGTATATATGTCACTTTTATCGTGTTGGATTTTGTCTCTCTCTCTTTCTCTCTCTCTCTCTCTCTCTCTCTCTCTCTCTCTCTCTCCTCTCTCTCTCTCTCTCTCTCTCTCTCTCTCTCTCTCTCTCTCTCTCTCTCTCTCTCTCTCTCTCCTCTCTCTCGTCCTCTCTCTCTCTCTCTCTCTCTCTCTCTCTCTCTCTCTCTCTCTCTCTCTCTCTCTCTCTCTCTCTCTCGTTCACACATTTTTTCCCCATATTTCCCTCATTTCACAAATTTCCCCTCGTACGTCGTTCATGCCTTTCTTAAATAACCCTTCCTCTCCCTCCTCCCCTTCCCTCCCATCATCTCTTATTTACCTTTTATCTATTTATCACCTTTCTCAATCATCCTTCACCTTTCTCTCCTCCCTGTTGCTCTCGCTTTTTTTCCTTCCCCTCTTTCTCTCCCTCCCTTCCTTCCCCTCGCTTGCTAAGAGTGGTTGCTTAAAATCACAGTTACAATATTTTAAGTTATGAGGCAATAACTTGTGTTTAGACAGTTATTAGAGACAGGGGAAGGAGGAGGGAGAAAGGGAGAGATGCTAGGAGGGAAGGAGAGAGGGAGGGAGGGATGGAGGGAGGGAAGGAGGGAGGGAGGGAGTTATTATACACCTTTCCCTAACAAGAGAAACGAAAGAGGGAGTGAGAGAGAGAGAGAGAGAGAGAGAGAGAGAGAGAGAGAGAGAGAGAGAGAGAGAGAGAGAGAGAGAGAGAGAGAGAGAGAGAGAGAGAGAGAGAGAGAGAGAGAGAGAGAGAGAGAGAGAGAGGAGAGAGAGAGAGAGAGAGAGAGAGAGAGAGAGAGGAGAGAGAGAGAGAGAGAGAGAGAGAGAGAGAGAGAGAGAGAAACAGACAAACAGACAGACAGACAGATAGACACACAGACAGACAGACAGACAGACAGATTCAGAATCCAGAAACATGAAAAGCCAGAGGAGAGAAAGAAGACGATGAAAGAGAAGAAAGAGAAAGAAAAAGAGAAAGAAGAGGAGAGAAAATAGAAGAGAAAAGAAAGAAGGGGAGAAAGAAAGTTTGCATAAGCCCTAAGGTAGGAGAGCAAGAGAGGAGGAGGAGGAGGAGGAGGAGGAGGAGGAGGAGGAGGAGGAAGAAGAAGGAGGTTGCATACATGTAAACTAGAATACAGGTTTTGCACGAGAAGCCCTTAGGTTACTTTTCCACTTAATCCCAAACGCACACACGCACACACACACACACACACACACACACACACACACACACACACACACACACACACACACAAGCAGCAAGACTCCCACATCTCTCAATCCACAGGAAAACACACAACCATTTTCTAAACCCTCTTATTATAAATCCTTCCGTTCAGTATATCCTTCCCTCCTTCCCCTTCCATCCTTCCCCTTTACCCTCATCCCCCCTCCCTCATCCTTCCCCTTCAACCTCAGCCCCCACCCTATCCTTCCCCTTTACCCACCCCGCTAACACCCCTCACCCCGTTTTCGTTTCAATACAACCACTTCGTAAATTTCACGGTACTGGGGCACGTCTGTTTGTCTGTTTGTCTTCGTCCAGGTAGGTAGAGCAACACCTGGTCCCTCTGGTCACCTTTGGGTCAGTTTAATTTGCATATCTGTCTCATCTACACCGTATTGATATCATCTCTTATGTCCCCTTTATCAGCTCATTCTTATGCATCTCTCACATTTTTCTAACATTTCGCTTTTATAACTTACTCCCTCGTTATTCTTTTTCCTTCTTCTTCCTCCCTCCCTTCTGCCACCCTTCCCCTTGCCTTGCTTGCCTTGCCTTGCCTTGCCTTTCCTTTCCTGCCTTCAGTTCTTTTCTTCCTGATTCTCTTTCATCACCTCACACCCCACTCACTCCTTCCTTCCTTCCTTATTCCCTCCTCATCCCACACTTTCCTGTAGTCATTCTTTCATTTCCTTCATCCTACTCTTTCTATACTCACTCTTCCTCCTTTTTCCTAATTCCTCAACAGCCCTTTCAGTGTCCTCAATGAAAAATATATAAGGGGAAATTTAGCATCTCAAAAATAATAAAGTGTAGTGGATGCTAAGAGAAAAGGGATCGAATGCCATTGTATAAACGTTAGAAGATCACTAAGGCGCCTTGATCCTGATTGTGAACTTTACAAGGCAAGGAACAAGAATTTAAGTAGTGTTCAAGAGGTAAAGAAATGTGATGCCAGGTGTGTGTGTGTGTGTGTGTGTGTGTGTGTGTGTGTGTGTGTGTGTGTGTGTGTGTGTGTGTGTGTGTGTGTGTGTGTGTGTGTAAGGAGGATGAGGTGTAAGAGGAGTGGATTGTGAGGGAAGAGGAAGCATGAAGAGAAGGAAGAAGAGGAGGAAGAGGAGGAGGAGGAGGAGGAGGAGGAAGAGGAGGAGGAGGAGGAGGAGGAGGAGGAGGAGGAGGAGGAGGAGGAGGAGGAGGAGGAGGAGGAGTAGAGGAGGAGGAGGAGGAGTAGAGGAGGATTAATGTTGGAGGAAAAGAAGTGTGTGTGTGTGTGTGTGTGTGTGTGTGTGTGTGTGTGTGTGTGTGTGTGTGTGTGTGTGTGTGTGTGTGTGTGTTACATATGCATGCCTTACGAAGCATACACAGACACAGACACACACACAAATAAATGCAGAGAAATATTAAACATACACAAAAAAAATCATCTAAAAGGGAAGACACAAAGGAGGAGGAGGAGGAGGAGGAGGAGGAGGAGGAGGAGGAGGAGGAGGAGGAGGAGGAGGCTGTGGAGGGGAACGAGCGATAAGCAAAGAAAGATGTGTTTTAGAGAGAGAGAGAGAGAGAGAGAGAGAGAGAGAGAGAGAGAGAGAGAGAGAGAGAGAGAGAGAGAGAGAGAGAGAGAGAGAGAGAGAGAGAGAGAGAAGAAGAAGAAAAAACCCACTCAAATCTCTCTCTCTCCAGAAATCTAACATGCTCCCTCCCAAACCAGGCTTGTGTGGGCTTTAGCACCTCCCCCTTTATTACCCTTGACGCTGGGCTGATCCGAGGAGGAGGAGGAAGAGGAGGAGGAGGAGGAGGAGGAGGAGGAGGAGGAGGAGGAGGAGGAGGAGGGGGAGGAGGAGGAGGAGGGAGAAAAGGTAATCTAAATTCAGTATCTTTAAAACATCTGTGAGAGGGGGATGGGGGTCACCTGTCTTCCTAAACACCTGGAGACACACGGTGAAGAGAGGAGAAGGAGGAGAAGGAGGAGGAGGAGGAGGAGGAGGAGGAGGAGGAGGTCACCTGTCCTCTCCAAAAAAAACACCAACACTATAGGATGTTCTTAAGAGTGTCGTTTGGCTGTCTTTTTCTCTCCCTTTCTCCTTCTCTCCCTTTTTCTCTCCCTCTCTCTTCCCTCCCTCTCTCTTTTTTCTCTCTCTTTCCTTCCCTCACACATCATCGTCTGGAGGAAAGAAAGTCAAGGCGTTAAAGAAACCTCATTTTTCCTTCCCTCATAACCACACTCCCATTCCTCTTGGGGTGTGCGAGGGAGTGAGGAGGAAGAGGAGGAGGTAAAGAGAGGAGGAGGAGGAGGGATAAAGTGAAAGAAGAGGAGGAAAAGAAGGAAGAGAAGGAGTAGGAATGATAATAGACAAGCGTAAAGAAGAAGAGGTAAGAGTGTGAGGAAGAGGTAGATAAAGAGAGAAGGAGAAGGAGGAGGAGGAGGAGGAGGAAGAAAAGGAGAAAGAAAAGAAGGAAGAATGATTAAAAACAAGGGTAAAGAAGAAGAGGTGAGTGTGAGGAAGAGATAGGTAAAGAGAAGAGGAGAAGGAGGAGGAGGGATAGAGTGAAAGAGGGGGAGGAAAAAGAGGAGCAAGAGGAGGAGGAATGATGAAAGACAAGCGTAAAGAGAAGGCAAAGAAGAGGAGGTGAGAGTGTGAGAAAGAAATTTGATGTGATGAGGTTGAGAGGAGGTTGATGTGGCATGAAGGGTGATGAGGAGACGAGGGGAAGGGTGACGGTGATGGGAAGGGGGATGGGGGGGAAGGGAGGAAAGGGGAAGGGGAAAGGGGAAGGGGAAGGGAATGTGTGGAAAGGAGGAAGAGGACGAAATTATGTGGACAGTGAATGTGACGTAAAAATGAGAGAGAGAGAGAGAGAAAGAGAGAGAGAGAGAGAGAGAGAAGCAGGGTGAGGCAGGGTGAGGCAGGGTCGCGTGCCAGGGTGGACATGCCCGCC
>JAPQNM010000047.1:4814744-4817244 GCA_029783475.1 Metacarcinus magister
CTATTCATACTATTATTCATGTGTATATATTCCATATCATCTTCACTCATCTCATCATCCTCATCATCACATCATCATCATCAATCATCATCATCATCACAACTCATCAACTTATTCACCATCTTGACCCCATCGCCCTTTTTATTCACCACCACACTTGCGACAGCCACACGCCCCGCCCCGCCACCCCCCACCCCCACCGCCCACCCCCCGCCCCCCACCGCCCCCGCACCCCCACCCCCAACCCCCGAACCCCCACCGCCCCCCACCAACACCACCCCCCAACCCCCACCGCCCCCCGCACCCCCACCCCCCCGCGCGCGCCTTCCTCCCTCTTAAAAAAAAAAAAAAGTAGTAGTAGTTTTACGCACTTTTGACATTCTCTATCTTGCACTTGTATAAAAATATATGATAAATCTAAAACCTTTCACTTTTCAGTCCTTCCAATAATCGTTCATTGTGTGTGTGTTTGTGTGTGTGTGTGTGTGTGGGGTGGTGTGTGTGTGTGTGTGTGTATATATTTTCCCACGGAGAATCCACCTGCGAGATTTTTATTAATTATTTACATAAAGGAAGAGAAAATTATTACATAGACATCTTACCTTCATTACCATACACGTTTTGTTATTATTATTATTTTCACTTGCATATAGACACACACCACACACACCACACAACACCCACACACACACACCACCAACACACACACACACACACCACACACACACTCAACACCCACTTTCAATATGTCACTAAACTACCTGCTATACTTTCCTTTCCTCGTTTTTCATTCAACTTTTCTTTTTTTTTTACGCACTGATTTTATCTTGCGTAAATTTTTTCCCCGTCAGATTTTTTCCCCGCGCTTTTTCCCGCCCTTTTTTTTCCCGCCCTTTTTTCCCGCCCTTTTTCCCGCCCGCCCTTTTGTTTTCTATAGGTAGCGAAGACAACAACCCTTCCTCCACTTGATGACCCTTAATCGTAACACGCAGTTGTGCGTTGCGGACAGCATGCAAGTGTCTGGAGGTTACGTGCACTTAAAGGTTATGTCATGGTGTCGTGTGTGTGTGTATGTGTTATGTGTGTGTGTTGTGTGTGGGCTTGTGTGCGTGTCGCGTGTGTGCGTGTGGTTGTTGGTGGTGGTGGTGGTGTTTGTCTCTTCTCTTCTTCCTTTATTCTGTCTTATTTTTCTTCATCTTTTGTTCATCGTCATCATCATTATCGTCTTCTTCTTCTTCTTCTTCTTCTGTGCTTGAATCTTCTCCTTACTGTCTTCTTCTTCTTCTTCTTCTTCTTCTTCTTCTGCTCGCAGCCCCACTCATCCACCACCAGCAACCCAACCACCACACCACACACCACCACCACCAATACTAACCTACCACCACCACGAGACTAACACCACGATAACCGTACATCACGACAATTATGACACACACACACTAAAAGTTACGATATGGAGAAATATGAAAGCGCACGTACCCGTATTTCATATTTATTTTTCCTATTACAACGAAGATCATGGACACAAGACCTTGTAGGAGAGGAGGAGGAGGAGCTTAGGATGGAGGAGGGGCGGCGGCGGAGGCTGGTAGTGGTGGATGATGTAAAGGAAAGTGGGCAGACTATGATCTCCCGGCTAACCAACAGGATGAGAGATGCTTTAGTGGAAAGAGTTTTAGGACGAGAGGAAGAAGAGAAGAAAGAGAGTCCTCTGCATCGCCGTATACGAATGGGCAAGAGACTCCAAGGGAATGGGGATTCAGTTGTTAAACGGAAAGACGGCACGGAACATGGTGAGTATTTGCTGGAGGAGGAGATGAGGATGAGGAAGGAGGTGTAGGCGATGAGGAGGAGGAGGAGCGAGGCGATGAGGAGGCGGAGGAGGCGGAGAGATGCTTGTCCACAACTTCCGCAGTGGTAGGCTAATGCGGCGCTATACTGAGTCTAGATTGGTAGTCATAGTAATAGTAGCACAAAAGTAAAAGGTAGTAGTAGCTAGTAGTAGTAGTTGTTGTTGTTATTGCTGTTATAGTTGTAGCTTATTGTGCATGGTGTGTCATCAGTGATGGTGTTTATAGTGATGGTGTTGATAGGCTACGTGCGGTGATGGTGTCTGCAGTGCTACGTGGGTCGATGGTAAATGTGTATTTGGCATTGCTGATAAGATTGATGAGGCAAAAAAGTATTGTGTGTGTGTGTGTGTGGGTGTGTGTGTGGTGTGTGTGTGCGTGTGTGTGTGTGTGTGTGTGTGTGTGTGCTTGTGTGTGTGTGTATGCGTTTGTCATTTGCGTTCGTATCCATGCATTTGTTTTGGTTTGTTATGTATGATTATTATTATTATATATGAAGTCTGTTGTCTATTATTGTTATAGTTGTATAGAAGTCTAGGACAGTAAGGGGAATTCTCATCTGTCTTATGTGATGTAGATGGACATCGATTTTTAGTTAACTGACTCATATAATGCCTTGTGAGTGTGTATGCAGTACATTATAGTGTATG
>JAPQNM010000047.1:4819744-4842244 GCA_029783475.1 Metacarcinus magister
TCAGGAAGCAGTGATCACGTGGCCAATGGGAGTGACTTGGACGGTGTGTTTTTGGGCGTGGAGTCACTTCTGTCTGACTCACTTGTTGATTGATTTATTCATTATCGGATCGTGGCGATAGTTGCATTCGTATTGGCTGGTGATATTTAATTTATATGATCGCAAAAATTTATCAATATTAATCACACAATAAGTTAATAATAATAATAATATAATAGTAATTATAAAAATTATGATAAGACCGCAATAATGATAGGGATATTGATATATTTGAAATGATATGTGACTAGTAAAATAATAATATAATAATAATAGTAATTTTAATAATATGAATGATAATATTTTAATAATGATGATATTATATGTCATTATTATTATATTATTATTATTAGTATTATTATTATTAATTATTTTTATTATTTTTTATATTATTATTATTATTATATTATTATTATTATTCATTCTTATTATTATTATTATTCCCTGTTATTGTTATTATATCATTGTTTTGTTATTATTGTTATTATTATTATTATTATTATTTATTCTAATACTATCATTAATATTATTATTACCATTATTATTATATTATTATTATTATTAGTAGTAGTAGTAGTAGTTGTAGTAGTAGCAGTCAGTTGTATTAGTGGTGTAATAGTAGTATAGTAGTAGTATAAATAATTGTCAGAAAAATAAATAAATATAAAAAAATAAAAATATATATATATATATATATATATATATATATATATTATATATATATATAATATACTATATATATATAATATATATATTGCTCATCATTGCTGTAAATAAGATTGCATAACACATCAAATACAACTTTATCACACCCTCAGTTAGTAGATCCTTGGCTGGGAAGGTTAGTTTCTTTTCCCACTTGATTGAATACAATAACATTTACCACTTGCCATACTAATACACCCCCACCCCCCCCAAGTCCTGTAATGAGGTCAAGTGAGTCAACGTAGACTATTTTCACCAACTCACCTGGTCTCTTTACCTGACCCCGCATTACTGACCTCTTTCTTGCTCCCTCGTTCTGTCTCCCTCCCTCCCTCCCTCCCTCTCCCTCCCATCCCTCCCTCCTCCTTTCCTCCTCCCTCCCAAAAAATCCCTCCCTCCTCCCTCCCTCTCGTATCCCTCCCTCCTCCCTCCCTCCCTCCCTCCCTCCCTCCCTCCTCCCTCCCTCTCTCTCTCTCTCTCGTCATTCTCGCTCACTCGTCTCTCGTCACTCTCTCTCTCTCTCTCATCTCTCTCTCTCGTCTCTCTCCTCTCCCTCTCTCTCTCTCTCTCTCTCGCTCCCTCCTCCGCTCCCTCCCTCCCTCTCTCCCTCTCTCCTCCTTCCTCCTCCTCCACCTTGACTAGACCTACTATAAAAACCCTCCCCTCCCCTGACACATCCTTTTTTTACACTCCCTTTTTCCTATCCCTTTCTTCTTCTTCCTCCTCTTCACTTTCCCTCCTTGTTATAGCAGCCTCATCATCATCATTCTCCCGCTTTTTTTCCCTTTTCTAATTGGTTGTCGTGATCCGCTGTTGCTTCCTGCTGCTTCGTTATTTTGTTTTTTTTGTTATTGTTGTTGTTGTTCTTCGTTTTATTTCTGTTCTATCTTCTTCTTTCGAGTCCATCCCTGTGGGCATCCGCCCTTGTTTCCATCTCTACTTCATTGTCCTTCCATCTTCCTTTCCCCTTTCTCAATCTCTCCTCTCTTTCTTACCTTCCATTATAATTTACTCTCCTTTCTTTCCCTTTTTCCCTCCCTCCCTCTCCTTTTGCTTCCTTTCTTTAGTCTCTTATACTCGTAGGAACATAATAATACCAGGAATGTAAGGGCCGTTGTCTTATGATGTGAGTTACCTACTTGAGGAAATACTTTTGTGCAGATTTTCTACTTTTATATTCTATTATGAGGGGCAAGACGCAAACTAACAGGTTTCTCCCTACCTTAAAAAACCGACCTTTCATTACACTATTGGACAAGATATATGTGAGGAAAATTAACTGGGTATGGGCAACTTTCATAAATCAGGTGTCCTCGAGTTCGTAAAGAAAGCTTATATTGTGTGGTGGTGGTGACTCTGGTCAGTCTATGCCAACTCAGTATATAGCAGATGTTCTTAAAAAAAAAAGAGCAGAGTTTTCGGGAGTGTGAGTGTGTGTTGTGTGGCCGCCGTGCCCCCAAGTTAGGGAAACCCCCCCACCAAAAACCCCCCCCCCGGGAGCAACACCCACACCACACACACACACACATACCACACACACACACGACACACCCACACAGCACACACACCCACAGCACAACACACACCACCACACACACACACTGGAATCTGGGCACCGATCCATGATGACATAAATCAGGTGTTGAGAAATGTTTACTAAGTGGAATTTTTAAACAAACGAATGATTTGATTTTTTAAACTTTTTTTTATTTTTTTATAATGTTTAGGAACCATCGAGTGTGTTTTTTAAGCTATCATTTAGTGGCCGGTGGTAATGGTCTTCTTAGTCTATATCTATGTTGGGCGAAGGATATTTTTTTTGTGTGTAATTCTTAAACAAGCTCGCCGTCCCACTCTCCTCCTCCTCTCTCCACAACCACAGTGCTCCCACAAAACTGAGGCCGCAATTGAAGATAGCTATTGGCAACATCTGGAGATTGCTTCACTCAACAGCATGCAAGAAAACATTACACCACTGCCAGACTAAAAATTTCACTACCGGGCCTGTCTGATATTTCCTTTCGTTGACCTATTAAACACACACTTATACGGCCACTTAGAAAATCAAATGAGAAATACATAGATAGACGCGGCATTGTTTATTGATAGTAAAAAGAGATGGAAAGGATACAAATCATAAAATAATGATGGAGATGCAAGAAAGAAAATACCTGTCGTTCTGCTCTCTCTCTCTCTCATCTCTCTTCTCTTCTCAATCTCTCTAACTCTCTCTCTCTCTCATCTCTCATCTCTCCTCTCTCCTCTCCATCTCTCTCTCCTCCCTCTCTCTCTCTCTCTCTCTCTCTCTCCTCTCTCTCCTCTTCTCTTCTCTCTCTCTCTCCAGCACATTTTCCTTCGACCCTTCTACCCAGTTTGTTTTTATTTCTCCCTCTCTCCTTCCCTCATACCCACCAGACCACACTCAATCCAAGTGCAAACAGCCTTCACTTCACAACCATCCCCACCACCACCACCACCAATAAGTGTGTTCTAGTTTCGAGGGTGATGTGTACTTTTTGTGTTACGTTTGTACGTGTATGTTTATGTGTACGTGTGTGTGTGTGTGTGCGTCTTCGGTAGTATATAAGAGACGGTCTAGAAGTTCCTCGACATCCACTTCTCGTCACCACCCTGGGGGGGCGTCTCATTGAACATCATGGTGAGGCCTGGATCTCTCTCCTCTCTCTCTCTCTCTCTCTCTTCTCCCGATCTCTCTCTCTCTCTCTCTCCTCCATCTCTCTCTCTCGTCTCTCTCTCTCTCCTCTCTCTTTCTATGCTTCTCTTTGTATGCTTTGTTTATATTATCTTAGATCACTCCAGTCATTTTTTTTCAGTTTTTTTACTATCTTTAGTTTTTACAAATAACAGCGGCAACCAATTCTAATGTTATTCTATTTCAATTTATTTTTTCTATTATTCATTCTCTGTCACTTTATATATATTATATATATATATATATATATATATACTATATAATAGATATATAGATATATATATATACTTGCCTCTGCTTTTTTTTCCTTATTTATCTCTTTGTCAAATTCCTCTCACTATTACTTAAAATTAAAACTTCAACTACATTTTTCAATCATTTTCACCAGGTTATTCGCTCTGCATGCAACGCAACATGTATCCTACCTGTTTTGTTATTGAGGCCTAACGTGTCATGGGAAAGGGGGTCACCTGGCACCAGGACATCCATGAATCAGGTCAAGTTATGTCGACGAAATTCTTGTTTGCTATATTGACGAATAGAGTTGAAGTGAGTGGTTTTGGGAAGTCAAGAGAGAGGGAGAGAGGGAAGGAAAGGGAAGAAAGGGCTGCTAGGTATGGTTATTAGAGGGAAGGGAGGTAGGGGATGTGTTGTTAAGGAGTAGATTATGAGGAAGGGATGAAATTGCAGGTAAGGTGAGAGTTAGGATGAATTGGTACAAATTGCGAATTAGAGTTGAACGCCAAATGATAGGATGAAGCGGTACAAAATGGGGGATTGGTAGAGAGGGAGGGCTTAGAAACAAGGTAAAAGAAGCAGATGACAGGTTAAAAAGTAAGGGGGTAGAGAATGGGAGAGGAGGAGAAGAAGGGAAAACAGGTTGCATGATTATCAGTTTTGGGGGAGGGGGGGGGGGGGGGTTTTTATAGTTTGTTAGGTAATACAACACGTGCTTTTTTTACCTCTACTTAACTTTACTGTCGCCTAGTGATAAGTCTGAGTTAGTCAAAGTAGTACCCGTCATGTTATAAAAGAGTTTTCTACGTGTTTGTGTAAAAATCGTAATTGATACAAGGGTTTGGTTGTTTATGCCCACTTAAATGTTCAATGAATTCCGTTCCGTAGCTGTCTAATGTTGAGGTAAGCTGTTTCATTGTTTTTTTGATTAGTAGTGTAAAAAATACAGTATTTTCAGATAATGTATAGGTATGAAGATTAATTAATTCATTGTTATTAGTGTCTACGGGTGTCAACCAAATTATACTGTATTTGTATTATGGTTCAGTAACAGGGTTGTTGTTTTGTCGTGGCGTCAGTGTAGGAACGAAAGAAGGCAGGACCACTTTTACCTTTTACCTGTTTGTGTGCCCAAAGAGGCTTTTTGCTGTGACCGAAATAGCTTCCAAAGTTTTTACTTTCCTTACTCATTCCACTTACTCGTGATTGAACTTAATTGTGGTGGCGTAACTCAACACACGTAAACACTCACCAGCACCTCCACCCTCTCCACCTGCTAATACCACTCACTATACTCTTACCTTCTTCCTCTACCTTCCTACCATAAAGCTTCTACAGCCCCCTCTTCTAACCTACCCTACCTAACCTCACCTCATGTCTTCCTCTACCTTCCTACATAAACCTTTCTACGCCTCCCTCTAACTAACTTACCTAACCTTACCTAACCCAACCTAATCCCAACCCTAACCCAACCCACCCACCAACCCAACCCAACCCAAACCCCAAAAACACCCTAACCCACCCAACCCAACCCATCCACCCAACCCAACCCAATCTACCCCACTCATCCTAAATCCACGTGTTTCCTCAGCGTCCTTCCCCCACGTATTCTTCCTCGTCCTGCTGTTGGTGGGGGTAGCCTTCGCTGCAAACCCGGAAGCCAGCAAGGGCGGTGGATATGGGATGAGACGTCGCATTCATCATAATTACTACCAGTCCATACGCAGCCACGATCAGGAGGCTATGGAGGATATGGTGGATATGGGGGTGGATATGGACAGTGGATATGGGACATGGTGGCTTTGTGAGCTATGGTGGATACGGCGGCGGATATGGTGGTGGATATGGTGGTGGATATGGTGGTGGATAGGGTGTGGATATGGCGGCGGCTACTGGTGAGGTAAAGTTTTATGTTGTCTTTCCTTTTTTGTGTGTTGTGTGAAGGAGAGAGAGAGAGAGAGAGAGAGAGAGAGAAGAGAGAGAGAGAAGAGAGAGAGTTATATTGTGAATTTAGATGTTTGATTAAGGTTGAGTGTCAGAATAATTATAGTGTGTGAGCAAGGAGAACACACGCAACACACTACACACACACACACCAACACACACCCACCACCACACACACACACACACACACACACACACCACACACATACACACACACACACACACAAGCAGATATACCAGACATCATTATAAACGAAGTATACATTTCAATAAACAAATATATTAATTAAAAGCCATTCAATAAATTCTCTCTCTCTCTCTCTCTCTCTCTCTCTCTCGTCTCTCTCTCCATCCTCTTCTCTCTCGCTCTCTCTCTCTCTCCCCCCCTCCTCTTCCTCGTCCCTCTTCCTCTCCTCTCCTCTCCTTCTCTTCTCATCTTCTTGGTCTAATCGTATTCAACATTTGCTTTATCTCTTCTCTTTATTTAGATTTCTTTGTTTCTCGGCCCTTTGTCTCTCGTCTGCATTCTTCCTCCTCTCTTCCGCCTTCTTCTCCCTTCTCCTCCTCCTCTTTGTCCGTCTCTGTTTTCCTTTTGCATTCGATGGTCTTGATAATTTTGTTCTATCAATTTTCCTTACTTTCTTTTTCTTCCTTATTCTTGTTCTTATTCAGATTTCATGTCAACTGCATCATTAATTGTCATTGTAATTCTCTCTCTCATCTTATCACATATTATATTATTTTGATTTCATTTTGTCTGAGAACCATTGATTTTTCTTTCGTTTTTCCATATAATTATCATTATATTATCCTTATTTTCTTTTTTTCCTCTCTTGGCTTATGTACGGTTGCGTTTAATTTTTCTGATATTATCGTGTTTCTTCCTGGGGGGTGTCTCTTATACGTTAATCTTACTTTCAACCCACCTTGGCAATCCTTGGGGGGAAAAAACACGAATAAAAATAATCTTATAAACAAACTATTCGGCCATACTTTTTATTAATTTTTTTTTTTTTATTTCTCTCTCTCTCTCCTCTCTCATCTCTCGTCTCTCTCTCTCTCTCTCTCTCTCTCTCTCTCTCTCCTCTCCTCGTCGTCTGCTCTCTCTCTCTCCTCTCGTTCTCGTTCTCCTCGTCCTTTTCCTTCCTCTTTCGCTTTCATCACCTCATTCAAGCACTCTTCCCTTCCCCCCCTTCTCATCACTCTCCCCTTCACCTCTACCCTTCCCCTCTCTTTTCCCCCTTCCCTTCCCCTCCTCCTTCTCCTTCTCTTGTTTCCAGTATTCAAATGTAACCACAGCGTAACGTAACTTCACTCATATGTAACAGTAACGTTACTTCCAGCTAGTGTACGTAATGACACACACACACCACACACACACACACACACACACACACACACGACCACCCACCACAGACAAGTAGTAAAGATATCTTATGAGAAGCTACATAACCAGAGAGAGAGAGAGAGAGAGAGAGAAGAGAGAGAGAGAGAGAGAGAGAGAGAGAGAGAGAGAGAGCGAGGAGAAGAGAGAGAGAATGGGGGTAAGCATATAAACAGGATTGACAGGTTGCTCATCCCTCTTTTTCTTCTTCCGCCCCTCCACTTCAGCACACGGTTCCCCATGTATCAGCAGTTTCGACTTCCACTTTCACTTTCATTCCAACCTTAAATTTGCACGATTCGCCCTCTTTTCGCGAGTGTGTGTGTGTGGGTGTGTGTGTGTGTGTGTGTGGTGTGTGTGTGTGTGTGGTGTGTGTGTTGTGTGTGGTGTGTGTTTACTTAGTCAAATAGATAGAAGGTGCTGCATGAGTTTAGTTTTTTGTATTATTTTGTCCATTTACTTTAAGCCTTCCTTTTTAGTGTTCACCTAACAGTCCGTTTTCTTTGAGGAGTGTGGTATGAGGGTGTCCACTTTCTTTTGTTTCTTGTTTTTATTCTTGTTTATTATATTGTTATTATTTTTGTTGTGGTGTTTTCTTATGTAGTGTTGGTGTGTTAGTTTATTCTCTCTCTCGTCTCTCTCTCCTCTCTCTCCTCTCTCGTCTCTCGTCTCTCTCTGCTCTTCTCTCTTCTCTCGTCTCCTCTCCCTCTCTCTCTCTCCTCTCTCTTTTTGCTGTGGTTGAAGGTTTATTTATCTGTAATTTTTTCCTCTTATCCGTACTGTTATTGTTCATTTTCCCTTCCTTCATTTCTATCTGTTTTTTCTTTCTTTATGTTTCTATGTATTATCTGTCTTCTGTCTTTCTTCTTCCTCTTTCTTATTTCCTTTATATCTTACTTTCTTTTCTGTCTTTCCTTATTATTCTTTCATCCTTTCCCTTTTGTATTTCTTATCTCGCCTTTAATTTATTTACTTTCATTCAATTATTATTTTCTTTTTTTTTTTTTTTGTTCCATTCTCCCTTCTCTTTATGCTTCCTTTTTCCCTCGTTTTCCAACATTTATTATTATTATTATCATTATTATTATTATTATTATCATCTCATCTATCATTTGCACTATTGCCATTTAATTTTCCTCCTTCTCCCTTCACAGATATGAGTGTTTGACGTCCCTCACCCCTTCACTTCTTCACCCCTTCACAACCTACCCCCGTCTCCCCTTCTCCTCGCCCCTCTCCTCTGCCCACATACCATGACCACCTTCCTTCGAACCCCTGCCCTCGAATCCTACCTTAACATTTCCCCTTTTCCTATAGGTACAAAACCGATAAAATCTGCCGTAACTTTGTCTCTATGTCATAATTGTAAGTATAGTAGTAGTAGTAGTGGTAGTAGTAGTAGTAGTAGTAATAGTAGTAGTAATAATATTAGTATAGTGTAGTAGTAGTAGTATAGTAGTAGTATTCGTATAGTAGTAGTAGTATAGTAGTATAGTACGATGCACACACTTTCAAATCACAACATCAAAAAAAGAGAATGTAGGCGAAGAAAAATAAAATGGAAAAAAAAATGGGGGCAAATATACAGGCTCTCACCAAGGAACACACACACAACAACACACCACACACACCACACACACACACACACACACACACAAACACACACACAAACCCCACACACACACACGTACACCCACACCCACCGTACACAGAAACTGTCTTAGTCGGGAGGTAGACATAATCATTAATAATATAAAGTCTGGACATTTTATTTTATTTAGTGGTTTGTATTTGTTGAATCTTTTTATTTATTTATTAATTTTTTTTGTGTGTGTCTTCCTTTTGTTTACATATTTGCATTTTTTGGAGTGTTTTATCTTTTCTTATGTATTTGATTTTCGTGCTATTTATCTTTCTTTCTCATTCTTTTAGTTCTTTTTTTCTCCATTTGTTGTTTTAACTTTCATTTTTACTTTATCTCCTTCTTCCTTCTTTCCTTCTTTCTTTTTTCTTTCTATTCTTTCTTTCCTTCGTTATTTCTTCAGAGGAGCACTGAACGAACCCTGAACCCTCGTTGAATTCGAACCTTAATGGATCATAATTATTAATTATTACCATTTAAGTTTTTTCATTTGTTTTGTTCATGTTTACTGTGACAGCTTTATTTTATTCACTTACTGTGTCGATCAGTGAATAAAGGCCGTAGTGAATCCTTTTTGATAATAATAATAATAACATAATAATAATAATCATGATAGCAGATGATAATTGTAATAATATAATAAGAATCTAAATGGTAATAATAATAATAATAATAATGATCATGAAAACAAAGTGAGTTTTTTTATGTAAGAAGAGAGGAAGAAGAGATTATGTAAGAGAGAAGGAGGAGCAGAGGAGGATGAAGGAAGAAGAGATTGTGTGTTAATGTTTATGTAAGTTGTAGTAAAATAAGAGTAAAGGAATAAGAATAAACAGAAGAAGAAGTGAATAGAAGGAGGAAGGGATGAGAATTGGGCAACCATCCATCTTCTCTCTCTCTCTCTCTCTCTCTCTTCAGGCTCTCTCTCTCTCTCCTCATCTCATCTCGCTCGCTCTCTCTCTCTCTCTCTCGCTCTCTCGCTCTCATCTCTTGCTCTTGCTCTATGTGAACTTTACCTTTCGAACTCGTTTACCACAACCATTTGTATTCTGAAGCTCCGAATTTTTTTTAGAGTTTATTTTTTTATTTTTTTTTAGTATTTGAACTTTAGACTTGTGTGTAAGGAATAATTTTAATGGTAGTGGAGATTGTTTCAGTTTTTGGTGGTGTGGAAGAGGAGGATGAGGATGAAAGGAGGAGGAGGAACAGAGAGAAAATAGAGATTAAGACGTTTCATGGAGTAGAGAGTAAGATAGCGTGCAAACAGGTCTTTGGAGGAGGAGTAGGAGGAGGAGGAGGAGGATAGGAGGTGCAGTATAATGCCTTGGGGAGAGATGAGTAAGCAGTTTTGGAATATCATGTCCACCATGCTTGAGGGGAGGAGGGAGGAGTGTAGGGAGAGGAGGAGGAGGAGAGGAGGAGGAAAGGATGAAAGGAGGAGGAGAGGAGAGGAGGAGGAGGAGAGGAGGAGGAAAGGAAAGGTGTTATCGTCGTAGGTGATCACGGCTGAAGGAAAGTGAGAGTTGTCGTCATCCCTCCTCCTCCTACCTTCCTTCTCCTCCTCCTCACTCCTCCTCCTCCTCCTCTCCTCTTAAACTGTTATTGTCGATGATAGACCACGACATGTAAGAGATAAATAAAGCCAGGTTATGCAAAACCGATAAACATGAAGACCAAATAATAATCATGATAATAAATATAATAATAATAATCTGTAATAATAATAACAACAATAAAGATAATAATAAGATAATAGTGTGTCATTCTCGTAGTGAAAGTTTAAAACATTGATATTTCCGATAAGGGAATTGAGTGTCTGCATGAGGGTAGAAGAAGAAAAAAAGAGGGGAAAAAAAGAGGAAAAAAAGGGAGTTAAATGGAAAAATAACACAGAGGACGATGCTTGTAGGGTAAAGGAATGGGAGGGGATGGGGGTGGGGGGGGAAGGGAGACAGGGGGGGGGGACGAGGGGAAATAAAAAGGGGAAAAGGAGACATGAGGAAAATTAACGTGGCGAGAAGGTAAGAAAGAAAGAAAGAAAGGAATCATAGAAAGAAAATTAGAAGACAGGAGAGTAGAGTAAAGAAATTATTTTGTTTGTTCTTTTTTCTTCATTTCTTCATCTTCTTCCTTCCTTCCTTCCTTCCTTCCTTCCTTCCTTCCTTCTTGTCTTCCGTTCTTCCTTCTTCTACTTTGGCGTCCTTCCTTCCTTCCTTCCTTCCTTCCTTCCTCCTCACTCCAAACTCTCCTCTATCATACACATTTTACCTCCATTTTCCCCTCATATCCCCTCTTATCTCCTCCTTTCTTCTCCTTTCTCCTCCCTTTCCCCTCTCCTCCCACCCTCTCCCCCGCCACCCACG
Organism: Metacarcinus magister; assembly: GCA_029783475.1. Taxonomy (NCBI): domain Eukaryota; kingdom Metazoa; phylum Arthropoda; class Malacostraca; order Decapoda; family Cancridae; genus Metacarcinus; species Metacarcinus magister. The sequence goes on from JAPQNM010000047.1 coordinate 4,830,772, forward strand.
CCTCCATCGATCAAAAAATGAGATTGAATGATATTTTGTTAATGAAATACGTGGTGAATGAGAAAAGTTTTGTTGTCACGAGATGAGAGAGGAATGAAGAGAAAGAGGAGGGAGGGAGGGAAGGAAGAGAGAGAGGATGGAAGTGGTAAAGTGTAGTTATTTGGGGGAGGGAGGAGACCGGAGGGTAAGAGAAGCATACAATGTGTTACAAATAGACAGCTGTGACAGGGTGATTAGAGAGAAGAGAGAGAAGAGAGAGAGAGAGAGAGTAGAGAGAGAGAGAGAAGAGATAGATAGAGAGAGAGAGAGAGAGAAAGAGAAGATGGAAGTAAAAAGTGAAAGAAAGAGAGAAGTGAAAAAAAGAGGAACAAGCGTAACAAGAAGGTTTTTTTCTATTTTTAAACTCACATTTCCAGAATTGGCAATATTGAGCAAAAAAAAACAAGACCAAAAAAATAATGAAACTGCAACGGCACATTTTTTTTCCTTTTTTGTAATTTTCTTTTCCCCTTTTTTCTACATGGAAGCCAAGGAAAGAGAGAGAGAGGAGCGAGAGAGGAGAGAGAGAGAGAGAGAGAGAGAGAGAGGAGAGAGAGAGAGCGAGAGAGAGAGAGAGAGAGAGAGAGAGAGAGAGAGAGAAGAGATGAATGGAGTTCTGAACGCAACAGGACGAGATAAGAGAGAGAGAGAGAAGAGAGAGGGAGGGGGATGGGATGGAGAGAGGGAGTGAGGAGGGAGGGAGGGCCGGGAGGAGGAGGAAGGAGAAGATTGCATATGTTTCCCACTTGGCTTGATTGAGTATTGTTACATAATTTTTTTCGTTTCAAAATTATAGGGATTATAGAGACTTTGTAAGGTAGATGAAGGGTTGGAGAGGTAGGAGTGCAGGTATGAGGAGGAGGGAAAGATAACACCGCCACACACATCACACAGTCAGCGAAATTTGCGATCATATCACCCAAATTTTCACGCTCAACGCCCTCCCTTTCTCCTTCCTTTCCTTCTTTCCTCATCCTCCTCCCCCTCTCTGCCCCGCCCTCCAGAAAATAAAGTTTACATGTTTCAGTTTCTTAAAGATCTCTCGTATAATGCAGTGTTTATCATGCAATCTTTCCTCCTTATAACTTCCTTTCACCTCTTAAGAAATGACTGGTGCGAAGAGTTTTAGTTAAATAACACTGATAAAAAAGTGTGTGTGTTTGTGTTGTTGTGGTGTGTGGTGTGTGTTGTGTGTGTGTGTGTGTGTGTGTTTGTCATAAGGTTGCTTCACGTGAATCCAATTTGTTCTTTTCACACTCACCAAAATTTCATCACACTTCCAAAGTACTAGTTTTTAAATGTGTACTTTTCTTGAGGTTTTCTTGAATAAAGAGTATAGTAGTAGTGTCGTAGTAGTGAGTAGTCTAGTAGTAGTAGTAGTTAGTCAGTAGTAGTAGCAGCAGTAATGATAGCAAGCCTTTTTCGTAGTCCTAGTTGAATAAAAAGTAAAATATTATGTTTTTGTTTTACTTGCAGTTAGAAAGTAAAGAGAGAAAACTGGATTGAATTAATGTGGTAAACTTTTTAATGTGCTCTTGTTGATGTCGTTCATCATTATTTAGTTTTCTTCTTCTCTTCTTCTTCTTCTCTTTTCTTCTTCTTCTCTTCTTCTTTCTTCTGGGTCTACGTTATGGAATGTAACCTATCGCAAAGTGTAAAAGAGAAGAAAGCTAACACACACACACACACCACGCACACGCACGCCACGCACAGGCACACACCATTATGCACACTTCCATTACTCCAGTTTATGAGTTCGTCTGAAATTTTACCAATAAAGAAACAAAAAACTATCGGAAAGCAGAGCGATTTTTTCTGGTTATGACCACGCAGTGAAATTTTGTGGAAAAAATAAAAGAAAAGAACAAGTACACATTGAGTAATGGAAACAAAACAAAAAACGTGGGAATCAAGATCAGTGGAATTAATACTTTGTTACTTTCCGTTATAATACTTCTTTTTGCGTATTTTTTTTTTGTTTTGTTTTTACGTCGATATAAGATTTGTAGTCTGTGGAAGTTTACAATTTTTGATGATTTCTTTAGTTTTGTTCAAAATAAAAAAAAAATGTTTGTTACTCTGTTCTTTTGACTTGTTTCTTCTTGTTCTTGGTTATTAATGTTATCTTTATTATTATTAAGTATTATTATTATTATTATCGTAAGAGCCTGACAGTAGTTACCATCATAACACTTTACATACCAGGTCTCACTGCTGTAAAAGGAACTATGTAAGACGTCTCGCGAGGGGAGAAAGTACACTTAACATAGTGGACTGTACTGAGCTGGGGCCTAGAAATAGAGAAGATTGACTGCTGCATCCCTAGAACAGCGCTATGCAAGACTGCCGCACCACACTTTGACATCCACACTGTATATACACCCTACACTATGCACTCACACATCACCAACATTTTACACCTTCCCCACAAACACTAGTAGATGTAGATTACACTCTTCCCTTCTCAATGTCATTGTAAATTTCATGTAGTTTTTTCCAATCCTACATGGTATCGGCTTCTCTTATTTACCATTTTTCGGGAGAGATTGGGAGGTGTGGTGAGGCATGCGCCTTCCTACTGTTTTATCCCTTATTCATTATCTACTAGTATTAGTTAGTGTAAGAGAGTGATAAGAAAACAGCCAAGTAGATACGATAGGTCTGTTGCTGTTTGTATTCCTTTGTAAACATTGTTAACCACCACCACCACAATACTCTCTCTCTCCTCTCTCTCTCTCTCGTCGATCTCTCTCTCTCTATCTCTCTCTCCAGTCTCTCTCTCTCTCTCTTTTCTCTCCTCTCACCTCTCTCTCATCTCTCTCTCTCGTCGCAAGTAACTGTCTTCTATTTTGTGTGTGAAATATTGGTATTTTTTGGAGTTTCAATCCCGTAACGGGAACTATTTTTAATTGCACCATGAGCATGCAAAGGAATCCATGTGTTTTTCATAGTATTGGTGTGTTTTGTCACGGTGCTTGTTCTGTGTGTGAGAGATTGTAGTGTGTGTGTGTGTGTGTGTGTGTTGTGTGTGTGTGTGTGTGTGGTGTGTGTGTGTGGTGTGTGTGTGTGTGTGTGTGTGTAAAAAAAAAAAAGTATCAATGTGGATGAATATTCTCTCACACACACCCACACACACACACACACACACACACACACACACAACACACACACACACCACACATCACTATTTACTTTAACAACCTGTTTATGTTTAAAGCTACATCTATTTGTTTGGTCTGACTGTCTGTCTGTCTGTCACTGTCCTATTGTTATATCTATCTACTGATCATATCTTCTATCTATCTATCTATCTATCTACTATCTATCCGATATGCGCACTCACGTCACTCTCTTGAATGAACCCCAGCTCCCTCTTTCTCTTCCCTCCCTCTTCCCTCCATCCCCTTTCCTCCTTCTTCTCTCCCTCCTTCCACTTTCTCCCGTCCCCTCCTCCTTCACCTTCCATTCCGTCATCAGTTCTTGGCTTCCCGAAAAACTGTGGATCGATTAAATTTTTTAACGCTTTTTTTTTTTAATCATACAGTTTTCGTTTTATGTGTGTGAATGTGCTTAGCACAAAGTGCTGGGTCTTGTAATGGCGTGTGTGTGTCGTGTGTGTCTGTGTGTTTTACGGTGTGGGGTGTGAGTGTTGTGTGTGTGTCTGGGTTTGGTATATATAGGAGGTGACGGGGTGGTTTGTAGGCCCCACTTGGAGTTCGGAGTCACTAAGAGTCATGGTGATCTGAAAGCTTGCTAACCTCAGTCAAGATTTGTTTAAGATGAAAGAGTTTATCGAAAATCAACACTATTTTCCAGATTTAGTTGACTCTACTTGCAATATATTTTTCGTTATGGAGTGATGCGTTTTCTTTGATTGAATTACAATACCAAATTAACTTACTCAATTTCTTACTCCTATCGATTTCTTGAATAGAATTGAATCCTTTTTTTCTATATATCTATAATTATAATCGGTTTTTTTTTCTTAAATTCTTAATTAATTTTCTTCACTGTAATAAAAAAACAGTGAACATTCATGAAGAACTCTTTGCACATCATTTTGTTCGTCATGTGAAGTTAAGCTCGTGCCTTAAAGTTTCAGTTTCTCCCTGTTTATCTGAAGGGAAGGAGGAAAAAAAAGTGAAAAAATAGAAAGGTTTAGGACTGTTTTTTCTCGCTCATCTCATTGCCCTCTTTTATCTCTCTATCTCTCGCTCTCTCTCTCTCTCTCCCTCGGTCTCTCCTCCTCTCCCCCCCCTCTCTCTCTCTCTACTTCTCTCTCGTCTCACCCTCTCTCGCTCTCTCTCTCTCTCCTCTCGTCATTCATCAATTTTTCTTCTTCCTTCACCCTCTCCCTCTTCCTCTTCGTCACCTTGTGCCCTTCAACCATTTTCACTCCTGTCCTTCACGATTTTGCTGCACCGTCCCTCTCTCTCATTCACTTCTCTCTCTCTCATTCTCTCTCTTTATTTTACTCTCTCCTTTGTCTAATCTTGTAATTCCTTGACCGCCTCACCTAACCTTCCTTCCCTTACCTCCTCCTCCTCCTCCTCCTCCTCCGCCTCCTCGTCCTCCTCCTCCTGGTCTTTACGCTAATCACTAACCCATTGTCAGCCCTTTCCCCTCCCCCCCCTTGTTGCCTTGTATTTCACTCTAATACTCGTTTTTTATGGTCATTTATCTCGCTTTTCCCCTTTTTACCTTCCCTATATGACTTTCCCTTCCATTATTTACTCACATTTGCATTGTCTCGTTTTTTTTCTCTTTCCTTTTTTCCTTTGTTGTTCGTGTTGTTTCTTAATGATTTGATCGACTCGTTTTGGGGGATATTCCTTTACTACTCACCTCTCTTTTTCCTCGTCATTTACTTTTCATGTCCCCTTTTCTTTCCCCTCACATTTTTTTTTTCCCCTCCATTTACTTCTTCTTTCCATCACTTTTTTCCATAATTTCTCGTCATCTCCCCTCTTTTTTTTTCCTATCACTTACTCTTCATCTCTCCTTCGTTCCCCTCCCACTTCTGTCCCTTTCCTTTCCCCCCTCATTTTTTCCCGCACGCCCATCATTTACTCTTCCTCTCCTTTCGTTCCCCTCACTTTCCCAACATTACTCAGATCCCTTCTTTTCCCCTGTCATTCCCCTCACAACCCCTCCGCGTCCCCCACACAGCGCATCATCGCCCAATTCCCTGCTGGTGGTGATGGTGGTGGTGTCCCTAGCGAGGGGGCAGATCTTCCCAGGCGGCAAGGGGAAGGGGAAGGGGAACAGATCACGCTAACCACTATGTCTAATGTAACCCGTTCACGTGCCCGTCATCACCACTCTGTTAACACGTGCATCTGGGTATGGGCACGGCGGTTGGTAATGGAGGAGGACATGGTGGTGGTTACGGCGGCGGACATGGTTGTGGTGGTGTGGGGGGGGGGGTACGGACATAGCAGCGGTGGTTACGGACACAGCAGCGGCGTGTACGACACAGCAGCGGTGGGTACGGACACAGCGGCGGTGGATATGGAGGTGGATATTGTCATTAAGGTAGTTTGTTGTTTGTTTTTTAATTATGTGTTTTTTTTGCTGTTTTATTATTTTTTTTTTCTTCTGTTTGGGTGTCTATATATTTTTTTTGAATGTTTATGTTTTTGGGTTGTTGTTTTTGTTTTTTGTGTGTGTGTTGTTTGTGTGTTTATTATGCTTATATATTATGTGGTTTTTATCATGGTCTTTATCTGTTTTGTGTTGCTTTTTTTTTGTTTATCATTGTATTTAGACCTTATCTCTCTCCTCCTCCTCCTCCTCCTCCTCCTTCCGCTCCCTTCTCTTCCTCCTCCTAATCCATCTTCTCACGATTCCTCCTTTTCCAGTTTGCCCTGAGACGAAGTGAAACGTCCATAAAGACAGCTGTGTATGTGTGTTTTGTTGTGTGTGTGTGTGTGGTGTGTGTGTGTTGTGTGTCTGGTGCGTATGCGTGTGCGTGTGTATATGTGTACGAGGAAACTGTTAGCATTTATAAAAAAACAATATTAAGATGACGATAGAATAATAAAAACAATTAAATGATGTATTATTATTTTCTTTTGTTCCTCCTCCTCCTCTTCCTCCTCCTTCCTCCTCCCTCCTCCTCCTCCTCCTCCTCCTCCTCCTCCTCCTCCTCCTCCCCTCCCCTCCTTCTATTTTTATTTTACTATTTGCTGCTTTGTTCTTCTCCTCTTCCGTTTCTCCTTCGTTTGTGGTGGAAGTGTATTTATGCTACTTCTTTTCCTCCTTTTCTATATTTCTCTATCTTTTTTTGGGGGGGGTTTTTATGCAGTTGTCCTTGTGTTTCTTGCCGGCGTGGTGTTGGTGGTGGTGGTGTGGCGGTGGTGTGTGGCGCGGTGGTGGTGTTGTGGTGGTGCAAGTGGCAGTGTGTTTTTTTTTTTGGTTTGGTTTTTTGGGCGGGGGGGTTTTTTTTTTGTTTTTTTTTGTTTTTTAAAATTGCCTGCTGCTGCTTGCTGCTTGCTGGCCTACGTTTGGTGATGATGCAATGGGTGTTTGTGATGGTGACTATGGGCGGTATTCAAGTTCTTTTATTTTCGCTTTCATTTGTGGTTGTTTCTCTTCCATTCTGTCAATATTGTTGTTGCCTCCCTGTGGTGGTGATGGTGATGTGGTGACGGTTGGTGATTGTGGGGTGATACGTGGTACAGTTGTGTGGTGGTGGTGGATTGTAGTGGTGGTGGTTGGTTGATGAATGATGCTGATATTGGTGCTCTCACTATCACATCATTTTTTTATATTAATACCCATCATGTTTTGTTTTTTGTATATTTATTATTACTTTTTTTCAAGGTTTGGAAGAAATGGTAAAGAGAGAAATTATACATTACTTTTTTTGGGAGTTCCCCTCTCAAAAAAAAAAAAAAAAATCTTAAAGAAGAAAATTAATGAGATACTTTTTTCCCTCTCACAACCGCCTCCCTTCCTTCCCTCCATCCCTCCATCCCTTTTCTCTCTTCATTTTTTTCCACTTTCCCTTCTCTTGCCGTCCTTCCTTTCTTTTTTTTTCTTTTTTAACTACACTACTACTACTACTCCTACTACTACTACTACTACTACCTACTATACTACTACTACTACTACTACTACTACTATACTTCCTTTCTCTTCTCATTATTTCTCTTTATTTATCACGCTTCCTTTTTGGTTCTTTCTCTATTTCTTCCTCTCACACATTTAAACTCCCTCCTCCCTCCTGCTTCTCCTCTCTTCTAGCTCCTACTCTCCTCCTTTCCTCTCCTTATCCCTCCTATGCTCCTCCTGGCTCCTCTCCCCTGCTCCTTCCCTCCCTTTCTCTGCCTTCCTTCCTCTATCTCCTCTCCTTTATTCCTTATCTCACCTTTTTATTATTTCCTGTCCCCTTTTCCCCTCCCTTTTCTCTTTTTATATTATCTCCTTTCCTTCATTCTTTCTTTACCACCTTTTTATTTCCCTCTCCCTCTCCCTTTATGTCCCCTCATCAGTCAACTCTAGTTTCCTTCTCTCTCTTCCTTCCTCTTCTTTCTCTCTTATCTCACCTTTCGTTTCCTCTCTTCTCTCCATTCATTCCTTCCTTACTTCTTTTCACGTCTCCTTCCCTTCTTACATCTCCCGCACTCCCTCCTCCCTCCCTCCCTCTCTCTTTCACTCTTCCTCCCTTTCTCTCTCCCTCCCTACCTCCCTCATTTCTCCCTTTCCTCTGCCCATTTCTTTCCAATGAGCAACTTTTTCTACTTTTTGTTTTTATTGATCAACGTATCGGTGGGCGTCTCGTAGTGTCAGAAAGAGGAGAAGAGTAGAGATGAAGGAAGGAGAGGATGGGGGAGGAGAAGGAGGAGGAGGAGGAGAGGAGGATGAAGGAGAAAGATAGGAAGGTCAAGGTGAAATCATGTGTCTTTTTTTGGGGGAGGCCTGAGGGGGAGGGGGAATGGTGGTGAGAGTAAGAGACAGGAGGAGGCAAAGAGTAGAAGGAAGCAAGACGAGACAGTCCAAAATAATGTTTATATGGTTTAGTTTGCTTGTGGAGAAAGGTGAAAGAGGACGAATAATGATGATGATGATGATGAATGAGAAGGAGGAGGCGGAGTACCAGAGGTAGAGGAGGAGGAGGAGGAGAGGGGAGAGGAGAGGCAGCAACAACTTCAGTGTAACATAACCGGTAATATGTGTAAGTGGTCCTATGTTTCCTGTATCCATTGTTTTCTGGTCACTACTACGGCTGTCGGGTGTAAAGAACCACTATTAACAATTGTTATATTGTTGTTTATGATAAAGATAACAAACTCATCAGCTGAAGAATTAACGTCTGACAATGTTTTTCCCCATCTACCTGTACTACTTGGATTGTATAGGGTAATACTGGCCCTCTATTGGCAATCTTTCAAACTATTTAACGACTGCACTGCTATCTATCTAGCTATCTTTACAACTAACAACTGTAACACTGTCCTCTGTTGGCTTTTTATCAACTAATATGCCAATTACACTGCCCTGGATGCTATTTTTGAACCACTTATAATAGTTAATTGGTGAAGGTTGCTCGTGTGTATATTTATAACTCTTAACGATGTTGACATGATTATAGCGAACAGCTCTTGTATCGACGAGTCCTCATGACCCCACCCCATTCACACACGCGCGACACAAGGTTTATCTATAAATAAGTATTGATATCACATCATCGCCGTTGACCTCAACACAAACCATCACCGTCACAATGTACTCCTGAAAATCTTTATACCTCGTAATTAGATTATTATTTGTTTGTTATACTGCACATCACAGTTATTTAAAGACGAATCTGAAGCAGAGGAATAAAGACGAAGAAATACAAATAAATAAAAAAAAAAAAAGGAAAGGAGGAGGAGAGGAGGAGGATAAAGGAAAGCTGAAGAAGGGGAAAATAATACTCATAATGGACTCAACACGTAATTTTTCCCCTCCTAAATTTATACCTATGTGCACCGCGTTCTTTCCAGATTAGGAATAAGAGAAGAAATGAACAGAAAACACGCAAAAGGAACAATTATGGAGAGAGATGAGAGAAAAATAGCTAGCAAGACCATAACCAACCACCCCCACCCCACCACCACCACCACCACCACCACCACCACCACCACAACCACCATCACCGAGCCAAGAGAAGGTGAAGGAGAGGAAAAAGTGGCGGAAGAAGAAGAGAAGATGAGGAAGAAGCCGGTCTTGTACATGGTTTAAAGTGAACTGACGATCCAACTTTTTTTTACACGGTCCACTTGAAATCACACTGAAGATGCGCCCCATCGCAGCAATTCAAATTACAGGTGACAAAATAACATGATCACCTATCAATACACTCATCAACACACTTTCGTCTAGCACCACCGAGGAGGAGGAACGACCACCAGGAAGAGTGCAGAGGAAAGACAAATAGGTGCAAACTAGGGACACCATTTTTTTGAGTTGAGGGAGGTAAGAAAGTTAATTGTGTGGATCCCATGGCCAGAAATAGCTTTTGGAGGATGGTTCCTGACCCTCCGGCGGCTACTGGCTCATCGGAGAGTGAGTGATGGTAGCAGGTCAGGTTGATGTGTCTGAGGGAGAGGAGGAGGAGAGGAGACGCGAGGTGAGAGGCACCATTGATCTATTATACCGGCAGAAGGCAAGATTGTAGCATTAGCACACAAAGATGTTATAGCATTAGCATTGTTTCTATCTGTGGCTTGTTTTGAGAGAGCTGGTGCAAAGATGGTGAGCCGATCTCCTTCCTTGCTCTCTTTTACTCTCTCTCTCTCTCTACTTTTATATCTCTACTTACATAGCCACACTTGCTCTTTTACTGTTTTGTATTTTCTTTGTCACCCTTGTGCTTTCTCTGGTATCTTTGGTTCATGTCATGTCTTGTTTTTTTCTCTACCTTTCTCTGTTTCTCTTTCTTTCTTCTTTGCTGTCTCGTCGTTGCTGAGCTATCCTCATTCGCACTGTTTATATTCTTCTCTTATCGCCTCCCTCCTATTTTTTCCTCCTCTCCTCCTCCTACCTCAGGGACAATCATATGATGTCCCCTGTTCCTATTTATTTTCTTACATATTTTCTTACTTTTTCTATCACAGGAAAGATCAGGTATATATATAGATATACTATATACTATATATATATATATATACTAGATATATATATATATATATATATATATCTATATATACACACACACACACACACACACATATATATATACATATATATATATATATATATAGTATCACTATATATATAGAATATATATATATGTATGTTATATATGTTACCTTTTCTTGTCTATCTTCCTCCATCTCTCACCTTTATCCTTTTTTTCCCTGCCTCTCTTCCAATTGTACGCTCCCTTCTCATGTCCTTCCTATCCCACAGCCAAAGATTGTGTTCTCGCGCCTCATATCTCCCCTCTTCTATCACTCACTCTAACCGTAGAAAGGTCCTCTTCTTCCTCTCCCACTCAACACCTCATGACAGCTGCTCTCCAATCCTTCTACTCTCACTCATCTCTTTCCCTACGTTCAAGCCACACTCCTTTCCTCCATCATATTTCTCTTAATAGTTGTCTTACACTCTCCCTTACTCCCAAATCCCTCACTTACCTTCTCACACTTTCCGATCCTCATCTCTCTCTACTTTCTCAACTCTCATTCTTTCACTCCTACTTCATTTTCCTCTCGCTTTCTCGCTTTCTACTCCCGCATTTTTGCCCCTCCCTTGACGCCCCTCCCTCCTCCCTCACACTTTCTCCTCCTCCTCAGCGTGCGACAGCCTTGTTCTTGTAGCGGTGTTGGCGGTGGTGGCAGCGGACCGGGCTTCAAGGGCTTCGGAGGCGGGCGGCGGCGGCAAGGGCAAGGGGCGGCGGTGGAGAGGCTCACGCTACCACTACGTGTACGTGCCCGTCCAGAGCCCGTCCACCACACACACTCCGTCAAGTACATCCATACCGGCGGATATGGCGGCGGCCATGGCGGCGGTGGATATGGTGGCGGCGGCCATGGCGGCGGTGGATATGGCGGCGGCGGCCATGGCGGCGGCGCGGCGGATTCGGTGGCGGCCATGGCGGTGGTGGATATGGCGGCGGCGGCCATGGCGGCGGCGGCGGATTCGGTGGCGGATTCGGTGGCGGCCATGGCGGAGGTGGATATGGCGGCGGCCCGGCCATGGCGGTGGATTTAGCGGCGGCCATGGTGGCGGCTGAGATATGTGGCGGCGGCGGCGGATATTCGGTGGCGGCGGCGGCGGATTCGGTGGCGGCCATGGCGGTGGTGGATGATGGTGGCGGAATCAGCTCTTACGGTGGATATCATTGAGGTGAGTACTCTCTCTCTCTCTCTCTCTCTGATCTCTCTCTCTCTCTCTCTCTCTCTCTCTCTCTCTCTCTCTCTCTCTCTCTCTCGAATAGGATGTC